>OX155675.1:20600621-20968946 GCA_944547425.1 Eupithecia centaureata | reverse complement strand
AATTTTCAATTAATTCTAGCTCTTAAAATATTGTATTATTTTCTTTATAGTGAAACTTACTGTCGAGTAAATAAGGGCTACACTAATTTGCTTTACAAAATATCATACTGATGACATTAGATAGTATGCAGCTGTCCCCTCCAAATAAGTACAGGCGCCGCACTGTCGCGGTAATAAGAGACGAAATTTTTTTATGGTAGTCGAATGTACTTCAATAAATATCGCTTAATTTCAGCGCCTCAATTTAAACTAATTATTACTTTTTACTTGTTAGGTCTAAGTTAATTATAACTTTAAACCGGGCCGACAAACTTACCTAACTGTGATTGCTTATTGATAAAAAATCGCGCTAAACAAATATAGGTAAGTACTTAATGTTATAAGTATTTGATTGGTAGGTAAACTAAATTATGTTATAAAATACTAGCAGATGGTCATGACTACTTGCACGTAGGTACTTACAAAATAAATAAAAATATTTGTATGGGTAAATTTTGATAAAACGCAAAACCGAAAATTAAGTATAGAAATCATAAAGCAACACAAACATTCAATTTGTTTTGAGGGAATCGAACCTGCTGCCTTCTTCATTCTCTCCAAGAATTTTACTCGATGCGTCATGCTTTATCGAGGTCAGACAATCTACCTACTACCTACCCATCTGTGATGCATAGCGAGCCGCATAAAGCGCTTCTAGCGCACCTACTATTTGTTTCTATTTTGATTGTTATTTTCTTTGTACATAAAGCTTTTTTAAGTCCATGATTATCTTGTACGCCAATATCCAATTTTAATAATTCAAAAATTATCTACAGGCGCCTACTGAAGCAGTCTTCAATATAAAGTTAACATTTATTTGGATAAGGATAATAAAATATTAAGACATGAATAAAGTGCTCTACCTCTAGTTTCTACTGACCTTTTTATAACTTAACATAAAATGCGTAGTTATAGTAATTAACTACCTATAATAGTTGGAACATTATGGTGCTTATACATATCGCGAACTTTAAAGACAATATGAGTTCTCTCTTAACTGTAGTCGGTATCTAAATTATTTTGTTCTATTAATATCAATAGAATTTGCAGCGCACATGATTTTAGATTTTTTTTTTATCATAATATTGTTTACGTTTCGTTGTGGTTCCTAATTTTTTTTGAACGTAAAATATTATCTTAGACACTAAGTGAGATACTGTAGCATACTGCCGGTAAAATGATTCAAGAATAAAATTAGCCCAACAAAAACAAAGACGAGTTTAGAATTTGATAAATGATGCTCGACATTCTAAGCGGCGCTCGATCGAGCGATCATAATACGATGCCGTTTGTTTTAATCTGAATCAGAAGCCTTAATGCGTTAGGCATTGGGGCTTCTGCATCAAATATGCATTGGGGCTTCTGCGTCATGTATCACTTGACGCAGAGTCCCCAATCTTACCCTACTTATGCATACAACTTATTTCGCGGAACGTCCGCGATACCTGACGATTACCGGTTTGCCGCTAAAAAAGACGTTTCATGAGAACTTGGAACAATAGCTTGTCAGTGATACATCACGAAGCAATGACATTTTATACTTATCTAGCCGTTCTATGCTTTATTACCTCACTAGCGACCCATTCCAGCAAACCTTCCTATAAAATCAATCAAAATCCGTTTTATATTCTTAAAGATCTAAGCATACAGAGAGACAGAGGGAATCGACTTTGATTTATAATAGTGATTTTCTCGCAATCTAAGTAAATACTACAAACCACCATTTCACCTAGTTCTAGGCTTTATTCACAATGGCAAATGGTAAATCTGAACATGTTTCACAGATACGACCAGACAGCGGCGTGGAATCGGACGTATTTAGAACACATTGTGACGTCACACGGTTTGGGCGACGAATCTTCTATTGTCATAGTGAATGCCACCCCTTTTAATCCTATCTTGGTGTGGTGTATAAACATTTGTAGACCAATTCTCAGAGCAGGGCAATGCAATGCAAATAGAATCTTGGGGACGCGCTGGCTGGTATTGATATAGCTCTAGACTGTTTATGACAGTATGTAGCTAGCTAGCTAGCTCATATTGTTTGTTATAAGTACTAAGATACTAGCTTTATCTATTCTGTTCATTAAACAGACTTGTTTATTAAAGGTAGATTTACATTTTCCGAGAAATACACCCTCAAGGTTTGTTGACTACAGGTGAATTAGTGACAGACGACAGAGCTTGAACTCTGTATAGGGTGAGACAAAGGAGGCTCCAAAGGTCAATCGTCTTAGGATTTCGTAGAAAATTATTACGTACTAGCATCTGCTTGCGGCTTTGCACGTTTCTTCTATCTATGGAAACAGCTCAAGGCTGTTTCTTTCTAATGGGAACTGATTTAAATGATGAAAATTAGCCTATGTGTTTTTCCAGGACTACACGTCTATTCCAAATTTCAGCCCGAGTCTTTCAGTAGTTTTTGCGAGAAAGAGGAGCAAACATTCGTACATCTAAACCAAACAAACTTTTTCATTTAGAATATTAGTAAGGTTGGCTAAATTCTTAAATGATAATTATGTAGTTAATTTCGAAAGAGAAAGCGTAGGAATAGTATTTTTTTGTTAAAATAAGATGACTAGACACTCTGTTTTTTAGGGGTCGTCGGTAAAGATTAATTAATATTGGATTATTTTTAGATGATGGGAGAAGGTGATACTGGGTGGTTTGTCCATGTCCAGTATTGTGTATGTTAGTTTATATAATTAAAATTACAGTAATGTTTATCAAGGCTGGGCAAATGGCACCGTAGTTTTTAGGCATCTTGATTCCTAGATAGCCTCGTTATAGAATTTTTTTAAAACTATTTGTTTCAGAATCATCGAGAACATCGAGGCGTTATAAGATGACTATAAAGTCCTTTATATCCCGTAACCTACTTGCATATTAACCTCGCTAATGCCACCTCCTTTGGCATGTAGGTAGGCGAAGGTTGAATAAAAAGAGAAGATTACCCAGTAACTGTAAAGCTCGTAAGTACACGCCATCAATAGTTGAGTCGCTGGCACAAATCGACTAAGGAAGTCGTTAAGGCCCTGTATGTCGACAATTGGTCATTTTTAAGTAGAAATAGGAAATGTTTCTGAGCAAGTTACATTTCAAATTTATAAATACATATTACTTCACGTTCATACATAGATTAACAGCTAAGCTGAAAACATAACAGCAGAAACTTTTCTCAATAAATATATGTTTTCAAAATGGCACGTTTCAGAATTTAATATAAAAATATATTGATAGCTACGATAAACATCAACTAGGGAGTTATTGTTAAAGTTAGGTAACATTTTTATCTAGAATCTGGTTAGCTTAGTCTTTTGATGAAGATTCTCAATAAAGTTAAATATTAATTTATTCGATTAACAGCAGGCGCTGAGCCCGCCGCCCATGCCTCAGTACCACCGTGACCGCTGTCAAGGTTGGACGTGTGCTTGATGTCGTCTCAGACTTCAATGACAATCCATACGTAATATTTATCGTGAATATTCGAATAGAGCCTGTCCAGATGGCGCGTTTTACGTGCGCTCCTATGCGCGTTACGTTAGGGGGACTCGGAGACAGATAAAAACATGGAACCAAATAAAATAGTTCTGGAAACGTCGGAAGCAAAAAGAACTTCAAAGATGTAACATACATCCAATTCTACTAATTCTTCTTAACGTTTCATGGTTCTATTGAATTATCTCTGATTGATTCCATTTTCCCATATTGCTACTCTTTTTTCAATTTTGTCTATAAAAAGTACGGTAACGAAGATATCTTTCTCCAATTTCGATCGAAATACGTCCACTCGCATTGCGCGTTCCACTATATAGACGAGGAATCGCGCACCAGCATCTGGACGGGATGTAGTTAAAGTGCTCTAGTATCTGGAGAACGCGCGAATGTTTAAACGCGAGAGCACTCGCGTAGGAACGCTCCATCTGGACAAGCTCTTAGCTAACGTTCCCTGACAGATTGACTATTACTCGATATTTCATTTCGATTGACAACTAGGATTCAGGAAAATCAAATTTTTGAATATAGAATACCAGTACGCTACACAAATTATCAGAACTAAATTTCATTTAGCATCCAGAGATATCATATCGTTTTGCGTAGAGTGGAACTGGAACATAATAGAGATGGCACAAACAAATAGGTATTTTGATGGAAATCTATAAATTAGGATTTGGTCCCGTGGATTCCAGGTTCTAAATTTCCCAGGATTTCCCGAAATTTCTGGATGATTTCAAAACCTGGTTATTGTAAATAATTTCTCGGAAAATTTCGGGTCTTTCGGGAAAATCATTTTAGCATTTAGAACAGTACCGAAATAACTAAACTTTATCCATTCCATCATCTTGTAGCATTTCGGATTTATTCATACCTTCGCGGTATAAGGTATGTTAGTTGGAGCTTTATCTCTTACTTACTAGCGACCCGCCCGGCTTCGCACGGTTTTATTATACGTATAAACTTTCCTTTTGAATCACTCTATCTCTTAAAATAACCGCATCAAAATCAGTTGCGTAGTTTTAAATATTTAAGCAGTCAAAGGGAAATAGGGACAGAAAAAGCGACTTTGTTTTATACAATGTAGTGATGATTTGTAAAAATTAATAGGTATGAAATTTTTAGGGTTATATCAGTGTTTTGTGTTTGTGTTAATGCCTTATGGTTTTTAATGCTTTATTGAGCGATGCCAGTTTCACACACTCAAAACAAAGTATCAGCATTATTCTGAGCAACAACATAATGAGTGTAATATAACTATTGTTGCCTTTAGTTCAAACTGACTTTAGTTCATAAAATTATCAGTACCCAAATACAAATACAATCATTTATTTGCAAACAAGGGTCACAAAGGTGGTGGTTAGAAAATAGTAAGTACCATACATGTTTTGCCTTAGTCATAGGGCATGCAAATTTAGGTTTTTTAGGACTAAAACCCAAAATTTAATAACAAATAAAAGATTGGAAATAAAAAGAGATAAAAATTAAAAATATAAACATCAAGTCAACATGAACTTAACATAAAATTAAAATTTAGAATAAAAAGGTTTCTATTAGTTATTCAGTTAGTTAATGTCCTTCATCTATCAAAAATTCATTATTATAATAGCATTTAGATGTCAAAATTTTATTTAGTTTATTCTTAAACATTGTCAAAGGTAGTGTCTTGTAAGTTATTCGGCAACTAGTTACCCACTGCAGAATATAAGAGCATTTTTGTTAAAACATGGGTAAAGAATTTTGAATAATGCTCTAATCACGAGATATTATTTTTTTATAAATTAAATGAATAATATAATATTTCACACCGGCAGATATACCTACCAAAACTGACAGTGTTCAAACTACGGAACCAATTAATGGAAATTAACATTCATATTTCGCATTCGCATTTTTATTTTGCAGCTGACAGTTAGCTTTGATCGAATTTGAAAATAAGGAATAAACGAATTTGAATTTTGAGTACATAATTTTTTCTAATTATTAAAAATAGAGAATCCTGGGATCACGGGATCATACCTCCTATTTCTTATATTTCGCAATATGTTTTATTTTACCTGAATTTACCTAAATGGCAAATGAGGTTTCCTTTAGACTGTTTGTAATCGTCTGCAGTTAGCTCAATGGTTTCAATTGTATATTATCATACTAGTTGTAATTTTTTCTATTCCTTGATTGTAATTTTCGTTGTTTATTTCCTTATTTTATTTCTTTATCTATATCTGCAGGTAGACTCATTCTGTAAAATCTTAAATTTGAACTCGAATCCACTCTAGTGACCGAGCTACGTCATTCTTTAGCATAGGCTCTATGCTAAAGAATGACGGGCATAGGGGAACGTAGGTCGAAAGCGGTCGGGCAATGAGTGATAAGGTAAAATTGAATTGATGGTAGCCTAGCTAATATTTTGAAGAAGATAAATTTATGTGCATTTTTTTTATATACTGAAACAAGTAGAGATACGTGGTACCGATGATGAAAAAGTGTTCTGGCAGTGATAGTCCAGATTCGAGAGATATTTTGTACATTTTTTTTGGATCCATAAAGTCTGGATCTTTTGTTTTCCATCAATAATTTTATATTTATTTTCTCTTTTTTTGTAAAATTGAATTGATGGTAGCCTAGCTAATATTTTGAAGAAGATAAATTTATGTGCAATTTTTTTACCTCACTGAAACAAGTAGAGATAAGTGGTACCGATGATGAAAAAGTGTTCTGGCAGTGATAGTCCAGATTCGAGAGATATTTTGTACATTTTGTTTGGATCCATAAAGTCTGGATCTTTTGTTTTCCGTCAATAATTTTATATTTATTTTCTCCATTTTGTTTGCAAAATTAATTGATTAATTTTGATTGTAAAAATGTTATGTTTGGTGTTACTGTTAGAGTTTTGCAATTTTTTTGATATAAAATTAATTATATTTTCTCTAGCATTAAATGGGCACTCATTCAATGCAATTGACAGGCAAAAGGAGCGACTGACTTGTTAAACTGTAAATTGTACCTTAATACATATCTATAGTTGAGTACTATTTTATAATAAAGAAAAGTTTTTTTAATTCTTCATATTTCGAGACTCTTGTATGCCAGTCCCGTATTTTAACTATAGGTATTCTATACAAATATATGAAATTGATAATAATAATAGGAAGAATTTTGACAAGTTTGTCAAATTTTTATTAAAACTTTCCTGGAGTAGGCTCCTGTTGCCCTGTTCTCCCCTAATTGTCAAAATCTCAGCATTTTAAACTGACAGCGGATTTCTAAGGTTCATACCACACGGGAAGTTCTCCCGCTGCGGGAATACGCTTCTGGACCGCACTAATCACATTTTAATATGAAATATGAAAGATATGATTTTCCTTCGCGGTTCACAGCTAGGCGGGAGCAATACGAGCGCCGCAAGTAGCTTCAAACCACCGCTGATAACCGGTTCTTACTACATGGACGCTTTCGCGCTATACGTCATTCTGCGCGGGTTTATCATCCCCGCGTATCCCTTGTAGTTTGATGGTCTACGGCAGCTTTGTCGAGCGGATACCCGCGACGGGAGAACCGCCCGTGTAGTATGACCCTAAGTGATATTCGAAATGAATTTATAAAATGCATAGGCTGATATATGAAACACTGCTGATAGATGCTGAACCGTTGGGGTAAACGTGTTCTTGAGTGGAGACCGCGACGTAGCAATCTGAAAAATGGGAAAATGGGATGACGATCTGCGAAAGACTGCGAAAGACATCAGCCTATATTAGTCCACTGCCGGACATAGGCCTCCCCTAATGAGCGCCATAGTGCCCTGTCTTCAGCTTGACGCATCCAGCATCTGCCAGCAGTCTTTCGCAGATCATCATCCCACTTTGCCGGAGGGCGTCCTACACTACGTTTGCTACGTCGCGGTCTCCACTCAAGAACACGTTCACCCCAACGGTTGTCGTTTCTTCGCGATTATAGTATTATAAATTTTACAATGATAATGATAAGATGAAATGTAGTATAGGTATGCCTAACCATACATATTATTAATTTACTTATGCATTACCTAGGAACTTGGGGAGGTCGTTACATCAGGTACAAAACAGGGTAAAGTTACCCATAGTAAAGCATTATTACCTACCTACGCAGGTACCAGCAACGCGATCTTATAAAAACTAATATACTCATTAACGGTAGACATGCGCCATCTATGAGGTAGCCCTTGTCAACTCTCCTGGTTTTTCTGCCGCATTTTTAGCCGCTGTGAGCGCCTTAAGTATAATTTACAAACATCTTTTAAAACCATTCATAACATTTTTTGAGGAAAAGTTTTAGCTGTTAAGGCGAGCTTTTTGTATATTTTTGCGCACTAAAACTTCTTTAGTAATTTTTATGTTTTACTAACTGATTGATATTATTATGTATTCAAGATAAGTTTTTAGAAAAAATCTAAATAATTGAATGCTTTCGTAATCAAAGATTCTGATAAATTAGGATAACTTTTTTTTATTTTTCAACGACTCCATGCGTCCAAAGTTGACTGAGAGCGATCTCTACCAGACAAACTTGGATGGATAAAACCATTGGATAGTAGGTATAGCGTTCAATAACAATCCGCTAGCCAAGGTACAGACAAAGTGATTGCACCACGCTTGTTAGTATTTAAATGGTCTGCATTATTACCAACATTAGATTTTTATCGGTTCTGTTTCAGTTACTTTTGCGAAAACTGCTTAATTATTCCAATAATCAGTTGGAGTGAATCTTCAAGTTGACGCAATTTCCTTCACTTTCTTGTAGTAAATATTTTAAGGCCTCGTTTAAGTATTTAAAAAATTATGCGATCGTGAATTTATACAGCACCCTCGCCATAGAATTATTCTATATCTCCAATATGGAGATGATTACCTAATTAACTTTTTTTGCTTAATATTTTTTATATTGTGTATATTTTTATGTCGTCGTGTTAAAAAGTTAAAAGAAGGAAAATTCATTTTTAAACATTGACCAAATTTGTCATAGTGTCCTCAGGTGATTGGAATGCTGACTTCTATTTAGGTTAAGGGATTACCATACAGAACTTTAAAGACACCAATGAAGATGCCTTTAATGTAAATAATAATAAACAGGTATTTTCTAAATTAGAGTGTATTTCGTAAAGTAATTTGAAAACAGAAAATTAGATTAAATTAAAAATTAACAAAATAAACATAGGAGAGAAGCAGGTTTTGAAAGTAATTTTTATAGAGCAAACATGTCACATTCAGAAAACTGTTCTTTTTTCAAAATTTTTAACAATAACGTTAATTCAAATAATTTATATTAAATTTATTAGTTTGATTAATACATGTTAGTCTAAAACTAACACATACTAATTTGCCACAAGAATTAAAAAGGAAGTTTTGACTGACAATTTCATGGAACATTCTCGACAATCCGCTCCGTTGACGTGACAGACATTTGAAATTGGAACCGTGTTTCGGAGAGTCCTACACCCCGGATGGAAGTGCTATCTACTACCTTTATAACACCCCTTAAAAGGCGATCCTTGGCATTGACTCACTCCGCTTTAATAGACTACCGTTATGTTCTCAGGATCCCGTAAACGCGCTAGTCAATTGTTTCTCCGCAGTTTTTGTGTCCGCTATTGAGGGATTATTATATCACGTTCGTATTATAAATCCGAAAGTGTATGTAGATGTTTTTAGTTTTACGCTACTTAGTGGAATCTGGCCCCTGGTCAAGAGAAGCGGAAATTCGGTGATAAAATTAAAATAGGGTTACCTGTTGAGAAGGAAGGCAAATTAATAAATAAAAATAAATTTTATTTCGTTATCAGTATAAAATATTAATAGGGCCCGAGGAGACTTTCGTTTGAGTAAAAATACTTGTGTTAGAAGGTCTCGATCTTCTTTATCAGACATTAGACTAAATAAATAAAAAAATCTAAATTCCGCAACACTGGCCTATAGCCATGAGAGAGACAAAGCTGGATGCCTATGCTCAAATAGGCAACGTGGGAAACTGACGCGAAGCGTGGGCGTCGGGACTGGGTCCGGAATTCATAGGCAGTTGTGATCTTTGCAGAGAGGTTAGTAGCTACGTTACGCTATCTATTTCGAGCGTAGTTTGTTTAGGTGCGTAGTGCATCTAATGGTTCAGTAGTAGAACCCGTAGCATGGACCTGCATTGACTTTGGGAACACTCAAAAATTTGCCCTAGTTACTTGACAGTTTTGATATGGGTAGTCAATATTATTTAAGTAAATGCTAAAAGTTGGATGGATGGATGTTTGTAACTTCTTCTCCCCAAAACTACTGAACGTATTGATTTGAAATTTTGAATAGATTTATTTCTAAGTCTGGAGTAAAACATAGGCTACTTTCAATCCATTTGCAGGTGAAGACGCGCGGCGCTGCTTGTTTAAAATATCATCAAAAGGTTTTCAATAAATGCACAAAAGCTGCCAGTGAGATCTTTGTTCGTTTGATTAAAAGCTAGACTTTCATAAAATAAATCGCTAAATTATCCAAAATCAAGAATAAAGTAAAAGGAAAACAACATAAAAATGCAATAAATTTCTAACAAACTGTAGTGAAATCGGCAGAAAGGAGCTATCTACGAAACATTTAAATAAACGAATAAGCAGCCACGTTTATCCTATGTCTCGCGTCCATCTGTTTTGCAATTAAAATTCGCCTTGAGCTTTCTTAATGAATTAACAAAAGGCTAGAAAGGCCATCATGTGACTGGTTTCACTAGAAGAGTGGATAAGATAAAACTGGTATCCAGTGAGCAATACAAAAGGATTGTATAATCAAATCACCTATGTTCGTGGTATAGTCATAGGATTCAGTTGCGGCGTTTGAATCGATCTGAAACTCAGCAAGTGGATGTCCTGAGAGCTAGCTAAGGGAGCCTAGCAGAGGAAAGGGTCAATTCTGTGAATTTTAACACTTCCACTGCTATGCCCTATCCGCGTACCATGCCACGCTAGGTGATTTTAGCAAAACCGGCTCCATTGGGAGGCATGCTCAGCACAATGACAGGGCCCGAATTCAACTAGGTAAATAAATCTCTTCACCATTACAATAGTATCGTGTCAAAATGACAGTGTTAAACTCTTTGTGGTATTCTTCTAGTACAAATTTTTTGAGGTTCATTCACAGCTGTGACGATGTGACGAGCTATCAATTTGACATTATAATTATGAAAGTCTCATCAACCGCAAAAAATAGTAGAATAACAAATGCAAACACGTCATCACCTTGATAGAATGGCACTATTGAGACCTTTGTTTTGAAATTAGTGGAATTCGGCTCCAGGTCTGATATGTTACTCAAGTACACGTTTGAAATCCATGATACAACCTAAATTGCTATAATATATGACCTTTTACAAAAGGCAGACCGTAGTAGGATTATGAGCTAATAATTATAAAAATCGCATATATCCAGACTATTTCGTGTTAGTAAACTAGCATATACCCCTGGGTTCGCACGCGTTATTTTATGGTTTCAAGGCCCGGTAGCGTTTGTGTGATTACAACAGATTGAAGCGAACTGAAAATCAATTATCACTTTATTTCTTTTATTTATTTTGATAATTATGTACCTATAGTAATAAATTTGACGCGTCTGAGTGCTTATTTTGTAAGCCTTAAGAAATAAAGATATTGATTTCCTGATTTACTGATTTACCATGTGATTCTAGAACTACTTCTACTCAGAATTTGAGCGCGATGCGTTCAGTAGTTTTTGAGTGAAAGAGGAACCAGACATCCAAACATTCATACAAACTTTTACTTGTTTATTAGTAAGGATAGTAAAGATTTTAACTTCTATCCCTTGGAAACTGCTTTTATGAGATGAAAAGTAGCCTATGTGTTATTCCAGGGCTAGAACTACGTCTACTCAGAATTTAAGCCCAATCTGTTCAGTAGTTTTTGCCTGAAAGAGGAATCAAATATCCATACATTCATAGATCTATACATCCATATAAACTTTCACGTATATAATACTAGCAACCTGCCCCGGCTTCTCACGGTTTTATTATACGTATGAACCGTACTCTTGAATCACTCTATCTATTAAAAAAAATCATCATCGCATCAAAATCCGGGGACATAGGGATATAGGGACATAGGGACAGAGAAAGCGACTTTGTTTTATACTATGTGGTGATTAGTAAGGCAAGGATGTAATTTTTTTTACAGTCTAAATATCTTTAGACAGTTTAGACTTCATAATACGCTTTGGGAAATGACGATAATGAGATAACAGACGTTGACCGTCAACCGCGTCAGCGCCGATAACTGGCTTTAACTGGTTAGAGAATTCTATTGTCCGATACAAAAACTCTTGGCATTGCCAATCAAGTTATTTAAGGCGCAAACAGGAGCTAAAGTTGCGCCACCACCACTTATTTTATCTACTTACGTTGGGCATTAAATAATTAGGAATTAAAAAAAAGCTAATGACAGGTTTATCAAACTGTACGTGTGAATTTTAGAAATTCCTTTATTTAACGGAATTACATGATAAAACTAGCAGCACCTCGCGATTTCACCTGCGGTAATTCCCGTTCCCGTGGGGATCCCGGGATAAAATTTGGCTTTTGTGTTATTCCAGACTATAATCTACCTGTGTGCCAAAACACCGTTGAGTTATTTTTTCGTGAAAGAGTAACAAACATCCATCCATCCATACTTACAAACTTTCACGTTTTTCATCATCATCATCAGGATAAGTGGTGGCGCTACTTTAGCTTCTGTTTGCGCCTTAAGTCACAACGCAGACGTCGCGACATAAAGAAAGCAGACTTGTTATTGACTGGCTTCTTATCTAGTGATACTTCTTCGGTATCAAAATAACAGAGCTTAGAGTAAGCGAGTTGATCTCATTCATTTATACCCGAAAGAAACGCAACAGCAAACTGCGAATTGTATTTTTCGTACTCTGATAAAATAAAGGCGAAAGTTTGGATGAATGGATCCACACCATTATACAGTCCGAGGGCCGAAATGTCCACTACGAAATTTAGTAGTTATATTTTTTTATAGTCAACTCAGCCCGCGGGCCATACCAACCCCTTCGGAAACCAATAGCTGCAGTTAGTTGTTAATGAAGATATTCATTCAGTTTAATTTAATACATTAACTTGGATTGTACAAAAATATTAGTTAAAAGGGATGTGCGTAGAGTTAATATTTCTTCCATAAACCCTTGAACGAGAGTTTAAGTTCTAGAATTTTCGATAGTCTGGTTGAAAGCACCTTGTTAAGTTCCTAAGAATACTAGGAAGCCGTTAATAGCACTGATAACGTAAGATAGCTGGAGTTTAATATAAAGTAATATATACATATAATATAAATAATCAATATTTAAGATATTTTATATCTGGCGGCTTTCTTGCATGATACAAGTGGATACGGGCCGTTTTGATGCCGGAAAAACGCATGCGTTATTAAATCTAGGTTTAGATGTAGACCTATGTACTTTTTTTTTATATGTACTTTTTTTTTATTTATTAAATCTAGGTTTAGATCTAGACCTATTTACTTTTATGTACTTTTTTTTAATTAGATTTCAAACTGATTCAGTCAGCAGTTTTCACAGTATTTAGAACAGAGTAGAAACTCTCTTTATTATAATTAAACCTATCACACAAAGAAAGAAAATAATACAATACTTTTTACTAAGATTGAGATAAAGGGCGGTCTTAAATTTTTTTTAAAGAGTGTTCTTCTCATATTGCTTATGATGAGACCAGTTGTTTTGAATTATTCGTTACTAGCGACCCACCCCGGCTTCGCACGGTTTAATTATACGTATAAACTACCTTCTTGAATCACTCTATCTATAACAAAACCGCAACAAAACCCGTTGCGTAGTTTTAAAGATTTAAACGTTCAAAGGGACATAATGACATAGGGACAGAGAAAGCGACTTTATTTTATACTATGAAGTGATAAAACTTATTTCATTAACTTGGACTACATTGTTGATATCCTCATAGGTTTGCGCTAGCCAGACTCTGCGTAGATGCTCTGCTCGCTCTACTCAAGGTCAATTCTACAGTCGTCTCAGTAACTAGTACCTACTATTATAACTATTAGCTATAGAGCTTGCCTATTGAATTAGTAGTCCAATGCGTTGCTATACGAGAATTTGTCGATAGTAAGTTGTTAATTCGTAAACCAAAACCTATAGGTAAATTTAAAACAGATTTAGAACTAGGAGCTATCAATGCTCTTAAAGAATTGTTCCCACATTCAGATGCGTTTAGTAACTTTTTCCATTTTAGATCGTACTTAAAGCATTATGGAAAAAAGGAAAATTAATACTACCTTGTTAAAATTCCCAATGGAAAAAAACAGCAATGTCTGCAACACTTCTAACCAGGCAAAATTGTTTAATCAATACATATCGAGAACTGAATAAATGGACTTCGAATGTATAGACATATATAAATATTTGTTTTACTGCTATAAAGGACGCAATAGAATAACAATTCCACTAGTAGCCTGGCTCAATAGGATCGATAAAATTAATAAAAGGCTACCTCAATTCTTCCACATCATTATTACAAACTCCTACTAAAAAGATTAAAAACTAAAAAAAAAAACTTGATTGGCGATTGACAATCGCTTTAACGAAATTGTAGAAGATTTCACAAACGGAATAATAAATACTTATGCGAAATTTGCAAAGAAGCTATCTTTAGTGAAATTGTAGTACAATACAAAAGCGGTCATCTGAACAACGCTAAATCATTTCTGACTGTTTGTTTGATTTAATGTCATTAAAAGTACTTGATTGTTCATTTAATAGGTACTTATTTAATGTTAGTTTGATTCTGCAATTACATTTGTCACGAAATGCATTTACAGGATTTTTAATATTCTACGATTTTAAAACCAATAAGGTACTTGCATTTTAAACTGACTTTATATCGATTCAGAGGCAGTAATATATTTATTATAATATAATATACTATTATATATGTAATATATTAAATAAATACATATATTATATGTATTAAATAAATACATATATTATATGTATTTATTTAATATCATAATTTTTATTTGCTTATCAATAGATTTAGAATAGAAAGAATTCTATTTATCACACTCCAACTTATGTCTACAAGTTCGTTATTTGAGAATTGATGAAAAATGTCAATATCTCGGTTTGCTTTAAATGTAAATCGTCTTGTTTATGTTCATTAGTCGGATGTAGGAGTACCCGGCAGATTGTATGGCTTGCGGACAAGGGCATCAGACATTGACCTCACTTTCGGTGGGTGAAACCCCGTCCGTGCGACAAATTTACAATACAAAGAACCGGTCAGCGCAGCGCTAGACACTTCGTTTAGCTACATACTAGCTGCGCCCCGCGGCTTCGCCCGCACGGAAATTTTATGTACCTATAATTTCTGAAATTTTTTTTACGCCTCCTAGGGGTGGTTTTGTAAAAAAAAAATATGTGTTTAATTATTTACTTTTCAGTTTATTTAAACAGAGTTATCATTATTGATAACTCTGTTTAAATCCAATGAATAATAATGAATAAAACTAATGAATAATAATGAATAAAACCAATGAATAATAATGAATTCATTACCTATTCATGAACTTCCATACAAACTTTAATACTCCATCAACCCCCTCAGAGGTTAAAATTTCCGAATTTTAATATTCTCTGTTATTCTAGGTGCTAAACTATCTACATGCCAAATTTCATTTTAATAACTTAAGTATTTACGGAGATTACTTACAACAAAGTTCACATAGACTTTCCCATTTATTATAATAGTAAGATAAGATACTTCCCACAAGTAGCAATAGGGCTTATAAAACCAAAACATATTGGTAACAAAATATAAACAAAGATAAAAACAATCGAGTAAAACAAATTAGAACTAGTATTTACAATTTTAACTATTGAGCTAGGTGCATATTGTTAGAGTTTACTGTTAGTACTTAACTAGCGACCCGCCCCGGCTTCGCACGGTTTTGTTATACGTATAAATAAACCTTCCTTTTGAATCACTCTATCTATTTAAAAAAACCGGTTCAATATCCGTTGCGTATTTTTAAAGATTTAAGTATTCAAAGGGATATAGGGACATAGGGACACAAAAAGCGGCTTTGTTTTTTACTATGTAAGTAGTGATTAGGTAATAGTCGCCTGCGGTTTCGCATGCGTTGGTTCTACGGAAACGTTTCTAGGCTTTTTCTATCCTATTGGTGAAAAGTAGCCTATGTTTTGTTCCAGGGCTAGAACTACGTCTGTTCTATATTTCAGCCGGATCTGTTCAGTAGTTTTTGCGCGAAACAAACATCTATACAATATATTAAGTAAGGATATTTAATTCTATAAAACCCCGCGAGATCATCCGCTTATATTATACTAGCGAGCCGCCCCGGCTTCGCACGGTTTTATTATACGTATAAACCTTCCTCTTGAATCACTCTATCTATAAAAAAAACCGGATCGAAATCTGTTACGTACTTTTGAAGATATAAGACATTTTTTATAGCCTAAAATTTTTGCATTTTTTTAACAACCCGTTTATATTAAGTACTTATGTCTTTTTAGGGGTGGTTTCGGAAAAACCTAAAACACGATATTATTTTGATTTTGAATCTTTAGTGACAGATGCAATTAAATCTCACAATGCGTTACAAGAATCTCAAATAAACTTTAACACCCCATCCAAACGCTTACGTAGTTTCGAAAAATCCTGATCTATGTAAGTGTATTTTTACCTTATGTTGCAATTAAAGTTTCAAACAAAGTTGCAATAAAATCACATGCTTATATATGTAGATAGATATTACTTTATGTTCTACTTTAATTTTGATTGTTTGAAAAATACTTTTAAAGTTGGTAATATCATCGATATAGTCGAAGTCTAAAAAATGTCATCAATAGCGATTCTTAAGTAAGAAAGTTCTTAGGTCCTTATTCTTACACAAAAATAAATCCAGGTGAATTGAGAACGCTCTTTTTTGAATTTGAAAAAAAAATTCTAAACCTTGAGTAATCCAAGACAGTGATTGATAGTGATACCTTTGACATCGCCAAGGTTAAGTAAACAAAACATACTGTTTTAATCCCTGATATTAATCGCGAAACCTTAAAAATACTTTGAACAGTTGATTTTTTTCGAACACGATTCACTTCGATGTACTTTAATTTACAAAATACAACTAATTTTCTTGCATCTACTTCAAAAGGTGTAAGGTATATGGCTTCATTGACTTTCATTGATTGACTTTCCTAATGAAGGCTGAACGGTTCTTTTAAATTCCTAGCAATCAGTTATTTCCTTTCTGTTAATTTAGCTATATTTATTATACTTTTGTTTTAAAAAACTGAACATCTCGACTTAAAATTTCTGAATTTTCCGAAAATTAATATAATCCATCAGGTTTTGCCTACGATAAAAACTCAACAGGTTAAAATTAGGTACGAAGAGACACAGTTCTTTAACAAGCTCTATGAAGACAATATTGGTGCTGGACGTTAAATATAAGGAGTACCTATTTAAAAGCAAATTGAAAAGTTATAATTTTATAACAGAGGATGTAACACAAAGAGACTAAACATAGAACACATATTTAATACAAACAATTTTGAATACTTAACTCAAGTTTCTCATGTAAGAACTTGTTTCAATAATAAAGATTGTGGTTATTGAGAAAATAAAAATCTTTCAACTGAATATCTATATTAGATAGCAGATATAAGTACCTAATTCTTTGGAATATTTCTACGGGACTACCTTGAGATCATTCTTTAAAAAAACAAAACATTTCAACACAACATCATCAAAATCTGACAACATTGACATAAAAAAACGAGAACTGCCACCGTTTGTTTAAATTGAGGATAAATAATAGGATTTAAATCTCTGTTTGTATCGAAATTATTTTTCATGTTTAGTGTCAAATTAAATTAATACCAACTATTTTAAACTTCTAGTCTAGAATTCATAGAGTTCATATTTCAAAAAAGTTAAAATAAATAAATAAATAATTCCGGACAGTCTACACAGCATCATCTAGCCCCAAGCTAAGCAGAGCTTGTGTTATGGGTACCAGATGACTGATATACTTAATACAATATACTACCTTTAGACTATTTGCAACCGTCTGCAGTTAGCTCAATGGTTTCAATTGTAAATACTAGTTATAATTTTTCTATTCCTTTGCTTGTAATTTTCGTTGTTAATAAAGATTAAAAAAAAAAAGAAATGATATACTACATAGATAGATATTAAGTTAAAATTAAGTCTTTATTACAGTAATGGTGAGACTTATGCTTTTCCATATACATATTTTTAATAACATTGTAAATCTTCTCCGATCTTTACTTTTTTGCCGAGTTCGATGACATAATCGATAACTTTTTCGCCAATCATAGATTCACCACGCATAGGCAAACCTGCTATGAAGCTTAGCTAAGATATTTTATTTCTGTACGTTAAAAACTCAAGTATTATGTAGTTTTTAATGGCTACGAGTCGCACTATTATCATAATTTAAGAAACAAACAGACAAATCCTGGCTTTCTTATTTTTTTGTCTTTAAAAATGTACTTATGAAACACTAACAAAATATTTTTTAGCATTTTCGATGCATATTACTTTTAGCCTTGAATAAGTAACACAACGTCTAAGAACGATCAATTTTTATGAATAATTAAGAGGTATTGAGTTGCAACGGTACTTCACGCCTTGTAGTAAGCCTTTTTAGAGCGAGGTCGGGTCAGAGCAAATATGCAGCCATTAGAGGGTAGTATAACCTACCCTATAGCTCCCCTTTAGTACTGGTGGTGGTACCTAAGAAACAGAGTGCTCTTTGGAGATAATATTTCCCTACGACTCTACTGGTTGTACCAAGCAGATGTGTCACATGGTACAAACAAAATCAAGAACCAAGCATTATTTTCAAGTACCTATTTACGAGCATGTTCTAAAATATGTGCCTTTTTGAAGTTAACTTTACGGTCATAAGCAACTATGAAGTTAACTTTACGGTCATAGATAACTACCATGTGCCAGCGTCTTCTCACGCGTCATTTGTTTGGAAACATTTCAAGGCTATTTTCTATATTCTATCTCGTGGGATATATGGGATCAAAAGCCTAAGTGTTATTCCAGGGCTAGAAACACATCTATTCCAAGTTTCAACCCGATCTGGTCAATAGTTTTTGCGTGAACGAGGAACAAACGTCCATCCATCCAAACATCGTTTATAATATTAGTAAGTACTAAGTACCTGAGGATTCTAGTTGGCGTTGGTTTAACACGAGCTGTTTATGATCTATTATATTACACTAGCGACGCGCCCGGGCTTCGCTTTTATTATACATATAAACCATCCTGTTGAATCACTCTATCTATAAAAAAATCGCGTCAAAATCCGTTGCGTAGTTTTAAAGATTTATAGGGACAGAGAAAGCGACTTTGTTTTATACTATGTAGTGATGTATATATCCCTAAGCTTTACTGGGACATTCGGATTCCAGTATTCGGGCCTCTCCTCAATTTTCACACCTGATTAGGGTGTGATGAGCCCTTTGTTACTTGTATTATTTCTGTTCCTTTTGTTAAAAGGTGTAAAAAGTCATAAATTCCTTATCAACTTGGGCCGGATGTCTTAAAATTAACATTCGCAGGTAGATAACAAACTGTTTTCTATAGTCTTGTCTATAAGTGAATTTAAAATACCATTAGTTGGCGAATAACTTATCTAATGTACCTTATTCAAAAGGCAAAGTTATCAAATTCTTTCCTAGGTTGGAATACTAAAATCTAACCATTTTTAAGTATAAGTATATTTTTTCCGATTTCAATGATTTTTGGTGAAAAATACCTACCTGTTTATGTAAGATCCATATAAAACTCTTTATTAACAACGAAAATTACAAGCAAGGAATAGAAAAATTACAACTTGTATTTACAATTGAAACCATTGAGCTAACTGCAGACGGTTGCAAACAGTCTAAAGGTAGCTTAGTTGATCCATGTCAATACCAGTTGGAAGCGTCCCCAAGACACTGGCTGCATTATCACGCTGTATGGCAATGCTGATGCGCTGAGCCAGATATTCACCAGCTCTCGGGTCACGCGTCGCATCGACCAGACGCTCAGATATTTTTTTAAAAACCTGGAGAGCCTCGGTACCCCACGGACCTAGGGTCTGGAATCCAAGGGGAGCAAATGCGTAGGTTCTGTCGAGACCTGCATATAAATAATATAAAATGTATTTTCGCACCTTTTGAGCGATTAGGCATATAATTCAGTTATTGTCGTCCTAATATCTAATTTACTAAGTAAACTTTTATCTTTGTTATTCAATGATAAAAAAGGAGAATTTAGATTAAGTAAAACGAAAATTCCATTAATAGAAAAACGCTCTAAAATAAAATCTAAAGTAATTGGAATAATGTATGCTTAAACCATGTTAAACATGAAAAAATCTTAAAACACTTAGTTCACTTTAAATATTATATTTATTATTATTATTGTCGCTACTAATTAATTTGATGTTATTTCCAAAATCTAAACCGATTGCAAATTTTCGAATAATTTTACTGGTTTGTAATTTTAGGGGATGTCATATTACTTAATATTTTATCTTTCCTCAGGTCCATACAAAAGCGCAATAATCACCAAAATCGCTCTACAATGGCCGAACATCAAGAAACATGCACAGAAATTCTCTACCCTGCAATAAACATTCGATTCACATTGTTTTAACATTATAAAATTTAAAAATAAATACCGTTACTGGTATCAGAACAAAGAATATTGTAAACCGGCACCGCCTCCAGAACTAACTTAAAAAGACACTGCAATAATACTCGTTAAACACACTTCCTTGAGATCAGTAAACTAAGTACAGTCTTAGAATGACAAGTTCACTTCATTATGGCTAAAGCTGGGCACCGATACCGCGGCCTGTCCACACCGGGCTTGACAAAGCCATCTGTACTACTGAACTCGGTTCAAACATAACCGCAGGTACACAAATTTTCACGTTTGTATAAGCCTACCGCTTTTAAAAGGCTTCGATGACTCTTGAAGTATTATGAGAGAGGCTCTTCCGCTGCTCGGTAAGGTTATATCTGAATAATGTAAAATGTTGGAAAGAGTGAGATGTAAACTGATTGACTACATGTGGTAGAGTTATGTATAATGCGAATACCACTAATATTTACGGAAATTTAATATTTTTATATGCAATTATTTTTTTATTGCAATTTAGCCCGGAAAGTCTCAAACAAATAGTCTAAAGAAAAAAATAGGCTATTACAAAGATGCGCTAGAGTGCCGACATTATATTTTTTAATAATTGTACTTACCTATTTTTTTGTATAAAAAGGCGTTCATTGCCAAAGACGGTTCCAAAAGGCATTGCTTTGCTTCCCAAACGCAGATTTTTTTTTGTCTTTGTTGTTCAATAATCTACGTGCGTGACGTCACGTTTTTGAAATGTCAGCTACGCGAAGCAAGTTTTGTCTCGTTCTAGCGCGTTTCTCCCAGAGGAGACCGATTCAAGGATACTCTATACAGTGCACTCTTCGGTTCACTGCACCCGTCTCGTCGCCGACCAGAATGCGCTGCGCAACACTATTCTATATAGATATTAACACATTTTAGGCAATTCTTCTCTTATGCGGGAAAGCCTTTATTACCATCGAAAATTACAATCAAGGAATAGAAACAAATTAAAAGTCGTTATTGAAACAATTGACTGTAGACGGTTGCAAATAGTCTAGAGGTAGCTCAATGGATCCACGTCCACCAAGAAACACGAAGAATTGTCAGCAAGGCGCAGGCTGTGTCACCTCGCTTCTTTGTTCTTAATAATTAGGGAGCAGCTTCAAAACATCTGTTAATGAAGGTCTTATTATGTACCTACCTATTTAGTTCCAATTTAGCTTGGTGAATTCGGTAATACTATTGAAAAAATATATTTTATAAAGTGATTTTACGTTCACTAATTTATAAAAAATTCTGTGTTTTGGCCGTAAGTTTTGATAGAATAAAACTTATGTTAGTTTTATTAATTAAGGGCTGTGGATTTTGTAAAATATTTAGATATTTATATCTGTTTTACGCTACGTTTTACGCTTTTTCTTTTTTTTTTATTCCGCTACGTTGTACCGTGTTTCAATAGCAACTTTATTACATCCTGTTTAGTCTGAGATTCGAGAAAGCAGGCAACGAGTTGCTGAAATATTACGTTTCTTTTCTCGTCGATAAAAACCCCATGCAAGTAAAAAAAGAAAGAAGAACTCCAGTTCGTTAACAAGAGTTTAGTTCAATTTGTATCAGACCGCGGCTTCGCAAACTTTGTTTTTAGGGAAACATCTCAGGGCTATTTCAATTCAATGGGAACTGATATAAGGTATGAAAAGTAGCCTTTGTTTTATTTCAGGGCTAGAACTAAGTCTATTCAAAATGCAGACCGAACCGTTCCGTAGTTTTTGCATAAAAGAGTAAACATCCGTACATACCGACTTTCGCGTTTATAATATAAGCAAGGGGTAAATAATTTAGATTTATTAAAGTTTTTTAAACTTACGCGATCAGAACACATTGGATTTATTAGTAACGTTATTGGATACCTATTTCCAGCTGTGGACTAACATAACTGATGATGATTACTACCCGATATAAAAGGCTGGTCTTAGTGACACCGTATTAATACTTTTCCTATTTTGAATGTCTTGAGTGAATATAAATGTTATTCTTAGTCTTAGATTAATAAGCGGGTATTTACTACTTAGCGTGGTAAGGTAATGCAGCCAGTGTCTTGGGGACGCTTCCGACTGGTATTGACATGGATCAATTGAGCTACCTTTAGACTGTTTGCAACCGTCTGCAGTTAGCTCAATGGTTTCAATTGTAAATACTAGTTGTAATTTTTCTATTCCTTTGCTTGTAATTTTCGTTGTTAATAAAGTTTCACTACTTAGTGCTTAGAATATTGAATCTGATGAACATTCAAACCCTGTCAACGTATTATAAATGCTTAGAGACAGCTTTCTTCAAATAACAATATTATCAAAAAGGTCCATAAAATACAAGTAGAATATGGGGCGCTATGGCACTCATGGGAAGCCATTGTCCAGCAGTGGACATGTAGGAGGATAAAAATCGCCTTATAAAGCAAATTGATAACTCAAGATTCACACATAAAATTACTGTTACGGAGCCATGCTGTTGTTCCAGCTAGGTATTTAAGCAACCATGTAGAAGCACTAGATAGACACGTTTTTAGGATTCCGTCTAATTAAAATTCACTAAAAATCCATAAAATGTTTATAGTGATAACGCTTGTTACCTTACTTAAGAGTACCTAAAGGTTGCCAATTCAAAATTAATAAGTTTCGTTTATAATTTCAGGTCATTTTTTTTACTAAATTTTATTTTTATTCCATTAAAAAGTTAAATCTTATCTCATTTGTTTAACCTAAGATGTATCTATTAAGGTATTATCTTAGTAATCTATGTGTGGGACGATTATCAATACATAGTCTTTGGTACATTTTAAGTAGTGATGAAACCATACCTGTCTAAGTCAATTCCTCGCTTTACAAACATTCACTATCCGTTCGTCCAATTTTCTGACATGATTTTAGACCTACTTTACTCCAGGAGTATGTACCTACATGTATATGTAAATTGAATACAGAACTTAAATCATGTAATCATAACTAAGTCATGTAATTAGCTGCCAATCCAATTGTTTATACATTTATTTTTTAATATTTTTCAATTGTTTTTGTGTCTTTAAGTTTTGCATGTTAATTATAAGGAACTCTGTTAACTCAAATTTCGGAAGAGGGCGTTAATGCTCGCGACACAGTTTTTATTACTATTGCGCGTATTATCGTTTTCTCACAATTTCATGTTCTATTGTACTTTGTTCCAATAAACATAATTTTTATTTTATTTTATTTTAATGCACAAAGCACGCAACAACGGCGCGTGACCCTGACTGAGAGCTGGTGAGAATCTGGATACTCACCAGCTCTCTGGTCATGCATCGGTTCGAGCATGCTCTCCGAAAAAATATATAAAAATGATATCAGAGTTATTGAAGCAATGTGCAGTGTACCACCAGAGCAACATAAGTAAGTTTTGACTCACCGCTTAATCAAACACTAACGAAACCCACTAGTACACGATGACTCCCTCTTTACTAATATTGTTTCTTGTTCGCGTCCACTTCAACAAGTTTTTATATTGACAGCTGACGTTATTTGCCAGCTACAATTTATTTTAATAGCCTCTGTAAATATTTGTTCTCAATCGGCTTAAAATAGTG
Organism: Eupithecia centaureata; assembly: GCA_944547425.1. Classification (NCBI taxonomy): domain Eukaryota; kingdom Metazoa; phylum Arthropoda; class Insecta; order Lepidoptera; family Geometridae; genus Eupithecia; species Eupithecia centaureata. Next base: position 20,945,080 of record OX155675.1, on the reverse strand, counting down.
AACCCACTACCTACTTTATCATTAATTATCGATTAATTTACGTTTTTTATCCAAATTGCGTTAAAATATGACTTACCTGATTATCGGTGTAATCGACGATGTCTTTTCTGAAACAAAGGCAAAAGTTGGTAAAGAATGTTCGTGAAAGTTAGCAGTTCTAAGCACGTAGAGGCGTGCATTGCCATAGTTGGATAGCACTTTGAGTGACTACGGAATACAGTCGTGCAATGACCATACATATTTAAAGAAACACTGCCAAGGAAATCTAACCACAAACCCCCATTGTTAAATCAACGCTAGTGTTATCAACTATATCCTACTTTACATTTCACCGTATTAGAAAAACTAGCTTTTGCTTCATATAACACGATATCATTCGACTAAGATAGTAAATTACACCTTTCTTAACCCATATATGCCCAGAAAGATTTAGGTCTCCGATTTTCATAATTTTTGCATATGTTGTTGCTAATGGAATATTATAAGACCCATATTTTTTTATTTTGAGTTTCAGTTACTGAAAGTGCCTTTTTTTTGAAGGGTCGCTATCGACCCCGCGGGCAAATAACTATCTGATAATAGTGGAAAAGGTAGGGGTCAATCAAACGCAGTATGTTATTTTTACACGCCAGTTTTATATTTTTACTAATGTATTAATACCTATGTTCAATAGTTAGGAAGATTACTTCCTAATCCAAAAATTCGGTAATCCGAATAAATAAAATTATCAATATACCTAGCTTAGGAATCACATAATTAAACTACGTAATAACTATGCTTATTTCGCAAAGCATTTGTCAGGAAGATTAAATAAATATCTAAATAGACCTCAACGTTTAAAAGAACTTCGTTTTCACGCAAACTTTCCAGGATATCTACTATTTGATTGTTAGATAGAATTCGGCGTGACCTTAGAAAAAAAGAGAACATTCGGTATCATATCTGCCCAGAGGGTCGTTAGTGACTCATCAAAATATTCGGTCTAATAACAAAGTGAAAAACATATTATTATCAAAATTTTGTACGTACGTATCTAGAGTATTATATTTACTTTTCTAATCATTCAAAAACAGAAACTAAAATCCTTATAATAAATAGTTAATTACAGTTTTGTCTCAGCCGGTGCAAAAATTTCGCCATAAAAATCAAGTCATAACTTTCACCACAACTATTCAACTGAAATTGAGCTTTTTTGATGTAAAATTTGCTTCAGATGATTAGCTATTTTATCATAAAATGCGTAAATGGCGTTAAACACAATTTCTTATGAATAATTTTCAATTTCGAGGCATCCAAGCGGGAGAAGAAAGTTTGGGTCGTTTTCGTGCTTTTGGGCATATATGGGTTAAACGGTTATAGTTAACCATTTTACTGCACTAAAATGATTGCATTCCTTCGTCAATTAAAAACGAGTTAAACTATAAAAATGGAACGAAACGAAAGTGAAATGGACTATCACTAGATAATTTTCATTACAATCTAAAATTGAACCTCAGATTAATTAATTTTTTTTTTCGACTTTGTTAAAAGAAATATTGACAGATCAAGCTTATAGAATTATAATTACCTCGAACCGATCTTCATGAGGACCGGTCGCTGTGCTGTGCTGTCGTGAATACGGACTTGCGTAGGATCTATCTCTTCACACTCGTCGTCACCATATTGCGTTTGATCATGTCTAGCCAGGATAGAGTCCATGAATGGACTGTAAATCTGACTGGATGGACCCAATATGTCGTCAATATCTGTGTATCGAGATATGAATTTCTCGGCACATCCCCGTCGGAAATGCCCATTATTTTCGTAAGGTGAATTGCGACCTCTGTAATATTCATTTTCTTTAGGAGTCTCTAGACCTTCGGGGCTTCTTCGAGCACCCAAGGGCTCGTCGTCCGGAAGGTGTAAAGGGAACGGTGGTATGTGCGCCGGTATTGAATATACTTGAACTTCCTCGGAGTCGGACGAATCAGATTCATCTTGAGGTGGAGGCGTCGGCAATTTCTCGATACCTTCTGGAATGTTTTTATTGCTTGAAAGCCACCACGGCCTTTCACCTGACTCAATATGCCGAATTCGTCTCATCGGAAAGTTTCTATCAGAACCGGATTTGCTCAAACTTTGAGATCCTGACTTACTTAATTGAGATCCAGATTTACTCAACGGTTGTGAATCTAACTTGGCACTGTTTGCTGAATTTTCATTGGTTGTGGCCCACCAGTCTTTTTGTTCACCTGATTCTATGCGACGTACTTTGAAAAAGTTGTATTTGTCACTTTTGTCACTATCACTTGAGGATTTTCGGGGTGGAGTTAAACGTTCTACACCCTCTGGGATGTTCGCGCAACTGTCCAACCACCACGGCTTTTCTTCGTCCACAAACTTACACTTTTTAAATGGCTTATTTGAGCTGGAACTATCGTTCGTACTCACAGGCTGAGTTTGATTGGTACTATGATTTTCACTATTTGATTCCATCCACCAAGCCCGTTCGCCAGATTCTTGGTGTCTGATTTGTCGAGAAATATTCTTTTCCGGAGTTGCTCTACAATTCTCATTACCATTGCTAATAGATTTCTTTTCAGAATCTGATTCTAACCACCAAGCTTTTTCTCCAGAATCAAGAGGTCTTATTCCTTTGAGTTGAACTAAATGGTCGTCATTAGATGCTACTATATTTTTACTCTTACTAGATCTGTCACTTTCTGTTAAAAGATTAGATACATCTTTTCCAGTAGATTCCGTAGTTGAGTCAAGCCAGCGACTGTTTTCACTGGAGTCCGTTTGTCTTATTTTGAAAAGGTTCGTTACTGGGGCAAGAGCTCTAATCAAAAATGATTTTGCTTCTTCATTTTCTTGTTTTGACGATGGAGATGGTATTCTACCAGATCGGTCCGTTGGTAAGGATGTCTCGTCAGCTGAAGTTCTCGAAGCATCATTATGTTTAGATTTAGAAACAATTTCATCTTCACTTATAGATGACTGTGTTGATAAAGTCAAGCTGGACTCTGGACTATTACTTTCGCGAGACTTGGAATGTCTTGATTTTGATGGACCATTTGTTAAACTACTACTTGATGTAGTTTTTGTTAAGCTTTTGGGAGGTGAGGTCGTAGCTTTGTCACTTGCTTCACTAGCTTGGTCTGAATCTGTAGAACTAACAGATTTGCTTCTCTTTTTAACATTTTTTTTCTTTGAACCGGAATCTGACGATGAGTCTGTGCTAGTTTTTCGTGCTTTTATTTTCTTCGTTTTGATAGCGCCTTCGGCTTTGGGTGCTTGTGGTGGCAATTGACTGTTATTTATTGTAATCTCTGGTGATACTAACTCAGTTGATTCAACTGGGCTCTTTGCACGTTTTAATTTCAGGTTAACATTTATAATAATTTCTGAGGGATCATCACCCTTAGTTTCCTCATAAACTGCTTCAACAATTTCTGAATTTGAATCAGTGACCATTTTTATTTTATCATCATGGTTTTCCGAATATTGTGGACTGCATGAGTTTTCTTTTGGCTGTGGTTCGGTACTACGACTTCGACTACTTCTTTCAAATGAACTACGATTAGAATTTTCTCTCACATTTAAGTATTGTGTGGAGTATCTACCTGCGTACCCCGTATAACTATTTGTACTTGGTGTATAAAGAGACCAATTATTAGCACTAGACCTTGTAGCGTTTGCAAACCTGTTTGATCTAGTTGGATCATCCAACCTATCTGATTGAATTTCTTTATCTACCATTTCAGGTTTTTTTCTTAATCTTGTGATTGTTTTTTCCACTGTTTTTGCCATGTCAGCTCTTCTTGTTCTCACATATGCTGAAGATCCGGGAGGTGTAGGTGAAGTGTGTCGAGTTACGATAGTGATTGATTCAGTCTCATTTTCATCGTAACTGGTTTGAGATCTTTTACTTTCTTCAACTTCTTTGGCTGTTTCGTCTTCCATCTTCGGCATTTCTTGGATAACTTGATGTAACGGCGGTGTAGGTTTTTCTGTTTCTCTTTTGGTGATTTCAATGACATTTACAGGAGAAACTGAAGTTCTTTTTACAGTTGGTGGGCTTTTCGAATTGTTCGAAGATAGTCGATTACTTATTGCGTATCTATTAATAGTCACTTCAGGCTTGGTTTCAGTTCGTGAGGCAGGCCTCGTGTAGCTGGAGCTCCGAGGGTAAAGCTTGTAGCTTGACAAGCTGCTGTAGCTTGTAGACTTGTCAGTCTTACTTGGAATGTCTCTATCTCCAGGACTGGAGTCTCTGCTTTTTCCTCTGTGAATTTTAGTTGTTCTTCTGTCAGGGCTCAAGTGTCTGGAAGTTCTACCAAGACTATACTTTGATGATGATGATACTGGACTGGGATCTCTGCTTTTGGTGGAGGTGATAGTGGGAATGGAGAGCTTTGTATAATCTTTCTTTTCATATTTCGAAGTCGGCGATTCATTTTTGTGGTAATTGGCATATTTATTTGCGATTGCGGTGATCGGGGATTCTTTTTCGACAGCGTTTCGTTCAGAGTTAAGGACCGGTATGCTGGAAGATTTGTACGAGGGTGTGGTGGTGTATTTAGCGGTGACAGACGTGGGTCGGTCAGCGATGCTAGACGTCTTGATTCGGCCCAAGTCCCGGTTTCGGCCGTATGATGACGAGTCATACTGAAATTTAAAAAAAGTGGGTAAGTTAAATTGATATGTTTATAATGTGTTACTATTGGCCGGCTTAAGTTAAAAAAAAAACTCCCTTTGTTACTAAATCATGCTGCAAAGTATTTTTTGTAGTTTGTATTGTTGTAGTGTACCTATTTACTTTATTTATTACTTTACACTTTACGTGGAGAGTTTCTGTCTCTTCAGTAAGTGAGTAATAAATCTATATCGGAATCAATATACTTCACTCAACACTATCACATATAAAGCTGTTCCTTTCACAGCTTTATAAATAGCTGAGAATGCGTGTACGCATCAAACGTTAAAGATACAATCTTAAAGTGAAGGGAGTAAAAGGAAACAAGAATTTAGGGGCTTAGCGATAATCATACCAAAAGCAGCCAGAATAGTAGCACTATATTGAGCTAGTGGAATTACGTTGACTACTGTCTACCAAAGCTTCTCAAAAGTAGTGAAGAAATATTTACATTCCTTAAGTATCACCTTTCAAGCATGAATACGTTCAGTGCCTGAGACCATTGAGCGATTCAAATGCACGTTTTGTCTCACAATTTTAATCACGATAAATGTAACGCGAATGAACCTCCCTTCAAAATTACATAGACTTCTTCCCCTCACATTAAAAAAAGTAAGACCCGTGACATAAAAGACAGAAGGACTTGTACCTATATTGCCTTTATTTCAATTTATTAATCAGGTCTCTGCAAATATCAAGCTGGCACGCAGATTTTCTCGTTGTACTGAAAAAGTTAAAATACCTAACGCTTTTTAAAGCGTACTATCAGAGTTTTTACACGGAATGTCTGTGGGTCCGGCATACCAAAAGATCGATGTACCTACGTATAATATACGTGTAATATATTTAAGATGATGTTGCGACTGCCTCGATACTGCAGTGCGTCAGGAATGTTTGCGTATCACTGCACAAACCGTTTCCATGCGGTTATGCGTAAAAAAATAGTGTCCAGTCGCGACACCATCTTATATACTGTGGTAGAGTGGCTCGGCTCCACTATGGAAGTACTTTGTGCGGAGGGTGATCAATGAAGGAACCTCTATTTCCTTGATTGATTATCCTCGGTATTCTACTCTCCTGTTCAACATAGTGCCTATTACTTGTAGTAAGATTTATATTAATTATCTTAATTGTACAACATAACTCGAAAATCTATGGACCCATTTGTTGTCTTATATATAATATTCAAGCATGTGTTTGTCAATGTTTTGGGTTTTTATGTTTTAGTTTAGTGTATGCTTATAACTGAACTGTTTTTATATTTTGGAGACAACGCACGTTATAGTAACCAATTTTGTATGTTACTTACATAGTTCCTCAAAGACATTTTGGTCGTTATATCATCTGGGATCCATTAGTGACTTTGAAGTTAGCTCTGGTTTTCGCGTTAAGTCTGAAATAAGAAAAAAAAACTAGTATCAATATATGTATGTACAATTGTACATATTAATTGTGAAGGAGTTATTTTACTGACTGATAGACAACTCACATCTTAACCCCAATTATGTAAAAATGTGAAGTGTTTGTTCGTTTTTGAGTACAAGAGTGAAATATTTTTTGCTCTATTTGGAAAAGTTTCATGACAAAGGGATTTTGATAATTCGCATCCAGGAGGTCCAAAAAAGGGGTTGAATGAGAAACAAGATGCTCTGCATTAAGGGATCCGTCAGTAGATTGTTAAAATTTACCTCCTTACAAATGAACTAACACATGTTTCAGCGGTTCTGAAATATTCCTGAAAAAGGCATGACTTTTCGGGAAGTTGGAACGCAATTCCTACTTATCGGGCTTGAATTCTTGACATTTTACATAAAGCAAAATAAGAAATTTAATTTTACGCGAACGACGACGCGAGGTACTGCTTGTCACAGAAATACTGCATAAGTTTGGAAACCTCTTCAAGCCAAAACTATGAATGAACCAGCTAAAATATTGGGTGGACGTAGTTCTAGGCCCGAAATAAACCATTTGCTATTTCATAGATATTTCCTCACATAAAACAGTTCCATTGGGATATAAATAGACTTGAGACATTACCATAGAAACAACGCGTGCGAAGCCGCTTTCTTAAATACTGACTTATGCCTTTAAACTTGATAAAATTATAAGTCAAAATGACAGATAAAATGATAAGTCATAATGACATAGGTACTACATACAAAATAATATGACATCAAAACAACTCATTTTGTTTTGTATGTGTCGCAGTGGGATTGTAAAATCCGCCGTTTTATTACTACTACTAGGCTAACTCGTAAATTACACCACAATGGCGTTGGATACAGTTTTTCAGCAGAGCAGAGTGTTCATAACTTCGAAATTTAGCAAGTTATGAATGAATTAAACAAAGAAAACGTGTTAAATATGAACAGTGACTTTAAGAACAATTTTCAGAAGTAAGCAAAGAATTTCTATTCTACTCAATGTGGAACAGTAAAGAAACCGTGGACAATGGACGGCATTTCAGAGGATGACGCACTTCAAAACTGCTAAAGTGGCTGCGGATTCTGGTGTTCGGTGGAATCCTACTGAATATTATTGGTTTCAAAAATATGATGTTATGATTATGGCCGATGACGATTATTTGATCTTAAAGAAAAATAATCCAGAAGATCCTACTATTCGACTTGAAGCAGAATTTTTGAGACTTTAATGAAAATTCACAAGGAAAGTGGCCACGGTGGGCGAGACAAAATGCTTTAATGTTTGAAATAATTTAAATGTATATGCATTTAAATATTCCTGGTGATTTATAATTTATAGGAATAAAATGTCTAAAGCCAAAAAATAAATTTTGTTTAGTATCAATCTTGATTAGTAAGGAATATCGTAAGAAGCCTGAACTGAGAAGACCTGTTAGCGTTTTCTGATTTATTAAATTGACTTTCATTTTAAATATGTTTTATTTTGTAAGTATGGCCACCCTACAATTTAAGTAGTAGTACGATGCGGCTAAACTTGGGCCGCCTTATTGAAGAACGTATTGCAATGACAATCCGTCTAGTCGTTGAACCGCTGCTTTTCAAAACGGCCCTGTTTTTGATAACAGCTAGCCGTATTAATACGGCGGATTATACAATCTGACTGTGGCATATGCACCAGTTAATAATTGTAGTTCAGATTGCGAAAAATAATACTTTAATTTTTCTTGCGTTGTGTTCTTTATCGTTTCACAACATCTTGATATCCCGATAGCAAGCTGCTGATGTCTCTTGTCATGGAATACTGTCATTTGCATTCGAATGCTGATATAAAAGATGCATCTATCTTCTTTATAAACAAGCCCTGAAAAATAGAGCTTGACAGTATCTAGTATCAACGTCGGTACACATTCAAACCAACGTCAATTACTTGATAGACACAGTACCCTTAGTACCAGTTTACGCAGTTGGACATAAAGAAAAGTTTTCGAGAACTCCATTAGCTTTTTTACCTCTATCATACAATTATTGGCACGTTTAAAAAAATAACTACAAATTATTCTTTAAACAAAAAATAAGAGTCTCGTCAATTCGAAGTCAGTGAAATACGCATTTATAAAAATACACAAAATATAGTCGATTTGAGAACCTCCTCCTTTTTTCAAGTCGTTTAAAAGAAGGGACAAATACCTACCTATTGTATTCCGTACAAATAACCTCCCTAAAGTTAACGTGAAACAGAGATTCTATAATAGCCTACTCTTTACTACTAGACGCCAAATGTATGCAAGAAGACGAAAACTTTATCGTCATCGTAAACTAATGCTCGCCCGGTACTAAAGACTCAGAAATGTAAAGAGAGATGTTAAGATTTTATCTTACATGATCTTTTTACCTTCCACTTTTATACGCAGTGATTTTTACAAACTGTCTTTGCAATGTTATTTTCGTAAAGTGATAAACCCTTTTTAACCCATCCGACGTTAATTTATGTTATGTTTGCCGCGACTAGGCAAACATAGTGTAGGACGCCCTCCGGCCAGGTGGGATGACGATCTGCGAAGGACTGCAAGCAGATGCTGGATGCGGCAAGCTGAAGACAGGGCGCTATGGCGCTCATTAGGGGAGGCCTATGTCCAGCAGTGGACTAATATAGGCTGATGATGATGATGATGATGATGACGTTAATTTAAAAAAAACTAGATAAGCATATTAGTTATACTATCACCTAAAGTATCTACATACCAAATAACAATTAAACAAGTTATATGTATACTTATTTTGATACTTATTAACATTGATAACAAAAACAGACTTACAGTTCCTTACTAATACTATAAACGCGAAAGTTTGTGTGGATGTACGGATGTATAGATCTTTAATAGTACTGAACGAAGTGTTATTTTGAATATACATAGTTCTAGCCCTGGAATAAGACGAAGGCTACTTTCATCCCATTAATCAGTTTCCATGGGATAGAAGAAGCCATGAGACGTTTCCATAGAAATAAAGCGTGCGAAGCCACGGGCAGTTAATAGTTTATTATAATTAGAAGGATTCACAAGAAAAAATAATCTCTACGTCAGTTAATACAGGTAACATTATCGTATGGGTAGCTCCCCCTAATTCCGGGGAGTTTTCCTGTTGTTATTGAACTTGTACTGTTACAAGAACACATAATATATAGGATTTTATATGAATATAATAAGTATTTAGAAGAAAAATTACAAACAAAAAGCTTAAACAAAAACATATCTAAGTATTTTAAATCTGGGTAATTACTTAATATAAAAACCAAAGCAAAATTACTTTGTAACTTTATGTGCATATAGTTCCTAAAATGAATATAAATATGAATAACTAGATTAAATAGATATGAATAATAAATAACTAGACGCGCCCCGCGGCTTCGCCCGCGAACTAGAGCATTCTTCTAATTTTAGAAATTTATTGTACACCCCTAGGAGTTATTGTGTAAAAAAAAAAACATGTTTAATAATTCACTCCATAGTTTACTTAAACCGAGTTTTGAGTGAATTGAACTAAGGAACAATTATTAGCCAGACAAACTTTACCACCCCATGTAACCCCTTGAGAGGTTATTTTATTAAAAATTAGTCTTCTTTATGCTATTCTAGGTTCTAATCTATTTACATACCAAATTTCATTTAAATAACTTACGTAGTTACGGAGATTACCTAAAACAAACATTCACACAGACTTTCCCATTAGTAAGTAATTTTTTTCAAAATTAACCTCTGATGGGGTTAAATAGGATGGTAAAGTTTGTATGGAAAATAATTATTCCTTAGTTCGATTTACTCAAAACTCGGTTTAAATAAACAATGGAGTGAATAATTAAACACATATTTTTATTTTTACACGATAACCCCTAGGACGTGTGCAAATAATTTATGACATTTTTATGAAAAACTAGCTGCGCCCCGCAGCGTCGCCCGCGGGGAAATTTATTTATTTGTCAAATATCATATTTTTATACATAATATGCTATTCCCGACGAAGACAAATCCAAAAACACAAAAATCATAAAAATCGGTCGAGCCGTTCTCGAGTTATAAGTGTTGTAACAAACACGACTTTCTTTTATATATAGATAAACTCTGGTTCGCGGGCGAAGCCGCGGAGCGCAGCTAGTAGTGTATAAACAACAGGCTGCTCCCGCACAATTCTGGGTAGTCCTTTTCTTGTTCATTATTTGTCCCTTTAGTGCGAATTTCGCTCATTTAAAAGGCCCGAGTCACCGATCGATACCTACAGTGTTGATGACCGCTGTAGCTACTGTGGCGAGTACTTCTTTCAGTTTCGAAATAGAACATTTGTCTAGTTCCGGACCAGTTCTGACCTACTTCCACCAAGTCAATGAACAACTGATGGATGGTCAAGCTTTTTTTGGCTCGTAAATTGCTATTGCATTTTGGGATCTATGTTCTATCAGATGTAAAATTAGATGGAATTGTTCGATCTCATTTACATTGAAGTCTGCGTATTTGCTAATGCAGAATCAATGCGGAATGTACCTACTTAATATTATAGCTCAGGTTTTCACGATTTATAATTAGAATTTCCGGACTAGTTAATTAGATAACCATGCTGGAACATGGTATTATAGCTATCTCTTTGCTTATATAAATATTTATCATCTATTTCATTTCCTATTATAGGAAGAGATACGAAAACAGAGTTTGGTAGCCACCATGAGCAAATTTGTCATCTCTTACTTTAGATAGGAAGAATAAAACTACTACATATGCTTTTAAAAAAAAAAGCTTGCGATAGGTATAAAAAACTTAAGGTTTGATTTTATAATTCCTTTTAAATGAAATAAAATATTAGCTCTTAATGTTTAGAATAACTTTTTGTGTTATAACTAGTTTCTTGTGTTATTAATTGGATATCGACAAAACAAATCATAGCGGAGTTCAATCAACTTCTCAACTTTACTAAGGTGCTTACATATTATCACCTAGTTAAGAAGCTGCGATAACGGTACCAATTTATTTCTGTCGCGAATACATTACCAAAATACACGGCCTACTCCTGTTACGAGGTGTTCACTTCTCAGATCATTGATAGTAGCTATTGGGTACTTGAACATCGATACAGATTGCCTTGTCCTCATCCCATTGCCTATCATCACTACATAGTATAAAACAAAGTCCCTTTCTCTGTCCCTAAGTCCATATGTATGCTGAAATCTTTAAAACTACGCAACGGATTTTGATGCAGTTTTTTTTAATAGATTAAAAATTCAAGAGGAAGGTTTATACGTATAATAAAAACGTGCGAAGCCGGGGCGGGTCGCTAGTTATTTATAAATGTAGATATACTTAGCTTTATTAATAGTGCATTTATGTTTTGTATTTGTACGAGTTTCATGGTATAATATTATATTTTTACTAGCAGTGCCTCGCGGTTTCACCCGCGGTAATTCCCGTTCCCGTGGGAATTCCGACATAGAATATAACCTACATCTGTGCCAAATTTCACCCATGTCCGTACAGTGGTTTTTGCGTGAAAGAGTAACAAACATCCATCCATCCATACTCACAAACTTTCTCTTTATAATATGAGTAGGATACGTCGTCAAGCCTGTAAGTATAGGCCGGCAGGTTGTTGCCTCTTCCGAAATGGGGTCGCGTCTCTTCCCTAAGGTGTTGGCCGGCCTCGGCTGCCAAATCTAGATTTGTTACGCGCGAGTACGATGCACTACCCAGATTAACTGTTTAGTTTTTACATTAAAATTACTAAGCTCATTATTAACAACGAAAATAACAATAAAGGAATAGAAAAAATTACAAGTAGTATATACAATTTTTACCATTGAGCTAACTGCAGACGGTTGCAAACAGTCTAATGGTAGCTCAGTTTAGCTTTTGTTTTTGTATACTGCCGCTTATCTATAACTTATTTTAATTATTTTTTTACTGGGTATGAGAAGTGGGGGGTCGTGACGTCACGCCATGCTATAAAATGTCACATAGAGTGACGTCACGCGGAACTTAAAACGGAGGATATTTTCATAAATTTGTATGATATGATAAAATAATAATAAATAAATAATATGTTTTGAAAATCTAATCGATAAACACTAATTAGATTTTTTACGAAGAAAGAAAATCGTATAATTGGCCCTTTTGCATATAAATAAAACATTTAACAGATACAGAAACAAGAAGAAGATTGTTTGCAACCATCTGTAGTTCGCTCAATGGTTTCAATTGTGTAGTTTTAAATTTTTCTATTCCTTGATTGTAATTCCCTGTAGTATTTTCCCTGTGCATTTTAAGTTTTAATTAGGTATCTATTATTTTGTTCATTATTTATTTTTATTATTGTAATTTTGTACCTTTCTTAAATTCACATAATTCTTTCCATCCGCAGGTTGCCTGGAAGAGATCACTTCTAAGCGATAAGGCCGCCCATTGTACTTGTATTTTGTTCCTTTTTGTAATGTTTTTTCTGATGTACAATAAAGAATTTTTGTATTGTATTGTAATTTTCGTTGTTAATTAAGATATTATAATAAGAACGTAGAAAGTAACACAAAGATAAGAAGAGGGAACTAGCCTATTAAAGTCACGATGGTAAGGTTGTCCGGAAAGAATAAACCACAGCAACCACAGAACCTGCGACCACATCCTTTGCCTCATGTTGCGCTGTCAACCCCAAGTTGTGCACAAGAAGAATTAGCATCCTATTTACTGACCGTACATTAGCATTGTGCATCTGTGACACGTTATGTATGACTATATTATGCTACACCAGGGGCCGAATTCCACTAATGTCAAAACAAAGGTCTCAATAATGCCATTCAAAATAACGTTTGTGCATTTGGTCTTCTACTATTTTTTGCGCTTGAAGAAACTTTCGTAATAAGAATGTCAAATTGGTAGTTATAAAGGTAATCGTCACAGCTATGAATGAACCTAAAAAGTTTATGCTAGTAGAATACCAAAAATAGTTTAACACTAACATTTTGACACGATACTATTTAAATGTTGAAGCAATTTATTTAGTGGAATTCGGGCCCTGTTTTGATAACTGCTAAGGTGCGGCGAACAGGGTCCGCTTGCGACGTAGGAGGTTGCGGGTTCGATTCCCGCCTTAGGACAAATGCTTGTACCTGCAAATATTTGTACCGGGGTTCTGGATGTTCTCTATTTATAATAAAAAGTGTCCAGATGTATGTTGTATATTGTATAAAGTTTATCAGTCGTTTAGTACTTAGCTTGGGGCTTGATGATGCTGTATGGATTGTTCAGCATTATTATTTATTATTCTTATATTATTAGGTGAATTATATTTATAAGCTAAGATTTCGCTCGTGGCTAAACTTGCATAGAAAGTTACTTATAAACCTCAATACCATCATCCACATTATACGACTAATGAATTTTTTGAAAATTCTTTTACTTATTTTAATCTATGGTGATTTCAATTACATAACTAATGAAATTTCAGATCATAAACCTCCTTCATTAAAAAGTAACAGAAATATTTAAATACAGAACCAAACTGCGAAACTCAATTTCACCCCATCTTCAGGAGTTTTCTGAATATTCCTGAATAAGGATTCCCGCGAACACTCAGGTTGTGGATCGATCTCCCTGCCGATGTTTTCCCCCAGGACTATGACCTGTGGTTCTTCAAAAAGGGTCTTATAAGACATTTAAAGGGTCGGCAACGCGCGTGTAATGTCTGCGGTAAGCGTTTTCCATCAGGCGGGCCACATGCTTGTTTGCCACCTTGGTGGTATAAAAAACCTTTGATTTGTTTTAAATTATAATGTTTTTTCATTCGAAGGATCAAAATTTTCGGGTTAAAAAAGAATGAAATATATAGTTTCCTCATTCAAAATTGAAAAGGCAGCTCAACAACGTATACTATATTTCAGTTTTCGTTCGCTTAGTTAGAGTAACGTTTGAATGAAACGAAACGAATGCGTGATGAAGTAGGCCTTCAGTAAGTATACATAAATAAAAGAGAGTTGCGCGCCACCTTTCAGTTATAACCATTTAATCTTTTTACTTCTACAGTGTAACTTTACGAATTTCGCTCATCGCGATCGCGTTCGTTTTATACTATGTAGTGATGATGAAGCCACAGCTGATCTATATCATCAGCTCATCACCCTCGGACCACACACACTATAAAGCACACTACACTGTGCTTGTGGCTATTGTCATGGCGCAAATCAACAGGATACTGTAGATCTCGCATTAGGCCTTCTGACATCTTGTCAAAACATCTAGTACTAAGGCTGTGTCCCCAGTAGGCAAACTGTGAGCGGCCGACTGAGTGAGCCGCAAATTTGTGGCGAACAGCTACAAACACAGATCAGTTTGCGTGCGTATCGCAAGCACTGGAACCCGCGAGTCGCCGTTAACTGAGACAGTCGGCGCACGTATTGCTGCAAACTGCGTACAGTGAGCGCAAACTAGCAAACTGTGAACACTCAATTTAAAATATATGGAAGGGCGTAATGAACTGATACGCCGCAAACTCAGTCGGCTGCTCACCTACTGGGGACACAGACTAACACTACACTAATTGACTTTAAAATTTTACTTGACTTTCTTTTGTAAACTTACCGAAATAAGTGTTGGTTCTTTCTTTCTTTTGGTTTCGTGAACCTACTGAAAAAAAGTTCTTTTTCTACTTCGTTCGTTGGCATTCTAATGTACGTTAAGTTTTATTTAAAATTACAATACAATAAACAAACGTTTTGACTACGTTTATTATTTTGCAACGTAGTTGACTTGCTAGATGAAGCAAAAAGGATTTGCTCTTATATTGTAAACTAGGTATTTCGTGATAAATATTCTCCTTGATTTCAGAAAATCATTACCGAGTCTCGTTGCGCCCTTTTGGGTATTTTTTTCACAATCTTGTTGTATCCATTGCTGGAAACCTGCCTTCCTTGTCAACCCTGAACCTACTAATGATTACCACGCGCGACAAAAATAATTACCAAGTCAATATTGAGTAAGTATGTAAATCAAGATACGGCTGTTTCAAAACTAATCGTGGAACATCAAACGCAAACTCCTACAAATTGCGGAATCCTATTTAGTGCAATATCTAGAGCGTGACACCTTATCTGAATCTTAGTAAGTTTGATAAAATGAGAATTAGCATGAGTCATAAAGTACCTGCAACACTCATTTCCCTGAGTTGTAGCTACTTGGCGGGTTGCCACGTGAACTCTGTCGTCATATTGTTTACCACGCGACTTTTCGTCTGAGGATTTTGTTTGAAATTTACTAGATTAAGATGTAGGTAAGATTGTTTTTAACTTTTATGTTTTTACGTACCTACTCTACGCTGAGTGCTGACCTAATTAATGTCTAATCAAAGTATGTAATTTAATTCGGGATGTACCATTCTTAGGATCAAAGGAACTTTATGTTCCAAAATTCCGCGCCTCTCTTTTTCCCTAGTTTTTGACACTTTGACATTTTATGCTGAATAATCCAAACAGCAAGCAAAACTGAGCTTGTATTATGTGTATGAGATAACTGATACTAGGTAGGTACGTAATATAATATTGAAAAATAAATATTTTTGGTTTATATAGAAAACTTCCAGAAAATGCAGATCGTACAAACATATGTCCCGAGGCGGGATTCGAACCTTCCTACATCCGTAGTTGGACCTTCGCCCGCTGTAATCGAACCAGCTACCTATAGAAGTAAATTTAAGCAAGCATGAATAGTAAAAAAAGATTCTAGACAGGATTAACTTTGTTTTTATTAGTAAGGAAGTGTTTTGAGACGACACATACAAATAGAGAGAATTTCGCTTTCTTAAATTGTATTTTCCTGCCATTTGACGTATGAATGATCTCTTTCAAAATAGAAATAAACACAGATTTATTTCTGAACTATGCAAAATCTTGGAGCTAGTTTTGTAAAATAATGGATGAAAGCCAGTTTTATTTATCACTAACAGTAGTGCCAACATTTGGGTACTGCCTCAAGACCTACCTAAAGTTCTTAGCACAAGTACCTTGGATAATCATAAGAGCTAAACCGAATTAATACTACTAGACGGGCATCGACTACCCGATTCAAAGAACTAAAAATTGTGAATAGGTTATGGTTTTATTAAGAACTAGCGACCCGCCCCGGCTTCGCACGGTTTTATTATACGTATAAACCTTCCTCTTGAATCACTCTATCTATTCAAAAAAACCGCATCAATATCCGATGCGTAGTTTTAAAGATTTAAGCATACAAAGGGACATAGGGATATAGGGACAGAGAAAGCGACTTTGTTTTAAACTATGTAGTGATGATGAAGCCACAGCTGATCTATATCATCAGCTCATCACCCTCGGACCACACACACTATAAAGCACACTACACTGTGCTTGTGGCTATTGTCATGGCGCAAATCAACAGGATACTGTAGATCTCGCATTAGGCCTTCTGACATCTTGTCAAAACATCTCGTACTAAGGCTGTGCCCCCAGTAGGCAAACTGTGAGCGGCCGACTGAGTGAGCAGCAAATTTGTGGCGAACAGTTACAAACTCAGATCAGTTTGCGTGCGTATCGCAAGCACTGGAACCCGCGAGTCGCCGTTAACTGAGACAGTCGGCGCACGTATTGCTGCAAACTGCGTACAGTGAGCGCAAACTAGCTAACTGTGAACACTCAATTTAAAATATATGGAAGGGCGTACTGAACTGATACGCCGCAAACTCAGTCGGCTGCTCACCGTTGGCCTACTGGGGACACAGCCTAACTCTACACTAATTGTCTTTAAAATTTTACTTGACTTTCTTTTGTTAACTTACTGAAATAAGTGTTGGTTTTTTCTTTCTTTTGGTTTCGTGAACCTACTGAAAAAAAGTTCTTTTTCTACTTCGTTGGCATTCTAATGTACGTTAAGTTTTAATTAAAATTACAATACAATATACAAACGGTTTGATTACGTTTATTATTTTGCAACGTAGTTGACTTGCCAGATGAAGCAAAAAGGAGTTGCTCTTATATTGTAAACTAGGTATTTCGTGATAGCTATTCTCCTTGATTTCAGAAAAGAGTCTCGTTGCGCGTCTCTAGATGAACAATTTATTTTTTTAGCCTCTTCTGTCCCACTGCTAAGCAAAGGCCTCTCTTCCTTCCTTCCACACTTCTCCGTAAGTTATTATATTACAATAATTTAAGTTTCTTGGGGAAGCTTCCCGCTGGAATTGACAGGATCATTTGAGCTACCTTTAGACTGTTAGCAACCGTCTGCAGTTAGCTCAATGGTTTCAATTGTATATACCAGTTTAAAAAAAAATCTATTCCTTGATTGTAATTTTCGTTGTTAATAAAGTTTATTGTAATACAAACAAAACTCGATCGACCTTCTTGTTTCTCTGAACCATCAGGATCCTGTGGGAAAATGAATGAAGTCCAAACACCTGCACCGTTCAAACCTGTTGCAATTACTACAAACCGGCCACTGGAGTTGTAACAAGCTTTTGATGCTCAAATGTCATAAGGTTTTTGTATGCTATTTTTAAGTTATACTTGTGTGCGGGAAATTATAAGTAGACAGGGTAATAATGGGTATATCCAGTAGGCCTAGCCTACCATTCGTAGCGAATGCGAAGCGATTCTATTTCTACAATCGTCATGTCTCAAGCGATAGCAAAGTTTGATTGATGTTATCGATTCCCTTTATGGCATCGACACGTATGTACATAGTCTACCAATGTTCTATTCGTTTACAAAATACCACGAGACATTATTATATAGATTTCTATGGCTTAGGGAGTTCAAATGCATAATTTTTATGACTTTTCTACTTTGGTAATCGAATGTTACGTTGTGAAGGACCTCTGGTATTTTCTATATCATTATTTTTACTGCATTTTTTAGACCTAGCAGTTGCTTTTCCAAAAAATTTGTACTGTGTATTTTTAATATTGTGTGCACAGCTCTGTTGTAATTTCAGGTTATTTAAGCATTTTTAGGAATTAAATCGTAATGAATGTTAGTTTTAATTTTATAAGCACAGTCTGCAGTTAGATCTTTTCAATTTTAATTACCTAGTTTTAATTTTTCGAATTATCTTTTTTATATTGTATGTATTCGATATTTTTTTAAATGACATAATTCCAATACTTAATTGAATTAGTTTTAGCGACCACTAAAGCATAAAAATAAATAAAATTACGGGTACAATTTATCTTGTCTTGGTCTTTGCCAATCTTTTTATTGTAGTTAAATGGCTTGCTAACTATACACTTACTAAAACAGTACCTACGTAAGCTTTTATCAGGGATGCACAATCCTTGCTAATAGTATACGTGAAAGTTTGTATGTGTTCAGTTTTACCTGTGTAACCCGTTTGTATTGTTTGTATTAAGTATTTTTGCTGTTGTTTGTGCTCTTTGTAAATGTTGTGCATGCCTGTTAGAGGTGCACATTTTATACTATAGATCTTCTACAATTGTGTTAACTGTAATGTTATACTATGTGCATTGTTGGCAAGCCTTAAACATAAATAAATAAATATGTATGTTCGTCCCTCTTTCACGCAAAGACACTTGAACGGATCGGATCAATTGGAATTTTGCATAGACCTAGTTCCAGCCTTGGAATAAAACATAAGATTTATGGGACGGATGATCCCATGGGATATATATCTATAGCTTTGAAACGTTTCCATAGAAAAAAGCTTGCTAGCCGCGAGTAGATGCTAATTATAAAATAAACGAAGACATATTTGTTATTGACATACACCAATCATCATCATATGTTTGTTAACAGTTACCAATTGAAAAGGAAAATGCTGGGTTTCCTTTCGACTATAGCTGATAATGTTAGATTCAATCGCTGCCGGCCTTGCAATATGCCGGGCTGAACTAACGCACTGTGCGTACATACTTGGTTTCAAGCAAACAAGCTAGCAATGCTTTAGTTTATAATATTAGCTGCGCGCACATGTGAGCTACGGTCGCGTGTCACAATCCGACGCACGCCTCTAAAAATAGACGCAGCAGCATTTCTCTGCAATGGGATATCCTGACAAATTATTTTTTTATATCCCAGTTTGTTCTTATATCCGTTTGGGGCTCCCATGTTACAGACTGCTCTGTGAACTCTCATCGAATACTTTCATTTTAAACTTTCTTTTATTCCTATAGAAGGAGGAGATTCAGTTTTGTTTTGATGTGTTCATGTCATTATAATAATAATACTAGACAATCTACACAGCATCATCTATCTGAGTAGACTTGTGTTACGAGGTGCTTCTTAGTACCTAACTGATATAATTACTTGAATATTTTTTTTACATAACAAAAAAAACACACAGCGTAGGTACCTAAATATCAGCAGATCATATAATGGTTTGGGCGAGAATCGAACTTGGGACCTCCTTTGTCGTAGACAATTCTTCACCCCCTGCACCTCAGATATTGTCTATAAAGGTGACAAAGTTACGAAATAATCAAAGAGAACTAAGCGCTATATCCGTCAAGCTGAAGACAGGGCGCTATGGCGCTCATTGGGGGAGGCCTATGTCCAGCAGTGGACTAATATAGGCTGATGATGATGATGATGAAGCGCTATAGTTTTTCTTCTATTGATATTAAATAGAATTTGAAAAAAACCATGCCAAAACATTACGGACTAATAAACCTGGGCTCTTTGTCCATAGGTTCTAGAATAAAATCTATAAGTTATTCTCAATTTGATAAATGGGTCAGCCGATAAACCTGACATAAAAGGGCAGTATGCGGAAAACTTAATAATATTTCCTCGTCACAGATACTACAGAGCCTCAAAACAAAAGTTATAGGTAACCAATTTGTGAGGCAGTCTTGACCCCTAGTCCAACACATCGTCGCTTCGATAGGCCTCGCTTATAAACAGAGCTTACCAAGCTTTGAAGCTTTGATGACTGGAGTTTTTTATGTGATAGATGCAGAAAAATGAAATGCATAGAAGGGTCAAAATAAACCTAATTTTCATATAAGAAAGCTAAAATCCTATTGATTGGTAGGTGAACCTTAAATTGTGAAAGGATTTATCGTTCTTTCGACTAATGGGCCTTTTCCGAATCTCGTACTCTATAAGGTCCAGCGATAATTCTTCTTTATTATGGGTTAAGCTCGAATTGGCACGTTTATTTCATATTGCGATTATCGTGAATAGCCAAGGCCAGTAAAGAACGCCTCAATTGCATCATTTTGCATTATTTAAACAACTTCACGCGGCAACCATAGTAATAAAGGATGTGCAACCATCCGGTTATAAATAAAACATTTTTTTGAGAATCTGAAACATTAGTTAAGTTCGTGCGTAAGTAACAATTATAATATTATGTATCAGAAGCGGTCTTGTCATAGTTTGGCCTTGATAACAATAATTATCATTAGGCCAAAAAAAGCAAAAAATCGAGTTTTGAAAATGTTGTCGCATTCGATACCAATACGATTCTAATACGATGGTTTTCTAATGTGAACTGTGTTGTTGTATCGCAACTAAATTAAGATTTTATAAACTTTAATGCCAAAAACACGAAAGTATTTACGAAACGTAGCAATATCGATAAACATTCAGAACACAACACATTCCCGTGTTTGTTTACATGAATTAACTAATTATTTACTTTCAGTATGGTTATTAACCTTTGGTTTTCTTTTGCACGAATTTAAGCATGATTTCCGAAACCACTATAATTATTATTTATACCAAAACTTATTTAGTGTATCACCTTACTCTAGGTTGTTTGGCACAGTCGACAGTAAGCTCAATTGTTTCAATTGCACACATCGGTTTGATTTTCTTGCAAAAATACTGAAAATATTGAAAATCCAGATAAATCCAGATTTTCGTGCTATTGCATTTCAAATATTTTTTGTAATATTCTTTAATAGGCGAAAAGTGAGCAAACACTTTCACTGACGGAATTATTTATAAGTAGACAGATACTAACACGGCTACAAATGTACAAAATTCCGTTTTCTTTAACAGGACATTTCGCTGCACAACGAAAATATCACCTCTTAATCACCAATATTACTCAGTTCGACACCACTTCCGTTGAAGATTATGTAAAACTTTGTTTAAACTCACACTAATAGCTTTTGCATTATATGTTTTCATGACACAAATAAAGGTATTTTAGTAAAAGTTTGAACTAACCTTTGGGCGGCGCGGCGAGAGCACTGTTAGGCGGGCGGGAGGTGACTGGGCGGCGCGTGAGCACGACTTCGGTTGCGGCGTTTAGGCGCTTTTAGGAGGCACGACACGACTCGTCAACGACTTTGCATTATCTGGGAGGACTGGTTATTTCTAAGGCCACCGTTTTACAAACAAAAAACGGGTAATTTGTCAACTCGTCTTATATGCTGTAGCGGGGTCCAGGTGGTTGTAGAAGTAAATCGAACACACCCTAGGTCACAGGATTTATTGTAGGCCACGGTTAAGATAGAAGGAGCGGAAGGCACAGATAACAGTATAGATGAAAGGTCTTGGAGTGCCAGTGCTTGTGAGGAGTGCCAGCTGGTTGTTGAAGGAATCGTGTTCAGGAATCCAGTCGTAGGGTGTCGCCAGTTTGGGGGTTAAAGGTGGAATTCCACCTTTAACCCCCAAACTGGTGACCCCTTCGTACGATGAACTCTATCACGTCGGTTCGGCCCATCTGGCCCACTTACCCGGTACAGGGAAGATCTTCTCCTGTAACTCTTTGGGGGAATTCCACCTTTAACCCCCAAACTGGTGACCCCGACGTGATAGAGTTCGAAATTTTGGAAAATAATAAGAAAAAGGTAAAAGTTCATTTATATGTTTTGTTAGTAAATTAGTGGAATGATCCTAATAATGTCACAAAGAAACAAAAATGTGCACAAAAGTTGATCTAGCACCAATTTTCATGATTAATTAACTGAACTTTGTTCCGTCCGGATCATATATCGTTTGACATTTTGAATGACGTTTTGATAATCAACACAGCATCATCTAGCCCCAAGCTAAGCAGAGTTTGTGTTATGGGTACTAGATGACTGATATACTTAATACAATACATTACATAGATACATATATATTTTTTATTATACATATTAAACACGAAAGATACAAAACTTTAAGTGGATGGAGGGATGTTTGTTACTTCATCACGCAAAAATGAAATTGGTGAAAATCTAGTCAGGTCTCAAACATAGGCAACTTTTTATGCTATAAATCGGTGCATATTTATTTAATAAAGAATGGAAATATAATCTTTCTAGACACAATAAGCTTTGAGTACCTATAAGTTCTTCGGGAAATTTATTCGAGTTTTTTGTTTGAAAGGGGAACTTTATAAGCTTTCGCGATTAATTGCCTCAACTGCTGCGGTTCGTTCGCTTGCTTTAACTCCGTTGAAAACTCAGAAGAAAAGAATTAGAGAAAATGAGAAAGATCCTCAATTCATCGGAATCTTTACCCGAGGTAAACACTGTGCTTTTTATTACGAATACAAGGAAATATAAATAAAATAATGAGAAAACAAATGAATTGAATTTCCGCAATTTTTTTTTGTTATATTAGTTCATCTAGGATAGGCGATACCCATAAAGCCAAACTACCTACATACCTTGTCTTTCGTTGTTTTTGACAGTGAATTGCCGCTAACCCGATTTTTTTTAGCTTCAGCATTTATTTTTCTCATTCTACCATTATCATGGTTCAATAGTAACGTGATAGCTGTCAGTTGAAAACGATTAGGTCTGAAAAGTATCACTTTCAACCCGCCCTTCAGGCAATTTCAAACCTACTTTCCGAGTATGAGTAATGAAAATAAATAAATAAATCATGGTGGACAATCCAAAGCTGCTGGTTGCGGCAACCTGAAGACAGGGGAAGCAGGCCCAGCAGAGGATCATGATGATGAAGCAGAGCAGTGGACTAATGATCAACCTGATGATAATGATTAAAATATATAGGTATAGAAGTGACGCAAGCCCGTTATCACTAATTCCTTTAGTTGCTCAAAATTCCTACACGTACTTAGGTCACGTAAAGTCACAGCTCCTAAACAAATCTTTACAGGCAAACAGGGGATTGCTCTGATAATTCTCAAGGAAACTAATGCACGCCACTTCGAAAAAACACCTTTATTCGAAGCCAACAAGCCAAAGATGATAAAAATCATAATCATTTTATAATACGTTATATTATTATGTGTATTGTAGCATTGCAAAGAACAAAATATGAAACTACCATTTAATTAAGTCTAGGAATAGGTACCTAAAGGGTTCCCGTTTATTTACATCTACTTATTTCTGCTTACACTAAACAATACTACCCTAATAATAAGAGCAGATGTACCTGTGTCAAATTGGATCTAATAATAGCTTAGATGTATGTACTGTACCTACCCCGAATTCACTGCAAAATATTTAATTCTACTCATTTATTAAAAAATTATGCATAGCGCCATCTTTGAGTTTTAAAAGTAATTAAATAGTGTTATGTAAACCTACACGACGATGACGACGGGTTTTTGATCTGCTTGACGATTTTATTCCAAACAGCTCAATAGATGGTGATTATAACAATTGTCATCAATAAATTAAGAAGGATTGAGTTCATAGTACGTAGGTATGCATTGTTTGGTCCAAGGAAAAGCAAATATCGCCACGTCAAAAATATAATTCGAGTTTTATGAAGAAGATTTAAGTATTTAAAACTAATATTTTAAGGGTATCATTTAAACGATCAGCAAATTAAGTTCAGTTAATTAATCATGAAAATTGGTGCTAGATCAACTTTTGTGCACAGTTTTGTTTCTTTGTGTCATTATTAGGATCATCCCACTGATTTACGAAATGAACTTTTACCTTTTTTCATTATTTTACAAAGTTTTTCCATAAACGCTATTGTTAAGCAATTTGAAAAAATCTTGTTCAAAAGACGATTTTTTGACGCAATTGTGTATTCAAATCGATGTATTTTTTTATGTAGGCGTTTTTCTTAAACATTAACACGATTTATCTTTTTTAAAAGTCATCCAAGTTTTAAACAGGTTTAAATGAACATAGTGAATAACGTATGTAGTTAAATTTAATTAGGAATTATTTTGGGATTATTTCCACCAGGTGGTGTGTACACTTTTCATCACAAAGTTGTAATTCATTGTGCTTGCAGTGTTATTTTTTAAAATAAATTAAATCCACTTCCAGGATAAAGCCCCACTCTGCGTCTTTCGATATCCTATCAATATCGAATTGATCGATTTCTGCTTGACTCAGGAATCTAAGTGAGATAACGGTAAAGTTTGACATATAGTCATATACTTACTATAATAACCATAAAGTTTATTACGTCTATGTACGTAATAAATGAATCTGGCATCATAGAATGTCCTTGATAAATTCATTGTTAGCTTTAGCATATCTATGATAACACATGCATATTCCACCCCTGATTCCTTATTGAATCATGTCTACTATCGCAAAGTCGTCAATTAGTACTAACTCAAAGCCTGTTGTCAACAACATCGCATCGAATGCTAAACTAGAAGCTGTTATGTACTAATGAGCAGGATCCAGGCGATAGTGAGTTTTACAGGATATTTTAAAATTTTCAAAGATATCAGTTACATCTGTTTTTAAATATAAATCTGTGTATTGACCCATATCGCGAATATTAAAATGTGTCCAAACAGAGTGCGCATGTTTGTATTCAGCATCAGAAATGGGCTCGTTATTCAGAGAGCTGTAAAAAATGTCTTTGTAGGGAAGGGATTGTTCGTTATGTTCCCACGTGGTTATATATTCGTATGGGTAAACGCCTTTACGTGTAAGCAGAGCAAACTGAACTGTATCAAGATATAATTTATGTAGGTGTTGAATATGTTCTGTAATCCAATGTCTCAGCCAGCTTTTGTAGTCCCCATGAATTTAAAAGAATCTACAAATCGCAATTGCATATACTCATTACGAGCTATTGGAATAAACTTTGTGATAGATCTTTAGTTTTAGGAATTACATTTATTGGCCCGGGAGCTTCTCCCAATTTTTTTAGAAATAAATGAGAGTCGTATCCCGCTTAATTATGGAAAAGAATAGGGATAATATTGGAATTTTAAATTGTTGCATAAACTGTGAGCCACACCACGGTATCGACCTGTGATGTGGCAATAAATAAAACAATTAATTATATAATGCCTGAAAATCCACACAGCGTCATCTAGCTCCAAAGTAAGCTACTCAAAGCTTGTGTGATGGGTACTAGATTTCTGATATATATAATACATTATATACATGCAAAGGTCCCTCACTTTGTCTCCGTATAAAAAATTCTGACAAATATGATATAAAACAGCTCTTTCAAAGTCATATGAATTGCTACTACTAAACTCCATTGAAACATGAGTGACAACAGTACTTTGTTAATGTTCCGAACGTCCTTATACAAAGCAGTGATAAATTGGTCAACGCAATCTTATCCGCGATAAGTTACGAATTTGTTTAAAGACTTAACTGCGGAACAAATTATATACCTACCTAATTAAATTTAATCACCGATCCCTTTTCGGGCAGCACAGTAACTGTACCTTCACGGTTAGGTTTGGGTCTCGATATCATTAGCTGCATTAAAGATACTAAATAAGTGTAACAAAAATACATATAATTTGCTCTTATGTTTAGTGATTTCACTACTAACAAGTCTAGATAAGTTTTTTATTAGACAAAAATGAGATGTGGTGTTGTTTTATTATGTAACAAATGTATAATTTTTTTGTTGTCAGTACTTATTTTTTTCCATACCATAAATTATAAAGGCTAAGCCGAGGCATAGAATAGATAAAAATAGAGTGGAAGGGAAACTTTGGCTCCGAACGTGCTCAAGGTCACGATATTAGCCTACACTATTCTGCACGTTAAACGGGCATTTAAGTACTATTTATAAATCTGTGGCGAGCATATTGAGTCGGGCTGTCACAGCCAACGACGCTGCTCGCAAATTTTAATGTTTGTGTAGGTAGGTATAATACCTAATAGGTACCTCTATAATATGACGTCACGGTTAAGTCGTTGTTTTGTGATCGGTTGTAACAATAACTCAAAAACAAACAAAAAACTACTTTTTTTTAGATTATAATATTTTCTAAATATTATTATGTGTCCGTAGGTTCCTATCTAATGAATTAGGTAGGTAGGTAGGTACCTAATCAAAACAAGATGAACATCGGTCGTAGACCTATTCTCACTCGCGTCGCCTCGCAACGACGGCGTGGCGGGGCGTTGCGGCGGCGGCGGCGCGGCGCGGCGGTACATTGCAGTAGCAACCCTGGCAAAACGCCTGGACGACAGAGGGGCGTAACGAGGTGAAGGGGGAAGTAGGTATATAAATGGCGGCCTTTGGGACTCGATCAAAGAAGAGTCCCTTCTACCCAGTTATTATTTATTCTTATGGCCGGGGTTTTTTTTAAATTCATTTATACCTGCTACAAATATGTTTTGGAACGTAGTAATGCTAGATCTTAGATCTGCTACTGTCATTGGAAAGGTAATATTATCAATAGGTATTCAATAAATACTTCACGAAAATTTGGGTACGAAGTTAATCGAAGCGGGTGTAACTTAGCAGGATAAAGAGCAGCAACTATTTTCCACAGAAAATAATATTCGTCAGTGTTGCAAATATTAATGCAAGCTTTTTTCTGTCGAATAAGCTTTGAAAGCTCAATAAAAGTGGATCCGCCAAGCGGTTAACCATTAACTGAATGCAGTTACAAAAAGTCCAACACGAATTCCTATCTTGAAATTCATTAATTTTCGTTCGCAACGTGTCTCATTGATAAAATTAATAATGCGTTAAAATCGTAATTGCTGTTAACGAAATATTTTTTGACATAAAGGATTTAACATCTTGGTCGTTATTTGAAACACTAAAAAATTTGCAAATAGCTCAAAGTTTACTTTAATGCAAATATGTTTTTTTAGTGTCATCTATGACTTGTTCTATTTTGTTACGGATCGACTTAAAAAATATATCTGTGTTGTTTTGAGTCTCAGTTGTTGTTGCCATTCGACAAGAAAAGCTATAATTTCAACGCCATCAATCTGCGTTTGATATGACTTTTTTTTCTGTGAGAAGTACTACATTCAGTCAAAATAGTATCGGGAATAGATAAATTTTTACGGTTCTGGTTCTAATTTTTAAATAATTTTAATGCTGTTAGATTGGCACATCTGATTTCTATTTGTGTACGGAGTTTGAGTTCTTACCAGGGTTTGCCAGTTTGTGTTTGCTTACAATTTGCAGTAGTAAACCATTTCGTTTTCTACTGGAGGAGTTGGTAACACATATCAGTGAGAGATAATCCTACCTCGGGCTCTCAGGATGTTACCATACCAAACCATTCTGACCATATTAAATATATGGAATTGATAAGTACTGACATGCGTCGGGTTGTGTGGCGTCGCGACACGTTTTAGTAGTATGTTTCCGCCTTAATTGTTTTGCGCTGTCTCAGCCATGAAAGTAATAAGTAAATTCGCGAGAAAGAGAAGAAAATGGCGGTGAATGGCGCGAAAAAATAATACTGACTGTGAAATCGGAATGTTATCAATGTAAATAAAATGTATTGGACGTATACGTAAAGCTTCTTTTATTGGTTTTAAAAGAAAATTTCGTAAGTATCTAAAACAATAAATAATAATTTGGTATCGATGTATAGAGCTACGTCTGTGATAGGTTTTATTCCGTAAAAGTAGATCAAAGCTATCTAGCTAGGTTCTAATCCAGCCAGTCGGAGAGGTGCATGAAGCCTCCCACAACGTGTAATGCTAGATATTAGCCTCCCACACGGTTGGTGCCTATGGAAACTGCGCTAGACTTAAGCGCAGGTAATTTACAAGTCTTAGTCTAGTCGCTCCGCCGCGCCGGGTCGCGCCGGACGGGCTGGTACCGAGGGACGTCGCGGTCAAGGTTAGCTTCGACTACGAGCCCCTAACGGAATTTTCTTCATTCGCGTTAAAGTTTAGGTAAATTAAAATATTAAAAGACAGGGAATCTATTCTCAAGTAAACTTTGTCTGTGTTTTGTGAATTTTTTCAATTGTATATTCCATTTTTTTATTTTTCTAGTCTGAAACTATGAATCATCTATATCTAGGCTTTTACCCTGGTCTACTAGCCAACCAATTTTGAAAAGCGCTCTTATCATATATTTGGGGCATATTTTAATACACTCAATAAATAGAATATAGATTTTTTAAATAGTATTTTCGGATTTAATTTTCAATAGTAGTGTTTTCAATATTATTTCTTAAAATCTTCTCTGTTATAACATGAAATAAACAAACGTAACAAACTTTGTGATGTCGCTCACTAAATTTAATATTAAATTTAAATAAATTTTTCACAAGTCAGAGATTCTAAATTCGAACTTTTTGCACGGTGATGCGTTAAGGTCTCAAATGTGAGGAGTTCTATAAACGTAACGTTTCACCTATTCATCTTAATTGATGAGATAATACGCGCTGTTGTTGGCTTCAAAGCAACCCTTTTGTTTTACGACCTGATAACTCTACAACTCTGCCAAATGCAGACATCTTTCCTAAGAATTCTGTGAACAGTTTAGTTGTTTCCTATAAGGCTATTTTAATTTTAGAACCCATGCGCTCCTTTGTTCATTACATTTGAACGCAGCTACAATCAAAATGAGTTTCAATAACGTATAATTTGCCACAGCTGTATTTTGCATCAACTACCGCAAACGTGAACGTCAAATTGAGTTTAACTAAAGAACCTTATTTACATCAATCACGGAAGTAATTCATATCACAAAAGTATAAAAATCATGATAAAACTTATTGATTCAATGTAATCTTATTTTGCTTATACAATATGAAGCTGAAAATTAGTTGCAAATGAAATAAGATTTTTTGAAATAAAATATAATATGGTGAGCCAACTACGACAATCTGGGACGAATAAATATTGATGAGGGCCGAACTTTCAAATATGATATAAATCGATACAAAATTATGAATATGAATATGATTTTGAATAAACTCTGCTTGGCTTGGGGCTAGATGATGCTGTGGATTGTCCAGTAATAGGTACTTTTTTTTATTTAACACAAAAATTAAAAAAATACTCATTCAAAAAAACACTCACGGTTCATTATCTCTTTCCTCTTTCAGATCCCGAGCGAATCTACTGCAGAAACCGAAGCCACGATGTGGAACGAAACTGGAAATATAGCTCAAGCGTTCGCCTGCGATGATCTAGATAATCCTTTCGAAAAGGCCGTAGAAGTCTATATAACAAATTATCATACATTAGTAAAAACAATAGTAAGTACTAGAATATAAAATTCATATTTTTTTCAGCTCTCCTTTTGAATGGATGATCTCTATGGCATAGCGGGTGATAGTCCGTCGCCAGCAAAAACAAGTCACAAATTGTCAAAAACTGGTGTTTCTATAGAAACGTTTCAAGGCTAATTCTGTCTCATGGGAACTGATGAAAAGGCTCCAGGGCTAGAATAGTATACAGGGTGGAATTTTATAATGCCACCTGAAGTGACCTATATAATACTGTAGATAGAAAATTATATTCAAAGAAAATATTCCTTGAATTCCACCCTTTATTTTTGAAAATAAAAAAACTGCCTTCAAATATTTTCTAATATTTACTTGCTAAATTCGCACACCCCAACTAAAATCTGTAAAAATAACATCATGTTCTTAAAGTGCATTGATCGTTAGGGTCATTATCGATAAAATATCTCAATTAAATTAAAGTAAAACCTTTTACTACTTAAACTACTTTTTTGATAAATTACAATTTCATTCGTAGACCTTCGTAGCACGTGCTACGATGCTACGCCGTAGACACGTCTACAAACACACTACACACTACAATGTTTAATAGTACTACTACGTCCTACACGTAGCTTAGGTAGGTTTACAAAGACTTCAACGCGTTCCTACATTTTTACTACACGATATTCGTCAATTTCTCCGTAGTACACCTAACGGTTTTAGTATGATAAATGAAACCTCTTGTTTGTTATTTTAAGGCGCAAACAGCACCTAAAGTGGCGCCCTCACTTATTTTCTCATATAATTCCGTTAAACAAAGGAATTTTAAAATTTCACTCGTACAGTTTGTTAAACCTATCATAAGCTATTTTTTAATACATCTGGGTGATTCTCCCGGGTTTCAAAAATACATGTCCGGCTCGAAAAATCATACAAAAAGTATCCCTAGCCCTTTGATTTTTTTATGATAGTAGATTAGACAAAGATAATAGGGGAGGCCTTTTTTAGTTTTTAATATTCTTATTTTAAATAAGTAAAAATAAATAAAATCCTTGGAAATTATGACTTCCGTGGTGCGTCCGGACCTCATATTCCTGTGTTAATAAATTTTTATATCATTTCCTAAAAACTCTGGTACAAATTTACATAGGTTCACAATAACCCAGATAGTTACTTGCTTATTTGACGCTATTACTACGCAAAACTAAGCTTTAGTTGACAAGTTACAACGAGATAACTTCGCGTCCGTCGTTTAGCTCTGATTTCCGTGGTGCGCACTAAATTATTCATAAATACTGTACTTTAATATCTGCGTAAATAGTTGTTAGATTGAGAGAAACTATCAGTCACGCCCCATCAGTGGTGTGTACAACAAAGCTGTATGTCTCCACGTCACTCTGTTATTTCGGTACGTAATCACTTTCTGTGGCTTGGTATCTAGAAATTCTGATTACCATGTTGACTATAAATTTGTTCATACTAATCCTATTGTTATAATAATTGCAACAATTTATGCCTTTTGTGTTCCTAATTTCGACTGCATATTTCAATGTAAAATAAACCAGCAAATTAAGAAAATTTCTAGGATTTTGTAATTATTTTTGATTTCCGTGGTACTGATTTCCGTGGGTTTTGCGGGTTGATTAACATCTCAATAATAATATTTTTATGTTTTTATAATGTTTTTTAGGATAAAAGTTTATAATTAATATAAAATGAATAATTTTAATATTTTTAATACAAAGATAAACATTATTAGTGTGTCTTTTGTTAAAAATTTACTTTAATCTCATTAAAAAAATAACTTCCGCCAGGTTTACTCAATACTATACGCCTATTTCTCTAAGTAAAAGAAAAGAGTGGGATAAGCCTATTTTGATTAGTAGTTGATCTATAATTCCATCTTTAGAATAGAACCTAGCAACATGACTGATTATAAAATTGTGTGAACTCGATGTAGATGTAAACTGTTGCCTTAGTTCCATTTTCATTGATATTCTTTAGAACATATTACGTCTTACAGGATATAAATAATATTTGGAAAACCTAGTACTTATATAATATAACCTATGTGATTTAATAAACTGATTAAAAAATAAATGTTTACAGTAATGATTTAAAGGTGTTTTTGTAAAAACTGATTGAAACTACAAACATCAAATAATTGGTCCTTAGTTTTAAGAAGCTTAATAATCTACTTACTACCGAAAACACATATTTTTATTGATAAACCAACCCATATTTGATTTTGGTGATATAAATTCTGATTTCCGTGGACACCATATTTTTAAAATTGAATAACTTCGTAACCATAAAGCCAATAAAGTTCCCTTTACTACCAAAAAATTCAAAATTAAATCTTCATTTAGAATATACCATCATTATGTGCAATTTCAACAAAAAAAAATGTGCCACAGAAGTCAGACAAAAAACGAGTTTTCGTAGAATCACCCATCTATAGTAGTTTCATTTTGTCTATTTTAGGAAGAGATACGAAAACAGAGCTTGGTGGCCACCAAAGGCAACTTCGTATCTCTTCCTAAACTAGACAAAATGAAACTACTACATTCCCTCTTCCTTCCTAGTAGATAAATTATTTTGCAATTTCGTAGACTTCAACGCGACTCCACTTACATTTCACACGCTGTAAATCCTCAGCTCTGAATCAGTGTAGGTATATTTAAAGAGTTTCGGTTCCGAGTATGGCAAAGGAAAGCTATTCTTCTTAATTTTTTAATGTATGGGCTTTTTCTACTTCTCACTGCTTCACACTACTTTCTAGTACAGGATTTCCCAACCGGTAGGGCATGCCGCCCTGGTGGGGGGCATGAAGTGATCGGAAATCTTAATCTTACTATAAATCACAGTTGTCATTGTTTAAGACTTGATTTAAAACAAGCAACAGTGTTTCACCGATATAACAGAGACGTTAATTTAAAATCAACAATAGGGCACATGACTAATCAATTAGTGGTATTCAGCTTTAATGGTCATGTTCTGCAATTATTTAGAAGATAATATCTAAGAAGAATTTCTACTGCGATTATGAAAGATAACTTTCGCCTGACTTTGGAGAAATTTTGAAGAAAACGCTTCCAATACTATAAATACAAAATGTCTTAATTCTTTTTTTTTAAATATTTCCGGGTGGCACCGTGCGGTTAAAAAGGTTAGGAACCTTATTCTAGTAGATAAATTAATGCGCTATTTTGCAGACCGTCGTAGCTTGTGCTACGGTAACGAAGCTACGATGTGCGTAGCACATACATTTCCAGTCGGCTTTCTTATTAATCGCTATAAATCCTCATAGCTCTGTAACCGGTAGATTTAACGAGTTCCGGATGTCAGTATTATAAATGAAAGCTTTGGTTTTTTATTTATATACATTAAATGTCTTTGCCCTACCCCAGTCATTGGATTGGATATTCAGGATTTATCCTATTAGGATGGACGAGGGGTAGGGCGTAATAGAGTAGGGAATAATAATTTATTAATCGCATCAGCATTGCCATACAGCGTGGTAGTGCAGCCAGTGTCTTGGGGACGCTTCCGACTGGTATTGACATGGATCAATTGAGCTACCTTTAGACTGTTTGCAACCGTCTGCAGTTAGCTCAATGGTTTCAACTGTAAATACTAGTTGTAATTTTTCTATTCCTTGCTTGTAATTTTCGTTGTTAATAAAGATTTTCGTAGATTTATTAATATGTTATTTTGTAGACCTTCGTAAAAATTAAAACTTATTTATTTAGTCGGACAATAATTTACCGTCTAGAGGTTTATGTTAGTAAGCCTATAACTAGGTGTCAGTACTTAAACACAATTAATGATTTTGTTCTTTGAACCAATTTACAAATATGATTAACAATAGGACACTGCGACCATGCCTTGTTAAACAGAGCAATACTGTAATTAAGCTGGTATCTATAGTTACCTGTTTGTATTTTTGACACATCGCAACTCTCGGCTCATTCTCACGCTCACTCTTGACATCTCACACGGCTTGTTTATTTCATTTACCTTTTCTGATTCATACACTTACCATATCTCCCTCATGTTTATTTTCTGATGGTTCCTTGTTTCTTGGCTTTCTCGTTCTTGGCTGCTTGTTTCTTGGTATGAAGGCAATAGGAGACGTGCATAGCAAGCGCACGCAGTATATCACCGCCATTACTATGAAGCACGTAAAAACTCCTTATAAAATTTAAAAAAAGTAAATGACGCATGTTAAAACTCTGTATAACTTATAAGAGTGTTCGTTTTTAATCGACTTCAAAAGAAGAAGAAGGTTCTTCTATTGTTGTTTCTGAGTTTTACCTAAGAACTCTTTTTTTAGTTTAACCGATTTTAGTGATTCTTTTTAATAAAAAATCGAGTGATTCTCATGTAGTTCCATATAAATTTTATAAGGATCAAAACACCATTTTTTCAGTTTTTTTAATTGTATGTTTAATTTTAGTTGATGTTGTGATACTTGTTGACCACAATTCTAATCAGGACTTTACACAAGCACAGATAGAGAATAATAATATCGGAGGATAAGGAAGGAAGCTTATTATGTGATATAAATAGATCGCGAAGCCGAGTACAAAGGGAAACGTACGTTTCGCCTCGTAGTTGAGTGGGCGACTGGTGGACGCGGACCAGTGTTGCCAGAGGGCCATTGAGGCGTAGGTATTTTCCTTTTCCATAATACTGACGGAAGAAAGCGATTGTCGTATCTGAAAATATCCGATTTTACAACAGAGCCTGAGATCTGCTGTATGAGCTATACGAAGCATAGTCATATTGCTTTATGAGATTTTGATGAAATTGGTTTATAAAAATAAAATAGGGGGTGGGAGAAGAGGGTTAGTCTGGTTAGAATAGCGTTTTTGATAACATTACACAGAATAATACTCTATTTTTATGTTGTTAGTGTATTTTCGCTATTTTATTAAATATTTGAAATGCAGTAACTGTTCGCTAAACATGCACCAGTCCCTGAGCAAATCGATGTATCGATGTATATACGGCAACGTAAAATTTTGGAGCGTTGTATCTCTTTTAAATCGATGTACGTACTTGAAAAATAGTGTTGTAAAAATTTTTTAAACTGGACTATATTGTCGTATCTAATTAATTTGTAAAAGTTGTCTTTTATCTTTAGTTACAGCAATTAGTCGTGTGAGCAGTATAAAAACTTAGAAAATACCAAGGGTGTATCACAATTTTTTTTTCATCGTAGAAAGACGAGATATAGACCATGCGACGCAGATTTTTTTTGTTTTCGTTAATAATGTCAAAAGTTATCCAATTTTTGAGATAAGACATTTCCGCTTTCTGCCGTCGATATGTTTTTTTCTTCTTTGTTTATGGGTCGGATGTCGGAGACTAATTAATGTCATGTCAGGAGTTTAGGATGTCTTATGGAGGTGATCTTAGTTTCATTTGTTTGTAGTTGCAGTGCATCTATTATTTTTACACTGGATATTCCATACGTATAGACTTTTAACGTACTTATTCTTTCAAAAGGAGCTACAAAATCGCTAGCTGCACCACGCGCATGGAAATTTATTTGTTAAGTTTCAGATATTTATTGCGTTAGTAGTTTTAAAGATTTAAGCATTCAAAGGGACATAATGATATAGGGACATAGGGACAGAAAAAGCGACTTTGTTTTATACTATGTAGTGATAGTGATTGAAACGTATGTGGCAGGTAGTTAATACAGAGCTGGGTCGCGGCAGGCGTGAAAAGCTGGACTTTACAGACTGTATCCGTGATCGAAACGGCGGTGGCTCATTCGGTTCCAAGAAATTGTTACTAGACACGCTGAACGAAGAGTTCGTAACTGCAGCGAGTAAGTGCGGGGTGCCCCCTGCGGACGCCCTGCCCGCTGCAATCCAGGGCGCGGAAATCTACATGTATGCAGCGGTATTAATACTACTAATATTACCGCGTCTACGGAAATCCAGCTGGAAAGTAGGCTAAACGCGGTGGTCGAACAATTAGGGGTGTGGTTCAAGCTGAACGGCCTCGCACTGAACAGAGACAAGACCTGCTTTATCAACTTTAAGCTCAACGGTAGCCAACCGCTCTCAAAGTCTACGCAGGAACAACGGTGTTAGAGCAGGTGCAAACAACAAAGCTGCTTGGTTTTCAGCTTGATAGTTCTCTCATATGATATTCCTTGTCCTATTAAATCATGATATGGGATGCCCACATAGATGACGTCTGCTCAAAACTTCGACGGGCTTCTTTTTCATAGCACAGGCTAGCGAGCACTGCCACCCGCGATGTTGTACGCTCCTGTTACTTTGCGACAGTCCACAGCACGCTGACTTATGGCGTGGAACTGTGGGCGCCTTTGTGATGCTGAAGAAAGCTATCCGAGCCATAGTGGGCATCCAGAACGATTCATGTAGAGAATATTTTAAGGAACTTGACATCATGACTCTACAATGTGAACGAACATACCAAGTAGCCCTGTTCACGCATCTAAACTTGCACCTGCTCCACCGCCGTGGAGTTAACGCAGAACCCGCTCTCCGCAGCAATAACGCCAACACACAGACTGGACAAGTCAAAGAGATCGGTGTTCATCTCAGACCCGGCAGTCTACAATAGGTTACCAGATAGTATACGAAATACATCCTCCACCGCAGTGTTTAAGGGACGTCTGAAAAAATGGTTGTTAGAGAGGGTTTTCTACAATGGTGCATTCCTCGAATTATCCGAACAGAGACTGGTCCTAAGAAGAAGACAGTAATTCATCTTTATTCCAACTAAAGTTTCTCAAGTGACTCCAATAAGTTCTGCATGGAAGGGCCAGCCCGAGCTTGAAAACAGTCGAGTGCCCGATTGGTCCGCGCAACAAGTGACTATATACCAGACCCTCGTGTAGTCAGCACACAGTTAAATATTTGTATAGTCGTCCTAATTTTTGTTACAAAAGTACTAAAATAATGATAAAATCTCTACGCCACCTGCACAGTATTCACGTGAAGGTTGCCTGGAAATAATCTCTCTTAGTGATAAGGCTGCCCGCCCATTGTGCAACTGTTTTGAATTAGTATTTTTAGTGTTATGTTTGTCTTTACTGTGGTGTACAATAAAGAGTATTCTTATTGTATTGTATCTCTAGTTAGACGCATTTTGACGGAACGAGTTACGGTACCTATCTAATGTGCAAGAGTTCACCACTTGACGGTTAAATTATGTCTTACATTTACATCTCTAAATTTTATATCAGGAATATTTTAATATATATATTTATTTTAATATTTATCCTAGGTCATACGGGTACACATCTATTTCAGTTCCAAATTGAAGCAGTTTCCTTATCAACACGTATTGGATTTATTGCGCTCCCTTCATCAAGATCTCGAATGTAATGATAATGCAAAATGTTCGTATAACCAATCTTTCCTTTTGAAATCACTGCCATCGCTTTATAATGTTTTATGATGATTTAAAATTTAGATTTGTTAGAATGCTGCCGCTCCTCAAAGTCCTTGGGTTCTATACAAATACAATTCAAAAAAGTAACTCAAAAACAATACCTACAGAAAATCTAGACAAAAAATTATGTTTTTTCTAGCACCCCAAGAGGTCGTCACCCCTTGAGTTTAGTAAAGAGACTGATTAAGTAGTCTAGAAGACTCTAGACTACTTTTAGAAGACTCTAGATTACATTTCCTCCCATAAATCAGTACACATGGGATTCATTCAAATAGTTTTGAAGCGTTTTCATAGAAACATAGAAACTATGCCAGGCTGCGAGATAGATTGATCTGATGAAGTTAATGACTTTAATGATGGCCGGCCATATCTCGCGAAGAACCGGCAACCGTTGGGGTAATCGTGTTCTTGAGTGGAGACCGCGACTTGGCAAACCTAGTGTAGCACGCCCTCCGGCCAGGTGGGATGACGATCTGCGAAAGACTGCAGGCGGATGCTGAATGTGGCAAGCTGAAGACGGGGCGCTGTGGCGCTCATTAGGGGATGCCTAGTATGCCCAGCTGTGGACTAATATAGGCTGATGATGATGATAATCAGTAAATCAATATCTTTATTTCTGTAGGCTTACAAAGTAAGCACTTAGACAAATCAAATTTAAAGTATAGGTACATAGTTACCTATCAATATTATCTAAGAAAAAAAAGTAAAGTGATAATTGAATAAAATCCTTTGTTCGCAGGTGTGCGGCCTTGGCGTTCTGCTGACATTACCAAATCTGAGAGTCCTCTGCTGTTCGAAGCTGACCGCCAACCTTTTCAATCGATTAGTCTTGGTTTTTGGCCTCGTTCAACTAATTTGTTATATGGAGATTGGGATAACACTGGTCCTTGGATACTATGTAAGACATAAATCGACTTTGTTTTATACTATGTAGTTCTGACTTGATCATGGTTAACAAAATATTTTTTTGTTTCAGTTGAAACCGTATTACTCTGCATTAATTGTAGATTATATTCACGCTCAACTCAAACAAATCTTGCGGAACATGATCCTTTGCCTAACCACAGCAATTGGATACTGGAGAACCCTAATCATAAAGTAAGTACGATGCTTTACTTTTTTTCATTTCATTTCAATTTGCTAGCCCTTCGATACACATAGATACTGTAGGTACTCTTATATACACAAACACAACCGTCTGAATGTAAATCGATACGAGTATGATGAACAGAGTACCTAGATTAGGTAATTCGGTTAATAATTACTGATAAATGTAAAATTTTCGATATTCGCGAATGCGAATTAAAGAGTGTCTGTAAGACTTCTTCCCGTTTTAGGAGTTGTTCTTGTTCTAAGTTTTTTTGTCTATCAAAGCTTTGTTATAAGTTTTAAGCTGGTTTTAATGTTTTTGTTTTTAATCCAAATATCTATGATGTTCTAGACCACTTTCTCTCTTAATTCTTCGATGTATTTTATAACGTTGTTCCGTGTTTTCTAGCATGTTTCTTTGAATTGGTCTGTGTGACTCCAACCAGTCACTAATCAAGTGACTTGCTTTCATCCAAAAAGTGTTTAGTTTTACTACTTAGTTTTTCAATTCATAAGTTCATAACATTGATTACCACAATATTTTAGACTGACATAAATGATACAATATCATACCAGATGCAAAGCCAAAAAATAAATAAACAGTAATTCACGAGAAGTAAAGAGAACTTTTTATATATTTCCACATATACTATCTGACTAGGTAACAGAGTACAGTTTAAAAATAAGATAACGTTTTGGTCTCCACAACATTCGCCAAATATTCGCATGGGTTTTGGCGAATGCGAATATTGAAAATCCTGCGACTATTCGTTACATCCCTAGTATGTAAGCATATTAACATAAATTAAAACAAGAGAATTCGAATTTCGAGAATTTCTAAAAAAACCCTTTCAAAGGGTAAATGGGGGTTGAAGTTTTTGAAATTTTAGTAGCTTTAGCTCAATTTGATGAACCTTACATATTTTTGTAGTGCTTTAAGATTGAAGATCAAGACAAATTACCAAAGGAATAGAAAAATTACAACGTATATATGTAATTGAAAACATTGAGCTAACTGCAAACGGTTGCAAACAGTCTAAAGGTAGCTCAATAAGCTCAGGAGAAAAATAGTGGATTCGAAGGCGCAAGCGGCTAGTATAAGTGTGTTATGATAACATTGTTTTTGTTTTAGATACCCAAAGAGCGCCAGTAAGCATTGCACTGATCGTAGATGGACAGTTTTGATTGCTGCGAGTCTCATAGTGCCCATTATCTGCAACGTACCTAATTTCATTGTGAGTCTCTATAACTTTGCTAGCATGACTATTGATGTGTTTACTCCCTTAGTGATATCGCTCACTTACTCTTCCTAAATAACGAAACCTAGAAAAAAGTGTTTATTCATTATTTACTTATTCACGTATTTTAGATCGAACCCATATTTGTTCTGAGGCGGGAATCGAACCCACAACCTCCTGCGTCGGACCTTCGCGCACCGCGTCACGGTCGTCGATATAGTTATCTATTATATCTAATTATCTATCTATTTTATAGTTTATTTGTACAGAGCTTTGAGCGAATCGAACTAAGGAGTACAAAATTTCATACAAAATTGAACACTAACTTTTTGAACAGTTAAACAACATGCGCAGTGCAGACACACCAGGCCTTGGCAGCTACATCGCCGACTATCCCGAGACTACTCTGGCACAAGTGAACTTCTTCCTGCAAACTATAATTATTAAACTAGTAGCTTATTTAACTTTTCTTAGCATAAATATTTATCTGATAACAGCTCTTAAGCGCTTAAACCGACTAATAAAGATATACTTCCGGGATTTCAGGCAAAAAATAGCAGAAAAAAGAACACGACTCCAAATTATTAAGCTAGTCTTTGCATCAGTAATAGTTACAATAATTGAGCTTTTGAGAGCTGGCTTAGCTATCGCGACGCTTCTGAAAGGAAGGTGTTTTTACTTACGACGATATCTAATGTACACTGAAATCCTTGATTTACTCACTATAATCATGGGGTTGTTAAATTTTCACATCTACTGCTTTGCTTCAGAGCAGTTTTGCAAAAACTACCAACCAATACTGTTGGAGTCTTTTCAGAAGATATTAAAGCGAAGTGAGCCAGAGGTAACTACCTCTCAATTATAAGTCTACTAGCGACGCGCCCCAGCTTCGCATGGTTTTATTATACGTTCACATTTCACAACATTCCACTTAAATCACTCTATTAAAAAAAACCACATCAAAATCCGTTGCGTAATTTTAAAGATTTAAGCATTCAAAGGGACATAGGGATATAAAGACATAGGGACAGAGAAAGCGACTTTATTTTATACTATGTGGTGATGAGTTTGGTCTAATCCGTGCTCATAACCAACTGAACCAATGGTTCTAACTGCTAACAGTTCTAAGTTTCTATAATAAACAACAAAAATTATACAAACTAAAACCAGTATATTAATTCTATGTTTCTAAGTTTCGTAGGGGTAAACGTGTTATTGAGTGGAGACCGCGACTCGTAGTGTAGGACGCCCTCCGGCCAGGTGGGATGACGACCTGCGAAGGACAGCTGGCAGATGCTGGATGCGTCAGGCTGAAGACAGGGCGCTGTGGCGCTCATTAGGGGAGGCCTATGTCCAGCAGTGGACTAATATAGGCTGATGATGATGATGATGAAGTTTCGTATTATAAACTTGAAAAGTTCAATGTAAATGTACAAAAAATAATTATATTAGTTTAAGATATTTAAGTGAAAAACTTTAAAAGTTAAATAGTAAGTATTATTTTAAACCTCTTATTATACACTAGCTGGTGCCCGCGACTTCGTCTGCGCATGATTAGTATTTCGAGTACTCACGATTTTACTTGCTTAATTCCTTTTCCCGTGGGATTTTTGGGATAAAATAAAGCCTATGTGTTATTCCAGCTTATGATCTATCGCTGTGCCAAATTTCATCCAGATCCGTTGAGCAGTTTTTGCGTGAAAGAGTAACAAACATCCA
The DNA here is from genome assembly GCA_944547425.1 of Eupithecia centaureata. Lineage (NCBI taxonomy): Eukaryota > Metazoa > Arthropoda > Insecta > Lepidoptera > Geometridae > Eupithecia > Eupithecia centaureata. Next base: position 20,904,201 of record OX155675.1, on the reverse strand, counting down.
TCCATCTATCAATCTATCCATCCATCTATCCATTCATACTTACAAACTTTCGCGTTTATCAGTTCAATTCCGGGATAAAATGTATCCCATGTCCAATCGTCCCGAGTTCCATTCGAATTCATTCAATTCCGTCGTTATGCGTGGTTAAAGAATTTTTCTTTCACCCTCTCTCCCAGGGGAACCTTACCGAATTCCGGGATAAAAAGTATCCCATGTCCTTCCTTGTACTATGAACTCAAATCGTCCCGAGTTTCAATCCAACTCATTCAGCAGTTTCGGCGTGATGCATGGTTAAAGAATTTTTCCCCTTTTCTTTCCCCTTTCCTTTAATTTTTTTTTTTTTTTTTTTGAACCTTACTGAATTCCGGGATAAAAAGTATCCTATGTCCTTCCTCGTAGTATGACCTATAATCATGCCGAGTTTCATTTCAATCCATCAAGTAGTTTCGGCGTGATGCGCGTTTACGATACAGACAGACAGACAGACAGACATGAATGAAAAAAATTACAGTTTTGGCTTGAGTATAGATAATAGAGTGCCCTCCAAAAAAAATTTTCAAAATGTCTTCAATGTACAGAATTTGACCTGTTACAGTTTTATTATAAGTATAGATATAGATAGATAGATGTGTATATCTGGTATTTTTGCAACAGCCGTTAGGTTGTTGCTATTTGATGATGATGATGATGAAGTTTCGTATTACAAACTTGAAAAGTTCAATGTAGAAAAAATGTAGAAAAAATAATTATTTTAGTTTAAGATATTTAAGTGAAAAACTTTAAAAGTTAAATAGTAAGTATTATTTTAAACCTTTTATTATAGATGTGTATATCTGGTATTTGTGCAACAGCCGTCAGGCTGTTGCTACTCTCATTTAATTTATTGTAATATAATGAGAGTTATGTCTTTAATATTATATAATAATATTAACTATTAATCTATGTCTCTTGTTAATAAGAGCATCAATCACACTTCTGTGAATACAAAAATGTTTTCTTTTTAATAAGTAATTTATGTTGACGCGTGTAAAAAAAATACTTATACCTAATGGAATAAGGAGAGCTATTTTGAAAATTTAAAAACTGAGTTTTTAAAAATAGTTTTGTATATAAATCGTTGTGAAGGTAATACAAACCTAAATTTGTAATCGTAATTATTATTACTATCGTCATTATTATTATTCTCGTTATTATTATGGATGTATTTCAAATTTGTTTGATAAATAAAGTTTTGTGAATTTGGTATCTTCTTATTTACTTCCTAACCTTTACGTCGTACTGGGTATAAAATGAGAACTATGCTAACTAGTGAATTGTGAAGCATTGTGTATTTACTAGAATCTGCCCGCGGCTTCGCATTGTTTCTAAGGAAACGTTCCAAGACTGATTCTATCCCTTGGTAACTGATTTGTGGGATAAAAAGTAACTAGGTCTTTTCTTATTTTAGCCCGATCCATTCAGTAGTATTTGCAAGATGAACACACATCCAACCATATTTTTTTCGAATTTCTAATATTAATAAGGTATAAGAACCGGCGGTCCAGCCTACCGGATTTTCGAGTCTCAAAGATAAATTGATAACTGTCTGTAAGCTTTTCTCTAGTGTTCCACTATTTTCTATGATAGACAAACTGTTTGTCCATCTGTCCAATTACTCATGGTTATACCCACAGGTTATACGTACCATATACACAAAGGGTGGTAAATTAGTAAAACACAAAATTTCTTTTGAAGTTTTATTGCTTTTTTTGTTTCTTTAACATAAATAGCATTTATTTTTAAAATTATTAAAAGTTACTGTTACAAACGTACAATTAATGTATTGCACAATTAATAAATAATATTATAAAATAATCCTTTAAAATTAAACTACTGCACCCTTAAGTGCATAACATAGCGCCGGTTGACAATAGAAAAATATTGAAAAGAAAGCTTCAAATTGTTTGGTTCCTCGATGAATTTAGATGTATATATAATAATAAGCTTGGGATGGAAGGTCGACGTAAGGGCCGCGTGTAGAGACACGGTAGGGCGAGCCGCGCCGCCGAGCGGCCATCCCAGGGCTCAGGGCTGATATACCCGACCGGAATCGCGCCCCGACTTTACAAATGATGGGCCAAGCCAACTGCACCAGATAATCGAGCCCCTTATACTCAACGGACTATGGTAATGATGTGGCATATCACAAGGTTGCCTTTAGGTATGTAGAGCACAGTAATCCGTTGACTATAAGGGGTTTATAAGAATGTTATGGCATTCAAATGCTTTGTTTAGGGGCAGGGTTGGGGCTTCACATGCGCTCTGAGCTGAGCGCGCGAGACTCCTGTACCAGATACACCTGGGATCCGGGCACTGAAAACAAATAATACATTTACTAGAACATATAGAAATAATGAGCGCCATAGCGCTCTGTCTTTAGCTTGCCGCATCTAGCATCTGCCAGCAGTCTTCTGCAGATTAGGGGAGGCTTATGTCCAGCAGTGGATTAATATAGGCTGATGATGATGATGATATAAATAACGCTGGACCATTTGCACAGCATCATCTAGCTCCGAATAAAGCAGAGCTTGTGTTTTGGGTACTAGATAACTGATTACTATTTACATATATGGATACTCCATAGATAAGTATTTTTTACAACACATAGGAAACACCCAGAATATCCTGATTGTACAAACATATATTTATGTATCCTGACACGATAATCGAACGATGATACTAGAAGATTTATAATTTTAAGGAACATAAACAACAGAAGCACTTACAATATAAGGGAATTATATTTCGAAATTAATCCGTTAAATTATCCTCTTGTTATGAATCCTCTTTATATTTAGAATTTTTTCACGCATTTGAAGAAAGCTTTTTCAAGACCCCTAGCTTCGTAGTATTATATTGTTACCGTTTATTTGAATTTTTTGGCAACACTGATTTAAATTAAAACTATCACCATTGATGCTTTAAGATTTGATAATATTGAATGTACGTTTGTACGTTATGAACGTATAGATGTTTCACACCTGTTTATACCTAGCTGCGAAGAGGTGCGGCCAGGTGAGCAACGGCATCCGTGGTTTTTTAGAAGCTTTACATAAATTGCCGTCATGTAGACGTTATTTTATTTAAAAACAAGTGAACGCAAAGTTTTCCAAAAAAACTATGAAACATAAATTTATTAAAATTAAAATTTTGATAGGCTACCTGGTAGATTTATATTTTCCTTCTTACAAATAATCATAAATATTTGGATTTTAGCATAAAAAGATGAGTGCGTTGATCCTGCAGCCGGATTTCATATGAGCCGAATTTCAGCCACAGCGACCAGGGCCCGCATTCCACTAAATAAATCGCTTCACCATTTAAATAGTATCGTGTCAAAATGTCAGTGTTAAACTCTTTTTGCATCTACTAACACAAACTTTTTGAGGTTCATTCATTAGCTGTGACGATTACCTTTATAACTACCAATAATGAAAGTCTTCAAGCGCAAAAAATAGTAGAATACCAAATGCACAAACGTCATTTTAATCATCTTGATTGAATGGCACTATTGAGACCTTTGTTTTGACATTAGTAGAATTTGGCCCCAGTATTAAATATCCGAGCAGAATGGAAAAAGAATTCATGTTGTGCCGACCCCACTTAGCGTGGGATAAGGTCCGGAAGAAGAAGAAGAAGATTGAATATCCGAGTGTTTATGACTTGTAGTGCACAGTGCACAAGTGTGTGCCGTACCTGTGGAGGTGGTAACGAAGGTGCGGTGCTTGGCGCGGATGAGCGAGAGGTTGCTCTCGGCGACGTCGGCGCGGTCCTCAGCAGCCTCCAGCTCGCGTTGGAACCGTCGCACGCGGGTCACGCTCTGTTGGGACATGCCCTCCTGGAACAAGAAAATGATGCTTTACCTTCCGTGTTCATTCGTGTTATCTGAAGAAGTTTTGACAGGAAGTGTAAAGTAGGCAAAGTAAAGTGTCAAGTAGATAAAATATCCTAACATCATCGAGCACATGTTGTGATAAAAAATATTGAATGTATTTCAGGGGAGGCCTATATCCAAAAGTGGACTAGTATAGGTTGTGTTTGAATGATGAAGATATCTCCAAGATTCTAGAGTTAAACTAAAACGCCACCTAAAACATTCCGACGCACCTGTTCTGTCAGCTGTCTCTTGTAAATGTTGACCTTCTGTACGGTCTTCTCCAAGGAGTCCTGGAGAAGGATGATGTTCTTCTGGTCTTCCTCGCACTGGATCATGACCTCCTTCAGTTGGCGCTCCTTTTTGCGCAGGATCTTGATGGTTTCCGCATGTCTTCGCTTCTCCTCGTCAGTTTCAAGTTCCATATCCTTGATGCGAGCTTCCAGTTTGCTGATGATGCGCTTGCCTCCGACAATGGCGTTGGCTTCGACTTCCTCCAGGCGGATGGAAATGTTCTGGAACAATTGGTTTTATTGTGATTTGTTCCTAAAGTGGATTCCTCGTGAGGTCACGTTAGTCGACTGGCGAGACAATTAAAAAAAATCAGTTTTTTTAATCATTTGTATCAGTGATTGAATTATTAAATATATAATTTTGGGACCATTGCTAAAATTATAAAACAAAAATTCTAGTTTTGGAGTCTATTGACCTCTAAGAGATTTTTAATTTTCAACTAGTTATTTATTATATAAATTAAAGTAAAGTCGAGACACCAAAAAAAAATTACAAAATCTAACAAGGTTTCTTGTTCGCTTTTTGACTACTTACCTTAAAAAGATTAAAGTGAAAAAAAAGTTGTCTCTTTATTTTGTAGTAAAGTATTTTCATCAATTAATAAACCTATAAATATGTACTTTCTCACTTATCCAAGAGTCCTAAAAGTACTAAAGAAAAATAAATTAAAATAAAAAATGAGTTTGAGTTCGGAATTGATTAGAATTTCGTTGTAGCATCGGTTCATAGGAAACCAAAGTGATTTTACCCTATACAACAATTCCTATACTTGGCCCAAAGAGCTAGTTACCTTGACTTCAATCTCTAGCGACTTCTTGATGGCTTCAATCTTGACAATCCTCTCTTGTTCTTCGTGCAAGTGCTCGACGGTGTGTTTCAACTCAGTCTGAAACATAAATCAAGTTAGAACTCCTCTGAAAAATACTTCATCATCATCATCATCATCATCATCATCATCAACCTATATTAGTCCACTGCTGGACATAGGCCTCCCCCAATGAGCGCCATTGCGCCCTGTCTTCAGCTTGACGCATCCAGCATCTGCCAGCAGTCTTTCGCAGATCGTCATCCCACCTGGCCGGAGGGCGTCCTACGCTACGTTTACCGAGTCGCGGTCTCCACTCAAGAACACGTTTACCCCAACGGTTGTCGGTTCTTCGCGAGATATGGCCGGCCCACTGCCACTTCAGCTTGCTAATTCTTTGAGCTATGTCGATAACTTTGGTTCTCTGTCGGATGTATTCGTTACGAATTCTATCCTTCAGAGAGACAATCAGAGAGAAAAATACTTAACTATCATTTATTTATTAAAATAAAGTACCTACAGCCAACGTTACAGGCACACCTAATGCGATAGCGTACTTGTCAAATTCAGCCATAATTATTGTGCTACTTTTTAAAATATATCATAAGCTCTGCCGGTCGGTGCATATGGATCAACCAATCTAAGCCCCAGAGTGTCGCCTTAGGGTGATAAAAGGGTTAAGAGTAGTAGATTCCTCTGTGTATTTTAGTATTTTAAACCCCAAAAAGTAGTTTCATTTGCTAGTTATCCAACATATTAAATTTCGTCTACACGTTACATAATAAACACTTTAGAAGATTTTTATTACATTACTACGAAAGCGTAGCGAAAAAACATTGAAAACGACTAAAATGATATTCCGAAATGACTCGGCAAACGTAGTGTAGGACGCTGGCAGAAGCTGGATGCTGGCGCTGTATGTCCAGCAGTGATCTAGTATAGGCAGTTATATACAGTTATTCATCAAGGTACTTATTGCAAGGTTTAGAATAATGATGAGTCATCTTTATTGGACACGCACCAAGTACTACTCTCAGACCAAATTTAAAATTAATAATTATTTATACTTAATGAGTCAGGTTGATACATTGTGGCTAAGAATTCAGCTACATGCCAAAACATCCCACGATCAGTGTCATAAGTCAATGGATTAAAATCGAAACTTAGCTTTCAATAGTTTATGTTTTGGCGAAACTAAAACTTGTTCTCATTTTAATGTATTACTATCTTTACACAGGTATTAATTATGTAGGTAGGTATTCTTCATAAATGTTATCTAAACAATTTTCTCTCTATTCAGTCTGTACCGGATAGAGAGAGAAAAACCGGTACTAAGGAATTACACGACGTTATAAGTTGATAATGATGATGAGTTTATTACCGAGAAAATGAACTTATTTCTCGATCATATGAAGCATACTCTTTATAAATATTATAACTACAAAAAAAGAACTTCAATGTTTTCTACCGACAAAAAAAATTAGGTCATCAATTCGGATGTATATACTATGACCGAATTTTGTTCTTATGTGTATTTTTAGTATGTTATTTTATATGAATGTTGCCCGATTTAGATAAATCTTTTGCCTTTGTCCAATTATTACTTTTTCGAACAAAAGATTTTTATTGTAACAAAACAACTAATTACATTTAGTATTAACAATTATAACAAACTACTAAAAGTCTTAACCGTCACCAGAAGGCAGAGTGCCCAGAATTCTGGCAGCTTTGCCACAGAATGGCAATTCTATTTCGTTGACTAAAATAGAAGCCAGAATTCAGATCACCTACAGACTCTAGAAGAAGTTTGCCTTTGTAGATTTGAGCCCGAGAATTTTCCCTTGAATTGTCGGTATTCAACCGCACGTTCGGATGTTAACGGGACCCGAATGGTATCAACATTACCGTCATTTTGTGTGACTTACCTCCATGCTATTAAGTTTCTGTTTGTTAATTTTATACTACTGTTTATTATACCTTGTCAAAACTAATCTTTGTAAAAAGGCTCACTATAAAATATCTAATATTTAGATGACAAAAAAGTTGGGACGACTTTTACGGTACTCCAATTCGAAAACTAACAACCTAACAAGGTACAGGTTCCTTGTTCACTTCTCTACTTTAGCATAAAAAGATTGAGGTGAACAAAATCAAAGTGATAACTTTATTTACTAGTTTTAATTATTTTTTATGACGTGTCCAAGTGTCCTATAAGGTTTTAAGGAATTAAAGTACTTTGACTTTGACTCTGTGTCCAAATACATGAAAAAATATAACTAAATTTTGTAGTGGACATTTCGGCCGCGAGCTGTATGTGGTGTGGGCTGAGTTGACCAATAAGTCGTTTATTCTATCCCTATCTTTCTATTTCTCTCTGACCTGCACGCGCTGGTATCTCTCGTCGCAGACACGCAGCTCCTTGGTGATTTCGTCGTAGTCAGCGGCGACGGCGGCCAGCTCCTGCTCGATCTTAGCCTTGTTGGAGGAGAGGTTGACGTTGATGACCGTGAGCTCGTTGATGCGAGTCTGGGCTTCCTCGAAGGAAAGCTCCACGGCGCGCTTGGCGCGAAGGGCCTGGGGAAACAACGAACTTATTATAAATATATATAACTAACGACCCGCCCCGGCTTCACACGGTTTTATTATACGTAAAAACCTTCCTCTTGAATCACTCTATCTATTAAGAAAAACCGCATCAAAATCTGTTGCGTAGTTTTAAAGATTTAAGCATTCAAAGGGACATAAGGACATAGGGACAGAGAAAACGACTTTGTTTTATACTACGAGTATGTAGTGATTAATAGAAATTTGGTAGGTATGTAGATAGTTTAGGACCTACTACATATACACATAGGATACTATCTATTACTAAGAAATTAAAATTTGGAAATTTTAACAGACTTAAATAGGGAGGTAAAGTTTGTATGGAAAATCATTAATCGTTGGTTTGATTCACTCAAAACTCGTAAAATAAACTGCGAAGTAAATAATTAAACCTGTAGGTATTTTTTATTTTAAAAAAACTACCCATTGGAGAATTTCCATGCGGGCGAAGCCGCGGGGCGCAACTAGTAAATAAATAATGCTAGCCCCAAAGTAAGCTGCTATGGGTACTAGGTAACTGATTATAAACGCGAAAGTTTGTATAGATGTGTGAATGTATAAATCCTACTAATGTTATAAACGCGAAAGTTTGAAAGTATGGATGTTTGTTACTCTTTCACGCAAAAACTCCTAAAAGGACATAGATGAAATTTGGCACAGAGATAAATTATAGTCTGGAATAAAACTTAGGCTATATTTTATCCCGGAATTCCCACGGGAACGGGAATTACGCTGGTAAAACCGTGAGGCGCTGCTACTGTATGAATATATGTATGAATGTATGTATGCGAGGTTCATATTGCTGTGTCGGGGTGTGTTGTGGCGCGACAGAACGCTATCGGTCTCATAGAATTAGTATGACTAGATTCACATTAGCGACAGATCGTGCCACACCCCAACACAAGCTACTAATGTGAACCACCCCGACACAGCAATATGAACCTAGCTTAGAATGGGCGTAGTTCTAAACCTAAAATAACACTTATGCTACTTTTCACCCCGTAAATCAGTTCCCATAGGATAAATATAGCCTTGAAACGGTTCGATAGAAAGAAAGAGTACAAAGCCGATGGCAGATATTATAATAAAAATAATAATAATGCTGGACAATACACACAGCACCATCTATCCCCAAAGTAAGCTACTCAAAGCTTGTGTTATGGGTACTAGATAACTTAATTTAATACATTATAATGTATACATAGATAGATATTTTTTACTATACATATTAAACACCCAGACCAACGAAACAAATTTCTGCAGATCGTGCACAAATTTGTTCCGAGGCGGGAATCGAACCCGCAACCTCCTGAGTCGCAGGCGGACCTTCGCCCACCGCGCCACATCTATCGTCAAAAAAAAATCTTGATGATTCTCCGAGATACATCTAGCCGGAAACTAAACAGAACTTATGTTATAGTTAAAAGATGACTGATAAGTATACTTAATAAAATATAATTACATACATAAATAGAAAACACCCAGAATCCCAGGTCAAATAGTTACCGATCTTACAAATCTCAGGCGAAAATTCGTCCGCCGCGCCACATCGGTCGTCAATCAAATTTCCGACGTAATCGGCGAGTCTATTCAGATTTGTATGTATCTACTTATGCTCGGTATTTTGTAAGACTCATACTATATGCGCCACTAATTGTATCTTTTTATAATAGGCACATAACTTTATCGTAGATGTTTTCGAGCTATGAGCAAAGTACTAGTCTGTAAAGTATGAAAAAAATCGAGAGCTTGGTTGACTTCTACTTCTGTCTGGAATACGTACGAAATAATTATAAAAAATACAATATTCCGTGAAAATAACCTCAAATCTCTCAAAATCATTCTAAACCTACATAGAGTTCGTATGAAACATCGATTCTAGCTAAAGCTATTCTACCACAATCTGCGAATTAACTATCTATCAAACTGTGATATATATTTTCTCTCTATGCAGTCTCTACCGGATGTAGAGAAAAAACCTATACTGAGCAATTTGAAAAAATGACCTTATTATTTTGGCAGCTGATTTTTAACAAAGATCTCAAATGACATTCTTTTTTATAAAATGCTAGCAAGTTCATAATAAAGTCACAACAATATAAACACAGGCGGGTGGTGGGTGAAAACCACCCGTCTTCCTCCCACGCGCCCTGCGGCGTAGGGGGTTGCTACACGTGGACTCACTCACACATAAGTTAACCCCTGTAGCGACGCACTACATCGGAGATTTTGCAACCCCGCCGGCTTGGCGGGATATTTGGTGTAAGAACCAAAACAGACGACGGCGCCCGATCATGACCTCGCACAATGTCGGGTGAATCGGCTGTCTTTCTAAATTCATTCGGTTATGCTTATGAATATCTTGCTTCTATATTTAGAAGGTCTGGTTTCTCATTCCTTATTCAAGGCTTACGTATACTGACATTATAAAAACCCAGGTTTGTATGGATGTGTGGATGTTGTATGTGGATGTTTGTCTCACTTTCACGCAAAAAGTACTGAACGAATCGGGCTGAAATTTAGAATAGACGTAGTTGGCTGGCATATCACATAGGCTACTTTTCACCCTATAAATCATGGGATAGACATTTCTGTGTAGTATTTTATTTGAGTTGTGAATAAAGTTCTAGTTAGAGTTGCTTTTGACTCGAGATTAAAATTTAATTTTAACAAGTGACGAAAGTTTATTTATTGCAAACGCGCCAACATTAAACCCCGCGCTAGCGAAGAATCAATACGCGGGCATGGCTGTAGAATTGACACTCATATCATAGTTATTGTTATAGAAATTAAATGTTGGTATGGATTACAGCTTAAAAATTCGGTTTTAGATGATTGTAAGATGAATTGACCCAAGAGCTGTTGAGAACTGGCGCAGCGCATCAGCATTGCCATACAGTGTCGTAATGCAGCCAGTATCTTGAGGACGCCACGACTGGTATTGACACGGATCAGTTGAGTTACCTCTTGAGTGCTTGCAACCATCTGCAGTTAACTGAATTGTTTCAATTGTATATACTAGTTTTAATTTGTTTCTATTCCTTGATTGTAATTTTAGTTGTTCAACGATAGCTCAATTCGACCGAGAACAGGGTTTGAATAATTAATGTAATTTCTATTGGCACTACATCGATCGTTGATCAGCTCGGGACGGAACTCATTAGTTACCGTCACTATTACTTCCCATTACGCCTACATCTCTATTAGTGGTCATTGAAAAAGTATTTTGGTACCTATGATGCCGGTTTCATCAGCCAAAGCGATATTGTAAAAGTAAAGTCAAATAGTAGTGCACTATAGTAACGCCCCCTGGTACATCAGAAATGACGATCTTCACCGGGACCTGAACATCGATTTCGTTGCTTAAACTATTCAGAAATATGCAGAAGCTCATCAACTAAGGCTTCATCATCATGTTAACGTCGAGGCCATCCAGCTCCTTGACAATACGGACCTAATAAGAAGGCTCAAAAGAATAAAAACAACAAACCTTACAAACTTCCGTCCATCCGGAACTTCGCATGAAATGTTGGTGTGATTAAATAATTTACCCAAAGATTCTACTTTGACGGGAGTTTCCTCATTCGCTTAGTACGCGCTACTGATTGCGCTACTTGGTCAAGTAACCTACAAGTCCAGGTCAAGTGACCTCCAAAATTAACACCAATATTAACTCATTGTTCAGTATACTCTCGTATACTTGTGTGTAGTGGTGATGTGGACTGACCTGCTCGTAGTTGCCACGGATTTCTTCGACCTCTCCGGTGAGAGACTGTATCCTGCGCTGCGCCACGCCGTACTGGTCCAGCGTTACTTGCAGCTGCCTCTGGACCTCGTCGTAGTGGGTCTGGATCTCGGTAAGCTACCAGAAAGAACCATGTTTTATTAGTAAGTCAGGAAAAATAAACATTTTAATAGTACCTTATATATCTGCGTACTCTGAGAACGAATTTGGAAGTAACGCATCTGACACTAGCTTCACCCGCGGGATAATTGAACGAAATAATGTTTTATATCTGGCCTTCGTCTTTTGGAACTATTCAGTAATTTTGGTGTGATTATGTAACAAACATCCATCAGTCGAAACTTTCGTATTGCTTTAATATTAGTGTTTATCAGTCATTTATGAAACATTGATGAATGTTTTTCAATTGTTCAATTCAGATGTGACCAAAAGTAAACTTTACTCATTTGACAGAACTAAAAATGTAGCAGTTCATTTTATAACGACGATAACGAAATTAAAAAGGAGTCATTAATTTTTATGTTGTCAGATGAGATAGGTTTTGGTGTCACCTAGATTCACACCAATGACTCATTGCACACGTTGACAATTCACACCAATGATGATGACATCTAAATACACAAACAACAAAGGATTTTATACTAAGACTATACCTGCAGAGATTGCTTCTTGATGGTCTTCTGCAAGTCAATGTTGGTCTTGTTGGCGACGTCGAGCGACAGTTCCAGCTCTGTGATCTGGATCTGCAGCTTCTTCTTGATGCGGGTGATCTCAGTCTTTAGCTTGGTCTCAGCTTCGACCACGCGGGCGTTCAGCTGCTCGATCTCAATGCTGGTTTGTTTGCTGTGGACAAGAGACACACGTTAAATATCTCCAAAATAGCTGAATCTCTGAAAGTCGAGAAATTAATTTCGGTGTTCTTGAATGTGATGGGAAAAAAGAGGCTCCTGGCCAAGCTTAGTGAGCCGATGGTATCACTTCTACGGCGAGACATTCCATTGTCCAGACAAATTGTGTCACTTATCGACAAAATTGTGTTCTGTCTTACAATTAAATCTTCTCTCATAAGGGTCTTTTTAGGAATCTTGAGTCACCCGAGTGGCTCATTTCTCACAGCTTGGGGCCGTATAACCGCAAGGTTGGTATGACTATAGGAAGATGGAGGGAGTGTCCTATAATTATATCCGGATTGAAGTTTTGAAGGACTAATTCATGAAGTAAAGCTAGTCAATAAGGTTGATAAAATGGATGTCGATTGATTGATAAAGTTCACCTGTGATCAAAGTTCATGTAGGTGTTCAAAGATTCAAACTGCTTCAGTGTTTCCTTCAAGTCGTTTATCTTTTCTACGTATGAATAGTCGATAACTGGGATCTCGGTTCTAATGAGTACACATTTTGTACCGGGTGAAGAAGCGCGAATTGTCCGTATGGTCTCAGATACCTCCTGTGACAGTTTGCAATCCGAAGTACTCGTCAGTCTTGCTTCAGATGTAACATTAGACATAATATTCTCAGTAACTTTAGCAAGCTTGCGATCAACTTGTTCCTTTCTGGTGTTTAGTTCTATACTCCTGACTCGGCTTTGTGCAACATTCTTCCTGCTTTCATCTAAAAGCACCTGAGCAATCGCTTTGGCTGATTTACCCCTGTACATCATAGCTTTGCCTCGTAACTCTGCTCCGACATTAACTGCTTTTTCGTACAGCTCAAGCTCCCTATCGATTTCTTCCAATCGCTTCTTCTGTCTTTCAGCTCTGTACTTTTCGCGGTTGACAAGCTTTTTCTTACCCTTTGTTGCTACACTTTCTGCGGCTATGTGCTTGGTGACGTTTGCTGCGGCAGCCGTAGCAACAACAGAGAAAGGGCTGCGCTTACACACTTTGTAAACATTGAGCTCGCGTTTGGCAGTTTCAGCAATATCCTTTGAGATCCGGGACACGTCTGCTTCTGAATATGGCTTGATTTCTTTATCAAACCTGTACTTTTCCAGTCCTCTTTCGTTGTTCCACGGCAGATGAGGTGGCTTAGCTTTGAGACCATGTTCTTTTTCACTTATATAATCGATCATGGGCTGATAAAAGTTAATCCCGTAACCATAGTTGTCTTCGTATACTGATGTTGGAGGCTTGTGCCACTTACTACAGTAATTAGGCACTTTGACCGGAGGCATGGTGAAGCACTATTTACTATTTTTGTATAAAATGTTTCGAAAATCACTCAGCCCGACGTGAGGTGTCGGGACGAGGTCGTGCGATTGCGGGCGCGAGAAAACGATCCTCATCTTTTGTACATTTTCACTGCATCCGATTGCCAATGTTAGTGCCTACGCTCGTCGTTTAATAAGCCAATCAGAAACGCCGCTAAATATAAACGGAAATACTGCCAATAAAATTAAGATTATAGAGAATAACCGAATAAGTACTTGAGTTCAGACTAGAGTAAAGTAATGAATCAAACTTGTTTATGATTCTGCTTTGCGGTAATTAAACAATTTTGACCGTATGGAACGTGGTGTGTGTGTTGCAGTTTAACAGTGTGCTGATTTTGTAAATCACCTGTCAATCAGGTTATTGGCGTTGATCCACGGCATATTTAGGTCACGGCTGCGATTGATAGCCTGTCGCAAGTTTCGATGACACTACTCACTCGCCGCACAGAAGTGAGCGGAGCTCTGCCGCTGAAAGACATATTGCAGTTCCGAGTTGGCGTTGGACATTTGTGGTGATTCGTCTCAGTCTTCCGATCCCTTTGGTTGTGTAAACAGTATGTCAATAGAGCGGGTGAGCTCCGATACCAGAGACAGATCACTGTGGCCCATCGCGTCGGTGAATCTCTGCTGTTCGATCGGTAATATTTTCCGTTGCCTATTTGTTATCCCTCTATTTTCTTTTTCTTATACAAGTTAACACGTAACCTTTTTCTCAAATACAATTGTTTTATGTAATTGAAAATTATAATTTACATTTAACTATTGACTTAATAGTTAAATGTAAATTATAATTTTCAATTTCATAAAACAATTGTATTTGAGAAAAAGGTTACGTGTTAACTTGACTTAATTAAATATACACTACTTCTCAAACACAACAAATGGGGGATTTAAAAACTTGAGTTAAAGTGAAGAATAAAGATGTAAAGATAGAAGAATATACTAATCCGCACCTTAGATATACATGTAATAGAGATCTGGCCCTAAAGTCAGTTATAATTTCACTTTTCCTGTCTATGTAAGCTTACTTAAACTAAGTTAAATCCTAAGAACTTTTAAAATTGCATGTTTGATGAACTAAATATATATTGTACTTTTGTTTTTTTTATTGTACGTCTATGTAAATTGTGTGTGTGTCTGTGGAAACGAATAAACTTTTTGGTAAGGTTGCTTAGAGATCACTTTTAGCGATAAGGCCACCTATTCTGAAACTTTGTTCTCTTACCCCCTTCTCTCCCTTTCCCTGTATTTTGTTTTCGTTTCTTTTGGTGTGCTATAAAGTGTATTGTAAAGTGTACTGTATCTACTTACCGGATGGCTTCAATTTCCTCGTCCTTCTCTTGAAGGCGACGCTCAGCCTCGTGGCGGAACTGCCCAAGCTCAGCGGTCAGCCTCTGTGCGCGCTGTTCCTCAGCTTTGCGTCCCTGGTGGTCCACACAATGATCAACTAAATCCAGTAAATCAATATCTTTATTTCTTTAGGCTTACAAAATAAGCACTTAGACAAGTCAAATTTTAAACTACATGTATATAATTATCAAAATAATGTAAGAAATAAAGTGATAATAGATTCCCCCTTCGCTTCAATCTTAAGGTTCAGAAGGTACGTGAGACATTTCCCCGCCTATATTTAGTACTGACCTTGACTTTTTTACGACTTTATCGACCTCTAGCATGCTTTGGCATGCTTGATGCTTGATCTGTGCCGTCGAATTGCTCGTCTGCGAGTTTATAACTGATTCCTACGTTCATCGCATGTTAAAACTGCGTCAGTGTTTTGTATTTGAGGAGCTTCAGCTAAGTTCGAGCCGGGTAAAAGTCAAGGTTAGAACTGAAGACGGTTGTATAGTCAAGGCGACTCTGGCTCGAAGCGAATATGTGGAGGAATCGAAACATCACGTCATTTAATACATACGTCTAGATCAAAAGTTGATAGTTAGATACCTACTCGTCTATACGCTTAACTTTACTATTATTAATACTTCACTGGTAGATAAGACACTATTTCTAGCTTATTCACTTGCGATGTATTTTTGGCATAGCTTTTGTATTGTACATCTCTTTAGATTTAGTTTTCTATGAATTTATTTTATAAGTATGAATGATTTCTAACAAAAAAAGGGTTAAAATAGCAAGCTTTCAGTAACTATCCTAAGTAATATTATTGTCCCATTCTGTGACTTAATTAAATTAGTTTTCATATTAGCCTTGTTTTTCGCACCTGGTTCTAAAACTTTTGTAGGATATCACGTTTGTTTTTCACCAACAATAATTTATTTTGTTGCGATTTACCAAATATGCCATAGCGATGTTTTTGAAACATTATATTTTTAATTTAGAAACGTTTTAATAGGTACCTGGTAATTTTTACTAAACAGAGTAAGTACCAATGATAAATCCAACCTAAATAAAGAATCTATTCACAGAAGCAGGGAACTCTGGCTGGGTACAAATTAAGTGTCTGAAGTCTTGCCAACGACACAATTGAACGTCCTATCTATTAGTTTAGTTTATTAATTGAAATAAATACGCTATATATATTACCTGTCGTCACAGAGACACTTTATGCCTATGTTTTGTTTGACTGTCAAAGTTGTACAATCTTTGAATTTATTTATATTTTCATTTAACATTTACTTTGTTGGCAGAGCTTCCAAGCATTATGCTTTTACAAATATAAAGAACACAAATAAACAAAAATGAAGATTTTTTGAGAATAAATTAAGCCTTGTTGAGTTAGTTGTATATACTTAGCCTGCAGATTTTTAAGTTGATGCATAATTATTGAAATTCCTGATTAAACAGTGAAATGAGCTATTTTATAGAAAAAGCCTTTGAATAGTCATGCGCTTTTTTATTTACGTAGGTCTGAAGTGATTGTTTTGAATAGATTTTCATTGGATCCTGTTCTAATCTGATTAGCATTTTTATAAACGAGGTTACAACGTACGATTTAGCAAAAAGGCAAGTTATATGAAGCTAAATTGACAATCACAATAGATTTGATAATTGTTTAGTTAGTTATAGAGATAATTAGCCAATGAAAATGCGAGTAGTGACCTTGAAAACTTTTTGTTTAAATATCTATTATACTAATACTAATAAACTATTTCAAACCTAACATGATCCTCGCTAGTTCCTTGTTCTATAAGTATTAAATATGGCAGATTCGGGTACTCCAGCTGCTGCTAATCAAAAGTTGAACCGACGTCTGACAACTAATTAGCTTTGGATAGAACTATTTACCTGCTAATTGTTTTTAAGCAGTTGGTCCTGCACAGGTCGTCCATCGGAATATAATAACGTGGGAATAGATACTGATCTGGTGATGTAATCTCGTGTCTTCGTTATGACTAGCTTCCTTATCTGTCCTTTGACTAGGAAGATTTAATCTAGAGCAGAGGTCAACAAACTGTGGCTCTTTTGATGTAAAGTTACGGCTCTCCCCTTCAATACGCAGAACTAATTATTATACAGGGATAATTTTTGAGGCGGGAAAGTGAGGGGAGGTATCTATGAACGTTTTTCTGTTACTATAACGGTTGAGATTAACCACTATAGTTATATAAAAACATTCATAGAATATACATAACGTTTTGTGATATTGACACTTTTCATCCAAACTTCAGCACAGATACAAATGAGAAAAACATTGTACCTTTTGGAATGGTGTTGGTAACACATTTTTGATTAGAGACCAACCTGAGTAAAGTTATTAAATTAAATTAATTTATTAATTCAGACATACAAAGATCTAATAGATTGTTATGTACCTACTGTTTTATAACATAAAGTTTTGTGGCTCTTTAAAAACTCGGACATTTAGTAAATTGTATATTTAGCTGTCCTAAAGGTTGCCAACCTCTGATCTAAAGGATAAAGTTGAAAACACACAGAAGCCGGAGGCAGAGCGGAGGCGAAGGCGTCACGGTTTTTCCTATGGCACCGCGCTGCCACCGCCTGCAGTGTGTGTTTGTGTAGGCTTTCATATGATTCAATAGAATACAACTCGCACGCCTTCGCCTCCGCTCCGCCTCCCGCTTCAGTGTGTTTACACTTTAAGGAAGAGTTGTGAGCTAGAATAAGGTTGGTACTTACAGCTTCAGCCTCTTTGTAGGCGGCGGTGAGTTCCTCTCGCTCGTTCTCAAGGCGGCGCAGCTCGAGCTCGAGCTCGTGAAGACGGCGGGTCAACTCTGTGACGGTGGAGCGGGCGTCGTGCAGGTCATCTGGAATAGTGGACCTTTTAGTACCAATGTAAAGCTTTTGTTTTGTTGGGGTGAATGTGTTCTTGAGCGGAGACCGCAACTCGGCAAACGTAGTATAGGAAGCCCTCCGGCCAGGTGGGATGACTGAGAAAGCCTGCTGGCAGATGCTGGATGTGGCAAGCTGAAGACAGGGTGGTATGGCGCTCATTGGGGGAGGCTTATGCCCAGTAAAGGACTAATATACCTTAGTTTGATGCAGTACCGGATTTATATTTTTATGAGTGTAGGCCACTTTTTTCCGCTGCCCCATGTACAGAGCCGTTCATTATAAGCTTCACCCCCCACCCCCGGTAGACATACAAGGTTCGAATCCTGCAATTTTTATTTATTTATACTGTGCTATTAACAAAATGGATGTTTATTATCTGAATAAATAATTTTTCAATTTCAATTGGCAATAACATCTATTTTAAGGACAGCAATAAAAATTGCAAAATCACTCCAATTCAAATCAGTGAACGTTTTTGACGTTTATTGTCTGCAATCGAATGACCGTCCTCTGAAATCTACCGCCCCCCTAGGACTCTGCCGCAAGTCAAGTCAAGTCAAAGTGCTTTATTTCTTTTAGACCTTACAGGACTCTTGGACACGTCACAAAATTTACGTTACAAATTTTAATCTAAACTAGAAAATAAATAGCTCACTTTGATTTTTGTTCACTTAGGTTGTTAGTTTTCGAGTTGGAGCAAAACTCGTTCCAAACATCTTTATCCTCTAAATAATCTGATATTTTATAGTAAGCCTTTTTACAGAGAATAGTTTTGACAATTTGTTTGAATTTATTTACTGACAATTTTTTCAACTCACTTGGAGTTTTGTTGTAGAAGCGTATACATTGCCCTTTGAAAGATAGCTTAACCCTAGGACGCTGCCGCCCCTAGGCCGCGGCCTATACGGCCTATTTACAAATCCAGGACTGGGTTGATGATGATGATACAGATTATATTTAATAAAAGAAATTGACTATTCACATTTATTGCACAATAATAGAAACTGCACAATGTTTTCCTGTTTAGTCCAAGAATAGTATTGATCCCGTGTGCACCAAATATTGGGCAATACTGACTCTACACGATGCAATGGAAAAATATTTTACAATAAAAATTAAACTCACTCAAACTTTTGGTCATTCATTGCGCAATCTTCAATATTAACCCTTACGGTCAATATTATTGCACAATTTGCAATATTGCCCAATATAATTGACCGTTTAATAGCCACCTTAGGGTAACAAAAGAGAGATAGTAAAAGATAGCGCCACGATTCAACTGCCCATTCATTTGTCAAATGGAGAGGATAACAGGAATGACGAATTTTCAAAATTTGTTAAGCCTTTGTGTAATTTAAATCCAAATCCATCTTCATACCAAATTTCATCTAAATTAGTTAAGTGGTTACGGAGCTACGCTGTAACAAACATTCACACAGACATTTACATTTATATGTTAGTAGGATTAGAAACTGACCTTGTTTCTAAGGAGACGTCTCAAAGCTATTTTTATCCCATACGAACTGATTTATGGGATAAAAATAAGCCCATGTAATATTCAATAGTCTTTGCGTAAAAATGGAACAAAATCAATACAAATTTTCGTATAAATAATAATAATTAGTAAGAATATTTTTTTTCGTAAATGACTGTATAGTAAAATAACTAGGTACCTAATAACTGAAAAACCATCATTTCTTTATTTTACTTTCCTTATTTTATAATAGGTATATTGAGAGAGAGAATAACTATTCTCATGATGACTGTCTTTTCGAGAATCAATATCTTTAAACCTAAAATTATATCCTAATTTTGAATTGAACATGAACATATTATTTTGTTTTCATAATTTCTTTACGATAGCCGCACTGTTGAGCGAGACCCTCTAGCACATTATATTACTTAAAAGAGGGTCCCATCCCTTAGCACTGCAATTATATTAAGTAAAAGAAGTAAAAATGTTATTTATTTACTTTTTTACATCATCATCATCATCAGCTTTTATTAGTCCACTGCTGGACATAGGCCTCCCCCAACTCACGCCATAGCGCCCTGTCTTCAGCTTGCCGCATCCAGCATCTGCCAGCAGTCTTCCGCAGTTACATATTTTCTCATTTTGCTTATGTTAGTCTCTGTTTGAATATTTTATAAATATAATATATAAAAATATTTTTTTTAATTATGTCACACTTATCAGTTACGCCACCGTCAATTTCAAAATAACCGATCCTGTCCATCCAAAGGTTGCCTGGAAGAGATCGCTGTTAGCGATAAGGCCGCCGATTGTGCAACTTTAGTTTTAATTATTATTAAGATGCTCTGATGTGTATAACTTTGACGGTGCAATAAAGTTATTATCTATCTATCTACATACCACCAAGTTTCTTGTTCTCGCGGCCGAGGGCATCCTTCTGTTCCCGGGTCTTGTCGAGCTCGTGGGAGATACGCTGGATCTCCGTGACCTTGATGCGAAGGTCGCGTTGCGTTTGTTCGTACAGCTGGACGGTCTCCTCCAGGCGGGACTTGATCTCGATGTTGACGCGCTCCAGTTGCTCGGTCCTCTTCTGCAGCTCCCGAGCGGTTCCATTGGCCTTCTCCAGGTCGATGATCAGGACCTCAACCTGGGAAATTTAGAAATGGTTTAGTATATGCCTGGAACTTAACAGTTAATTTGCTCCGTTTTGAGTCGAGATCCGTAGGTATCTAGGTTCGTGGGCTACTGAGGCTCTCCGGGTTTGACGCGGGACCCGAGAGCTGGTGAGTATCTGGCTCAGCGCATCAGCATTGCCATACAGCGTGGTAATACAGCCAGTGTCTTGGGGATGAACAGACTGGTATTGTCACGGTCAGGTACCACCATTCAGAATGGGCTAGGTATACAGGAGGCTTCTTACCAAATCATATCGTTGGTCATTCCTGGAGCTTAATTTAATGGTCTACTCTAGAAACTTCGTCATTTCCTTTTGATCGACTGCCTTATAGTTTAACTTGAAATCGATTACCAGTGGTCGACGCAGTAAGAATGTATTCGGTATTGTCTAAGACATAAGGTATTAAACTGGACTAACTGTCAAAAATGAAGTCGGTCGGAGAATATGTGAGCATAAATAATAGGAAGGTGTCAAAGGAGACGTACCTCGCTCTGCAGACGAGACTTCTGCTTCTCAATGTTGTTGATCTTAACGATGAGGGTCTCGATCTGTTCCTCCTGCTCTTGGATCCTGATGGAGTACTTGCGGCGTAGCTCCTCGATCTCTTCAGCGCGGGCGGCGGCTTCAGACTCGAACTTGAGACGCCACTGGGACACCTCGCCGCTGGCCTTCACCAGCTGCCTTTCCAGGTCCAGGCGAGCCTCGGACTCCTCTTCCAGCTGGACGCGGACGGATTCCAGGTCGATCTCCGTCTGTGAGGGAGAATTTTTAGATTTAAATTGTGGTAGAAGCAAACAGATACTGTGTTTGTTTTGGGTCTGGATGTTGATTAGTGAATAGTTTTAGCTTTATGTATTTACTAGCGACCTGCTCCGGCCTCGCACGGTTTTATTATACGTATAAACCTTCCTCTTGAAATACTCTATCTGTTAAAATACTGCATCAAAATCCGTTGCGTAGTTTTAAACATTTAAGCGTCCAAAGGGATATAGGGACATAGGGACAGAGAAAGTGACTTTGTTTTAAACTATGTAGTGATACATTTTGATTACTGAACCAGTACACATAGTTTCACTCTTAAAGTCCTTGTCAATAGCAATTTTACTATTTAGGATTCGTATCAGTCTACTCGATATTTTAAAATACACAGGTTTCACATATGTATATAAATTTGCTCTTGTATTATAACTAAATAAATTCAATGTTACATGTTCGAAAGGATTCACCGCTTCTAAAGAGCAACTGCACCATATTGAATTAATATACATGTCCCATAATATATTTGTGGATCGATATGGTACAATGCATTTTTACTTGACTAATATCCATATATATCCATATTATACGACATTACATTTTATAGAATCGAATGCTTGTTCTTGAATAAGTATAAAAAGAAACTTAAAATATCGTATAGTAATTTGTGACGTTCCAACGTTAAACGTTAAACGTTAAGGTGTAAAAAGGATAAAGATTGAGTGAAGAAGTTACCTGGTGAAGAGTAGCCTCCAGCAGAGAACGCCTCCTGTCTTCATCCTCGAGCCGGCGACGGGCGTCCTCGAGCTGGCTGGCGAGCTGGCTCTTCAGGTACACTACGTTCTCAATGTTCACCTGGAATTTAATATCGAACGTTTATCTTATGAACATGTAGAAAATAAACATTGCATGTCTGAGAATCGTATCCTAACCTTCAGGTCCTGAACTTCCTTGACGAGCTCGAGGTTTTCCTGAGACAGACGCTGCTTGTGGGATGTGATGTCCACAATAGTGCGGTTAAGCTCCTCAATCTTGATGTGAAGCTCGCTGATAGTGATCTCGCACCTCTCGACGGTCTTTGAGAAGGTAATCTTCTCCTTGGTGACATTCTCGACTTGAGCCAATAGCTCGTAAACTTCCGCTTGGAATTTGGACTTCTCCTTCTCAGCCCTGGGGACAAAGAGATTCAGGATGCACTCACTAGGATTTCTAACAGAGGAACTGTATATAGAGAATAGGTGATGTGATTATGAGTAATGTAACGCACAGCTTTTCGCATCGCATAGCTTCTTATTCTAAAGGTGCTGTACAATTACATGCATATGTGACGAGCATAAAAGTATTTGTCATGTACGCATATCCTGACAAATGATAAGAGAACACAGATACGTCAATGAAAGTGGAGGTTTGCTCACCTGGCTTTGCTTTTGGTGAGCTGGTCGATTTGTTCCTGGTAGTCGACCACTATTTCTTGGTGCTTCTTCTTGAGCAAGTGAGCGGTCTCTTCGGACTCCAAATGGACGTCCTCCAGTAGTTTGCGGAGCTTGGTGAGTTCGGTGTCACGCTTCCTGTTGATCTCGAACTGAAAAACGCACGGGATCATTTCAAAAAGTGCTCCCTTTTGGTTTTAGGGCGCACAATTGAAATAGTTGCACTTGCAGTGTAGGTATTATAGTTGTAGACTTATGCTAGTCGTGCTATGTAACGGCGTTTAACTATAAAAATAATATATTCGTAATATTCCAATCAATTAAAAAAATAGTAGTAATATTAGTAATAATTATTCCTTTTTTCTTGTAAACATCGTACGGAATAAATAACTTAAGAAAAAATATTTAGAATTAACAACTAGTAACCACAGCTCAAGATCTGAAAAAAAGGTTAATTGTACATCGCTTAGCACAATAATCGCAACGCACAAAAATTATACAGATTCGCAGAATAATTATGTTTATTGATTTGATAAGATAGGTTTATCTTCATCATTGTGTATCTTCGGTGTCTTGGATCTTCGGTTTTCTTATTTCAAGTTACGTATTTTGTTGAAATTTCTTCTATTCACAGTTTATCTTTGTTTATCTTCTGTATTTATCCATGCCAGAGGCAAATTTTAAATTTCCATGTCGTAACATTTTGCATTTTTAAGTTTGTTTAAGTCCTTTTGAACTTTTATTGTTTCTTTTGGCTTTTGGGTCTATCTTCTATATCATCACCGCTTCTGCCGATTGAATCACCACCACTTTCTTGACGGTCAATGTAGAATTATATGAGGCTCCAAGGCATGCTAAACTATAGATATTGTAAAATATTTGTGCACATACATAAGTATAAGGTCTGAGGATAATGTATAATAATGAATCAGATTGTTTACCTGACTTTCGGCTCCACCTTCAGCCTCCTCTAGCCTCTCGGATAGTTGAATGACATGCACGCTCAAATCTGCCTTCTCCCTCTCGATCTGAAATCGTGGAAAATCGTCAAGTCCTTATCCTGAAATTTGAATTCTATTACAGTATTTTAAAGTACTGTATAGTGATTGTTACTTTTGATTTATGTCTTGCATGATGTTTTAAAGAAATACTTAGATGAGATGCGGTTGATAGGTCACGGATTGTTTTGCTGTCTTAGCGATGAGTGTGTATCAGTCTACGTCACACATTACTATTATCAGTAGTCGAGGTACCTATTATTTTTAATAATTAATGAGATATTATGCAACGCGCTACGAACTCGTCCTTCGCATATTTCAGTATTGTGCTATCTAATTTAAGAATAGGCCCGTGTCTCACCGCGCTTCTGAGTAACACGGATATTTTCGCCACTAATACCGTGTTCTATTATTATATTTCAATATTGTGGCATTCTCAACGGGAACGATCATTTGGCCCAGTTTCAAAAGTGAGACCAGAGAGCGAGAAGTTGAAATTTCAGAGAATGCTTTCGCTACAGGGCTAAATATAACGCGGCGCTCGCGGCCGCTGAGTTCTCGCCTCGAGCTTTCTGCGCGCGCGCACTGCACTCACCAAAAATAGCGCACTTCGATTACATGATCCGATCAATTATGTTTTACAGATCAATTTGTCTGATGAATACATGGAATGATACAGTGAAGTTGTACTTAATCTATTAATTTCATTAAAATATGAAAATTGTAATCTTATACCTATCTCTATTTTCACTTATTGATGTTTCTACATAAATAGGAATAAAGTGAAGATGTAAAGTTTTCGGAATTTTTAAAGCTCTAAAACATTTTATTTTTTTATATTCCAGGATATTAGGTGTTTTTTAAGGTGTTAAAATCATTCAAATTAAATATATTAAAAAAGAAAGTTAAGAAGAGATTCCATAACTTTAACAATAGGGTGCGAAAGAAGCTGTTATGTTAGGCGGGCGGTATTAATAGGTGCGCTCGCGCGAACCACCTGCGCGCCCAGTAAGGCGCGCGCGCAGATATCACATTTCGCACGCACTGCTTACCCTCTGACGCAGCTCCCTTTCGGATTCCAGATCATCTTGGAGGAGACGGATCTTGTCCTGAAAAATAGAAGATATCGTATCATGTGACACGCGGCACTAGCACACTTCACTGCACACTGCACTGTAACGAGAGGCTACCTCCAGCCTGGAGAGAGCACTCAGGTCGGCGCTGTACTCGATGTTGACATCGGTGGTGCCGCCGCCGCTGCTGCGGTACGTGTACTTTGAAGTCTTCGCCACGCTGGACATTGTCGCTGGTTGTCTCTCTGGCGGTCGGCGCTACGTTACCGGTCGGGCACCGTTCGACTAGTGAGAGCGCGTCCGGGCGGCGTGCGCGCAGCCCGCCGGCCGCCCCCCCGCACCCCGCGAGCGCTCCAGGGCGGCCGGCGGGCTGGAGCTCGCGGATCGTGTTACCACCCCCGCGCGCACCCCCCTCTCAGCCTTTTATAGACACGCCCGGTCTATAGGCGTCGCTCTTCTCTTTTATTTGTTTTGCCTAAAATTTGGCAAAACCCTTTAGTCCTAAATGTGTAGAGGAGCGATGCGCCGGCGCACCGCGCGCCGCTGCAGCCACTTCATTCCTCTCGGTCCCTGGCAGCGTCCGCGACACACAAATGCCACCAAACTGATGAACTTAACAATGAACTTCTTGTACTCTTTAGTTCAATCCTCGTCAGCTCGTCACTACACTATGTTTACTAACATTAATTTAATCTAATGCTGTCTGTTTATTCGGCTTGTTATGCTTTTTACTGGACGTTTCTAAGAAATGTTTCATACATATTTTGCTGGCATTCTGCTCGGATGGGAAGAATTCATTTCCACCGTTTGTTCTTATATAAACATTTGTATAATAGTTATACAAACAGAAGAGTATAGATTGACGATCTGCAGTTACTGGAAACAAATTCGTAGCAGATATCGTAGCACGTTCGTAGAGGCTCTACGAACGTGCGCATCTAGAACAATGCTGTAGTCTGTGGCATACTTTTAGAATTTGGTGTATTGCCTTAGTGTAGAATTTGATTATTTTTTTTTAAATAAGGTCTTTTTCACGTTTATAAACAGGTTACATTAACCTAGCAATAAATACTTGACTAATGACGTTCCCGGCTAAATGACAATGCAGGAATTAAGTATCATACATCACGATATCATACAATCTAGCTAACTAATACAAGAATAAGACCTCAACATTATGAAAAAAATTTCTTCACTACAGTTGATATATATCAGTCTGAGTGAGAATAGTACTGCTTATCCAGTGAATCATGTTGACAGATTTTTATGTTTGAAAATTATATTCTTCTACGAATCTACGATAAAGTATCAAATGTATTCAGTGAAATACATCTGAAATGTTTGAAGCATTTGTGATTCTATATTTTAAAGGAAAATTTCAAAAATATAGCGAAGTATGTAGCGAGATCTGTTTTTGAAAGTGGTTGAATTTTTTTTCAAAGAGAGTAACTTCTTCGCCGAATGCCTTGTTATAGAGATGCATCGTATTAAGCGACTATTCGCCAAAGAGTGCCGATCCTTTAATCTTATATCTTATTGGTCTTATTATGTATCTATTTCTCAATGGATTTACGGTAAGGAGGAATGGTCTATGGTCAAACATTTGATCGCATAACCCAACTGAGATATCAGGGTTTGGATGTCGGTATTGTTACTCATACTAGTAGTATTCGATGTTTCCCCTGTCAACCACGAGAAATTATTACACTTTGATCAAAAAAGGCCAAAAGGCCCAGAACCGATACGAGAAATTATCAGGACATTATTAGCATTATCTTTACATAACAATATTTTTTTCACCTAAAAACCGCTCTGACCCATTTAAAAGCAAAAATGAAGAATCAATGCGAAGTCAACAAAACGCTCTTAGGGGAACCGCGCGGGTGCGACTAGAAAACAAAACAGTTGGTAACGAAGCGTCACGGAAACTCGCGAAACGTGATCGGCTTGCCCGACTAGTCGGCTGACTAGTCGGGTGATCAGTCGGCATCTACACAGCCATCGAATCTACTAATCGGCTAAAGTCACAATCGACACGGCACATCTCTACTTATCCTACATGTATTATAAACGCCAAAGTTTGTAAGTATGGATGGATGGATGGATGTTTGTTACTCTTTCATGCAAAAACTACTGAACGGATATGGATGAAATTTGGCACAAAGATAGATTATAGTCTGGAATAACATTAGGCTATATTTTGTCCCCCAATTCCCACGGGAACGGGAATTACGCGGGTGAAACCGCGAGGCGCTGCTAGTTCCATTATGAAATGTTAGATTTTAATTAAAGTAATAAGTAATTTTGAATCACTGAAAATAGTAAAATAAAATATTTAACAACGCGAATATACAGAAAAAAATTAATATTTTCTTTCAAGAATTTTTTGGAAACGGAGAAACAGGAAGTTATCGACATAGCTTAAAGATTTAGCAAGCTGAAGTGGCAGTGGGCCGGCTATATCTCTAGAAGAACCGACAATTATTGGGGTAAATGTGTTCTTAAGGGGAGACTGTGACTTGGAAAACGCCTTCCTGTCAGGTGGGATGACGATCTGTGAAAAAAATAAAAAAAATAAAATAAAATAAATTTTTATTTAGCAGCAAAAACAAAATACATACAAAAAGCTTAACCAAAACATAAGGGTAGATATATCGATTTAGATCTAGGTTCCTAAATTGTAAACAAAATTACATTGGATCTCTAGGTGTTTAGGTACTATAGTTACTAAAAAGTGGAATAAAACACTAGTTGGATGGATACTTATGGAAAGTTACCTATAATAATACAGAATTTTCATTTACATCAATAATCCAAACATAGGTATAATAATATGCAATTTAAGTACCTAAGTGTTGTATACAATAACAGAATGTTCATACAGAATTTTCATTTATTAAACACATCAATAATCCAAACATAGGTATAATAATATGCAATTTAAGTACCTACCTAAGTGTTGTATACAATAACAGAATGTTCTCTATTAAAGTGGTTTGCTGATGTTAACCAGGAATGAGATATCCTATGTTACCCACACTAGATAAAGATCTGTGTTGTGGGTAACTATACGCTTACCTATCGCTTGGTGCCAAAGTCTGCTAGGCAGATGCTGTGTGAAAACAGGGCGCTATGGCGCTCATTAGGGGAGGTCTATGTCCAGCAGTGAACTAATTATGGCTGATGACGACGTCATAATCGAAAACTTCAATTGTTTTGGTACCATGCAAACCCATATTCGACCCCTGAGGCCGAATTTCATAAATTTCAAAACAAAGATCTCAATAGCGTCGATGGTTAAAATGACGTTTGTGAATTTGGTATTCTACTATTTTTTGCGCTTGAAGAGACTTTCATAATTAGAATGTCAAATTGGTAGTCATAAATGTAATGTTCACAGCTATGAATGAACCTCAAAAAGTTTGTGCTAGTAGAATACCAAAAAGAGTTGAACACTGACATTTTGCCACGATACTTTTTAAATGGTGAAACGATTTATTAAGTGGAATTTGGGCCCTGGTCTTCTGATACTTTTCTGGTGGCTCCAGTTCAGAGAACATCATTCTATAGTTCATCATTTACGGCTCAACTTGTTCGACTTTGGAATGAACTAGCAGTTGATATAAAAAGGCTACTTATATCACAACACACATTCAAAAGAAAAGTGTACAATGACTATCTAGGTATCACAGCAAATAAGGTTTATATGCGTGTGCCTAAATATTTGATTACTGTTATTAGATATACAATAGAATACAAAAATTCTTTATTGCACACCATGATGATGATGATTATTAAAACATTCCTGGTTTTTTTAAATAATCTCAATAACTTCTTATCTATGTTGCTATGTATTAGTTTATAAATGTTTTTGGTATTTGTGAATTAGGATAATAATGTGTTGGCTAGTTATGTATTAGTATATTAATCTACTAGCGACCCGCCCCGGCTTCGCACGGTTTTATTATACGTATAAACCTTCCTCTTGAATCACTCTATCTATTTAAAAAACCGGAAATCCGTTGCGTAGCTTTAAAGATTTAAGCATACAAAGGGACATAGGGACAGAGAAAGCGACTACTTTGTTTTATAATATGTAGTGATAGATATTTCGTGTACTAGGATAATTGGTTTGTATTCATTTAGAATGAGCACCGCCGTCTTACGATCTTCTCCTCACATCATGGTTGCCTGGAAGAAATCGCTTTAAGCGATATGGCCGCTCATTCCATTGCCTATCTATAGGATAAGTCTACATAGAGGCTTTGAAAGAAAGGATTACATATCTATCTATACAGGCCATATTCTGCTGCGCACAATAAAACTGTTAAATGTCTATAGTTTATTTATCTTATTTAGTCCTAACTTGTTTTAAATTAGTTTTTAAGGCAAAAAAAACATTTCTAACTCTCTCTATCTATTTCTACTAATAAAAAAAAAGTATTTCGGACAGCATAAAAATTAAATTTAGGTCCATATTGAGTTAGTATTGTGTTATCCTATGATAGGGACACGTAATTTTTATTTTTAAATATACTTAGTAGTTTGTACTATCCACTCTGTACTGACACGTGCAAAATTGCATAATTCACATTCGGGTTGGTGAATCAACTGTGTGTCAGACGAATAAGTGAAATGTCAAGATATTTCCACGGGCTTAATATAAAGCGGGCCGATATTATTCATGAATCTATTTTCATAATGGTACAGTCTTGAAGGAATCACTAATTTATTTATAAGAAAATACAATAAAACGTCAAATTATAACTAGTATTTACACTTACATTTATTTTCTATAAATGTAAGCCAAATTCTGAGAGGCGAGTTGATGACCTCAGTGGTGTAGCGGGCGACAGTCCGCCTACGACGCTGAAAGAAATAAACCCCAAGCTATATTATACTGCTATATTTAATACCTACACTACATACATAGAGATATTACTCATAGAATGTAAGAATATAGAATCTACACATAGAAAATACCCAGACAAACGGAACAAATTTCTGCAGATCGTACACAAATTTGTTCCAAACCGGGAATCGTCCCCTCCTGCGTTGAAGTAGCGGGCGAATATCCGGTAATAGTTTTATGGGTCTATGATCTGAAATAAATTAATAATAATAATAGAAAACGCCTACACCACCCTGAACAAATATCTGCAGATCTTACAAAAATTTGTCCTGAGCCGGGAATCAAGTCCGCAACCTGCATCGGAAGCTGACCTTTGCCCACTGCGCCGGAAAGATCGTTCTGTGTTCTTAACAGATCTTATTTTACTTAGTTCAATTTTATTGTGCTGAGATTAAAGATTTTCCTCTACGCAGTTTTCATAGATGGCAATTATCAACAAGCACATTGTGTTTTCTTAATTTTCTAAATTGTGTCTAATTGAAATTGTGATCTTACCTGAACTAATACTTTAGCCCTTGAGAATGTAAATCTTCTAATGATCATGAAAACCATTTTACACTAAAATCAGTTGTAATAGTTCCACCTCCATTTTGTTCAGTTGATTTTAGAGACGCATTCTAGGGGAATTGCTCACCTTGAAATTTAACGAAAAAATACGACCGGTGAAATGTTTTATCAAAATTGGTATTTGCTTTTGCAACATTCCATTTAATAGTGAATTTCTGAATTCATATTCGAGTAAGCTTTGTTTTGATTCGAACCTAAACCAGTTTTACCGAAAAAAGGTTTTAAATGGTTGTAGCCTATCAAACCCGTATAAATATATAGGGTTTGAAAAGTACCGTATTGAGCCAAACGCATGGAAGGCTTAAACGCTCTATAACCATTTCCCTTTGTTAATTAGGAAATCGATGGCCTTTGTTCTTAGATATACCTAAGTTCTTAGGTATAGCTAATCTAAGTTCCTAGGAGTGTGCCTCCAACTTCTATCATACCATAAGACAATGTCGGATAAATTGCTGTTGCCTATTTAAGCTAGGTTTAAAGATTTATTCATAATAATTTATTTTTTTCTATATACTTTTATTGTTATATTTTAAGTTGGTACTGTAGTTTCTTAGTCTCTACGACCGATGTGGCGCGATGGGCAAAGGTCTGCCTGCGACGCAGGAGGTGGCGGGTTCGATTCCCGCGTTGGAACATAATTTTGTACGATCTACAAATAATTGTTCAGGGGTTTTGGGTGTTTTTATGAATATTAAAAAATATCTATTTATAAAATAAAACAATCTTTATTAACAACGAAAATTCAAGCAAGGAATAGAAAAATTACTACTAGTATTTACAATTGAAACCATTGTGCTAACTGCAGACGGTTGCAAGCAGTCTAAAGGTAGCTCAATTATTAAATTTTATTAATTACTATTTATTAAATGTATTGTATTAAGTACATCAGTTACCAAAAGCTTTGGTTAGCTTGGGACTAGACGATGCTGCTTGGATCATCGAACATTTTATAGGTATATTTTACTTTTTCTTAGTTCAGTGTACTATGTAACATCTTTTATTTTTTTTTCTACAATGTGACTGACTGGCAAATAATGCATCACCATAACGCCCACTTTTTGTTTATTGTAATAAAGGATGAAAGAAAAGTTTAAGTACCTATGTTAGTCATTATTTTGTTTCCTAATTTTCCAGTTCACGAACTTCAAGATTGCTTTGAGTACCTTTGTAACTATATAAAGTTTTCCATTTTCCGAAAGAATTTTCGTTGTGAATGTTCGCCGCCGCACCGACACCGCGTCGCGGCAGGTGGGAAATATTCGGCCGGTTAATTCTGTACCTGCTCAAAGTGGGTTGAGTGCTTTCCGCGTATCACCCCCCCCCCCTCCTCCTCTCCAGTGTATGAGACATTTCTGAAAGCGCGTAGTGACTATGTTGTTATCTGCGGTCGATGAGTCAATGCGTTAGAAGATAAGTCACCTTCGAATGCGTTTTATGTAGGCACGTTAAAATTATACGTTTTTGAGATGTTGATACAAACCGACATATATATTTTTTTTATAAACGAAGTACTATGAAACTAAACTAAACATTAAAACTATGTTACCGTGGTACACACAGAAGCCTTTGGTAATCCCTCAAATTGCTAAGGTTTACATCTGCACAAAATGTTCTTTTGAATTTGACATGAAATTATTTTACGACTCTTATGAAAGGTCACAGATATGGTTTTGCAATAAGCAGCCTTACCACAAAAAGAAAGTTACGACTTAGACACGTGTTGAATAGTTATTTATCATGGTTTTGTAGGGTGACTTTTGCTAAACAACTGTTAAACACGTGTCTAAGTCGTGATTTTGTTTTTTATGGTAAGGCTGAGTGTTTTATTGCTTAGGAATTTAATGACAATTTTAAATAAATAAACAAATGACGATTGATGTGGCGAGGTGGGCGAAGGTCCGTCTGCGACGCGAGGTTGCGGGATCGATTCCCGCCTCGGAATAAATGTTTACACGATCGGCAAATATTTTGTTCAGGGATGTTTCCTATGCACAATAAACAATATCTATCTATGCAATGTTTTGTAGTATGTATATCAGTCATCTAGTACCATAACACAAGCTCTTCTTAGCTTGGGTCTAGATGATGCTGTGTGGATTGTCAGCATTAGAGAATTATTTTTGTAATTAATAATTATTTTTCTCGTTTTCTTTGCCCGTTCGTTGACACTGCAAATAATTTTCTTGGAGATCTTGTGAGTAGGTGTTGGAATAAAAATAATCGTCAAATGTTACTCGTGTATGATTTTTATTTCTTAGGAGAAAATACTCCGCTTTATTGCTTTCTGTAGGTAATTATTAATGGTCGGATAATCAACTATATTTTTATGATTGTACTAGAGACAATGAAATATGAAAAACTAAACTAAAGGTTTGCTTTGGAAGACCTATGTGGCGCGGCGTTATAAGGCCCACCTGCGACGCAGGAATTTGTGGGTTCGATTCCCGTCTCAGGACAAATGTTTGGGCAATCTGTAGATGTTTGTTCCGGGTATATTATATGTTTTTGATATATTATATGTATAATCAATAATTTATATCAATATACAGTTCTGTTTGAAGTAAGTACCCGTAGCACGAAGATCTACTTAACTTGGTACTAGGTAAACGTGGAAACTTACGGTAGGGCTGGTCCACCAGTTCAAAGTCGCTCAGCGAGCTATGGAAAGAGCTATGTCCGGAGTTTCTCTGAAGGATAGGATTCGTAATGAATACATCCGACAGAGAACCAAAGTTATCGACATAGCTCAAAGAATTAGCACGCTAAAGTGGCAGTGGACCGGTCATATCTCGCGAAGAACCGATAACCGTTGGGGTAAACGTGTTCTTGAGTGGTGACCGTGACTTGGCAAACGTAGTGTAAGACGCCCCCCGGCCAGGTGGGGTGACGATCTGTGAAAGTTAGATGCTGGATGTGGCAAGCTGAAGACAGGGCGCTATGGCGCTCATTAGAGGAGGCCTATGTCCAGCCGTGGACAAATATAGGCTGATGGCTGAATTAGGTATATAAACTTATTACAGTAGAGTTTATTCGTAAAATCTATGAAATTACGATATTCTCACCGGGACTGCTTATCTCGACTACATAATATTTTATTCCCAAATGAGAATAATCTAGAAAGTACTTTACATATTTCGTAAAAAGAATCTTGTAACGTTTTGCCCGTCATCGCCAGTAACCCACTGGCGTTTCCCGCGTTTTCAACACCAGATAAAGTTTATTTTGATCTTTACGTCCCAAACGGGCGCCGCTGCCAACAATCTACGGATCAAATGTTGGTCAGACTAGTGACTAACATAGTTACGTTTCGCTAAAACAGTTTGTGATTCAGCTTGTATATACGCTTGACCCTCAAGCTGGTGAGTATCTGGCCCAGCGCATCAGCATTGCCATACAGCGTGGTACTGCAGACAGCGTCTTGGGAATGCAACGAGTGGAATTGATATGAATCAGTTGAGACTTTTTTAAATATAAGCTTTTATTTGTCTCAAAGTCACTTTCTATGTCCCTATGACCCGCCCTTTGTATGCTTAAATCTTTAAAACTACGCAACGGATTTTGATGCGTGTTTTTAATAGATAGAGTGATTTAAGAGGAAGGTTTACACGTATAATAAAACCGCGCGAAGCCGGGGCGGGTCGCTAGATAAAGAAAAATTACAGTAGGAACATAGTTACTTTCCTTTGTTACTAATAAAATAACGTCACAAACCCCCAAATAAGAATAGAGAACATTATCATAAAATGAACGAACGCAGGTTTAATAAATAAATTTATGTTCGCACTCATTGAGTCGAATTTAATTTGGTCATCCAACGTTCAAAGGTACCTACCTATTGTTTACTTAGTGACCGGATTTCAGAGAACAAAGCAATTTCACCGCTCAAAGGGTCAATGAATCATATTGTCGATCCTAAACTATATGATGCCTGCTTTTAGTGAAAATTATGAATGTGCTGTACATTTTTACACGTTAGGGCTCGCACATACGTGATGAGTGTATATGTCACCGTTAAATTGCAAATAACGTTAGATTATAATCTATCTCGCGAGATTATAAACTGTCGATAGATTGTGAACCGTAACATTTCATTACAATTTAACGCATTATTTTTCGGTAGATTATAATCTATCGAAGTGAAACCGTCAAATCACAATCTTACAATTTTAAAACTGTGTTCTATACGAAGACCTGATCCCTGATTGGTCAGCCTTACAGTAGACTGCTCTGTGTCCATAGAATTAGGAATGAAACATAGGTGTCAGTCAAATAAAATAAATGCACTTCATGAATAAAATTGAGTTCTTGTTTTTATTTTTTTATTTTTGACTTCCGATGTGGCGCGGTGGGCAAAGGTCCGCCTACGACACAGGAGGTTGCGGGTTCGATTCCCGCCTCGGAACAAATTTGTGAACGATCTCCAGAAATTAATTATATCAGTCATCTAGTACCCATAACACAAGCTCTGCTTAGCTTGGAGCTAGATGATCCTGTGTGGACTGTCCGGAATTATTTATTTATTTATTATTAAGTAGGTACTTAATCAATAATTCTGATATCACATGGTCTCAAAATAAGAAAATCAGAAACGTAAAAATATTTTCTCCTCAAACACAACGTAAAATTGAAAAAATAATAAAAAATTATTATAGAAAAAACTATCACAAAAATAAATCAAAATATAAAAAAACAAGTCGAAAATATATTAATGTTTTTGAAAACATAATTTTATTGTGTTGTAGTTACCAACTCGTCTAACAACTTTAAAACACTTTGTATTCTTTGATTTCTCCATTGTATTTTTTTACTATTTTCATTATGCCCGCTGTAATAGGTTTGTAACTCTGTGGTAAATTCATCCTGATTAAATCAGCGCGCTAGGTGCGTTCTGTTTTACAATTTGACGGTTTCACTTCGATAGATTATAATCTACCGAAAAATAAAGCGTTAAATTATAACCAAATGTTACGGTTTACAATCTATCGACAGATTACAATCTCGCTAGATAGATTGTAATCTAACGTTATTTACAATTTAACGGTGACATATATACATTTTAATGAATGTAAACATGATACACCTATGTAGGTATATAGTTTACTCAAAAATATAAGTTTGCAAACTTATTATATATTTTAGAAAAACAGTCGTTTGAATTTCGATTTTATTTTGGTAAAATAAAACACCCCTATACTTATGAAATAAAGTCCATTTCATAAAATTTTGAAATCCCGGGTTTTAAAAATCGTCATCATGATCTTGGGGTTATTGAGGAGGTATTAGTATCAACTCTGTGTTACTCCCCTCTCGAACTTGCTAAATGTGCTCAAGTAATTCCGATCACTGATTGGTATCAGTGATCGGAATAAGTAATTCCGATCACTGATTGGTATCAGTGATCGGAATTACTTGAGCATTGATGAGTTGGTACTCATGGCGGAAAATCTTAAAGGCTCCTACACACCAAAGCCGTCGCCTTGGCCCAGCGAGTTAAACAGCCGGGCTTGTTTTGCGGAAATCGAGCGCCATGCCCGCACTTCATGTTCGCTCACTTAGTTACGCGCCGGCTTTCATATTCCTTTCTGTAAACTCTATCACTAACTGCTGAATAAAACAGCAAATCCTTGCGCAGCCGGCTATGGTCATAGCTTACAATGTTTTATAACCGCCGCGCCTGCACCAAGCAACACGACGACGGGCCGGCGGATTTGATGTGTAGAGACCTTTTATTTATCGGTCGTGCTGCCGGCTATGCTCTTAGCTTAAGATGTTCTAATGCTGGCGGCTTAACCCGCGGGCACCAACCCGCCAGATAAATTTAACGGGTCGGCGGGTTTGGTGTGGAGAGAGTTATCCAGCTTTATTTGTTTATTTATAACTAGTTGCACCCTGCGGCTTCGCCCGCATGGAAATTTATTTGTCAAATATCAGAAATTTATTGCACGCCTACTAGGGGTCGTTTCGTAAAATTAAAAATATGGATGTAATTATTTACTTTTTAGTTTATTTATACCGAATTTTGAGTAAATTGAACCAAGTTAAATATTTTTCCATACAATCTTTACCACCCTACTTAACCCCTTCAGAGGTTATTTTTTGAAAATTTTATTAGCCTATGTTTTATTCTAGGTCCTAAACTATCTACGTACTAAATTTCATCTAAATATCCTCAGCAATTACGGAGATTACTTATAACAAAAATTCACACAGACTTTCCCATTTATTATAATTATAATATCACTACATAGTATAAAACAAAGTAGCTTTTTCTGTCCCTATGTCCATATATCTCTCTGTCCCTTAATCTTTAAAATTAAGCAATGGATTTTGATGCGGTTTTTTTAAATAGATAGAGTGATTCAAGTGGAAGGTTTATACGTATAATAGAACCGTGCGAAGCCGGGGCGGGTCGCTAGTTAAGTATATATCAGTCATCTATTACCCTTAACACAAGCTCTGCATAGCTTGAGGGAAGATGATGCTCTGTCAATTATCCAACTTTATTTATTTATTTATAATACCTGTGATGCAGGTACGGAAATGTTTAGCAGTTAGCAGTGAGTTCGTGGTATTAACTCGGATCTATTCTCGTCTAGGTTGGTCGATGGCGCTTGGCATCATATCTGCTGAATGTTTTTGACATCTCTTACGTCGCTACCCAAGTCACTTACGTCAGGTTAAAAATGATACAAAGAAAGATATCTTTTCATTACTCATACTCGGAAAGTAGGTCTAAACATGCCTGAAGAGCGGGTTGAAAGTGATACTTTTTCGCCCTAGGGAGAATCGTTTTCAACTTACAGCTATAACGTTACTATTGAACCATGATAATGGCAAAATAAATGCTGAAGCTAAAAAAAATCGCCTTAGCGACAATTCACTGAATTCATAAAATACGAAAGACAAGGCATTAAGGTTTTCGCCTGTCCTAGATGGACTAATATATTAAAAAAAAAAATATCGGCAATGTGATTAAATTGTTTTCTCATGTTTTTTTTTATATATTTCCTTGCATTCGTAATGCATAGTGTTTACCTCGGGTGAAAGTAACTTATTTAGTCCCTTGAACTATTGGCGCCCTCTCTACACTCGGGCGCCAAACCCCGTCTCGGAACTAAATAAGTTACTTTCAACCCTTGGGTAACAATGTACTATTATCAACTGACTGCTGCTTCGCCGGCGTGGTTTCTATGACAACGTTTTGAGACTATTACTTTCCCATGGAAACTTATATATGGGATGAAAAGTAGTCTATGTATGATTTAAGGGCAAGAACTAAGGTTATTATAAATTTCAGCCTTTTTCGTTCAGTTCATTTTGCGTAAAAGGGGAACAAACATCCATACAAACTTTCAAGTTTATAATATAATATATACTAGCGACCCGCCCCGGCTTCGCACCGTTTTGTTATACCTATAAACCTTTCTCTTGAATCACTCTATCTATTTAAAAAAAACTGCATTAAAATCCGTTGCGTAGTTTTAAAGATTTA
The DNA here is from genome assembly GCA_944547425.1 of Eupithecia centaureata. Taxonomy (NCBI): domain Eukaryota; kingdom Metazoa; phylum Arthropoda; class Insecta; order Lepidoptera; family Geometridae; genus Eupithecia; species Eupithecia centaureata. The sequence goes on along the minus strand of OX155675.1, from coordinate 20,866,496 downwards.
AGCATTCAAAGGGACATAGGGATATAGGGACAGAGAAAGCGACTTTGTTATATACTATGTAGTGAAGTAAGGAAGTAAGAATTTGATTCAGATTGCCGTCAGGTTAACTACCTAAGGTAGTTCAACTGATCCATGTCAATAGCGGTCGGAAACGTCCCAAGAAATTGGCTGCATTATCACGCTGTATAGCAATGCTGATGCGCTGAGCCAGATACTCTCCAGCTCTCGGGTCACGCGTCGTATCGACCAGACGTTCAGATATTTTTTTAAAACCCGCTGTTTCTCAGTCAGGAAAACTTGCGGTTTTGTTAGATATGATGATATTTTAAGCCATTACAAAAACTTCTAAGCCAAATCACATTTAAAACGTATAAAAATAAACGAAAAGACTTATTGTCAATGCAATAACAATGTATAATAATAATGTATTGTATTAATTATATTTCAGTCATGTACCCATAACACACTTGCTTGCTTGCACGCTTGGGGCTAGATGATGCTGTGTGGATTGTCCAGAATTATTTATAACTTATTTATTTATTTATTAACTAGCGACCCGCCCCGGCTTTGCATGGTTAATTATACGTATAAACCTTCCTCTTGAATCAGTCTATCTATAAAAAAAAAACGCATCAAAATCCGTTGTTCAGTTTTAAAGTTTAAGCATTCAAAGGGACATAGGGATATAGGGACATAGGGACAGAGAAAGCGACTTTATTTTATATGTACTATGTAGCGATAACATACAGTCATATTATACAGGGTGTTAGTGTAAACAGCGTTATCCTTGAAACCAGAGGTTCAGCATCATGAGTAGAGTCCAAAACCGATGAAAAATAATTATTCTATTTTTAATTTCTTTTTGAAACAAAAATATTCGATACACCTTCTATGTGGTAAAACTACAACAAGAGTACATTGGCGGGGCCGCGCAGGTGTCGACCTGTTTTGATCAAACGAGCCGCCCGCCATGCAAGTGTTCATTGCCGCGCCCCGCACGCACCTCACCGCGCCGCACGCGCCGCCCGCCTGCTCACGCAGGCGCCGTCAGATCGCTCAGTGTGACCAGATTCAGTATTTTAATACTTTTTCAGTATATTCTGTCGATTATTTTGAATATGAGTATTTTTGTAGGTATATTGCCGGAAGTCGGTATTTTTGGGTATATTTTGGTAATGAAGTTGGTAGCACCATAAGCAATGGTCCTCGCGAACGTTGGTCTTCGCGAATCAATGTTCGGGGAATCCCGTGAACATCAACTATCTAAACAAACCCTGGATTCAGTCTACCTTAGAGATGATCGACATTCATCAATGGTGAATTAACATCGATATGTTAGTTGTTAGAAAACATCGATGTTTTGACATTGATATCATCGAATTCGATATTTCCTACACATACATAAATAAATAATGTTGGACAATTCACACAGCATTATCTAGCCCTAAGCTAAGCAGAGCTTGTGTTATGGGTACTAGATAATAGATAACTGATATAATTAATGTAATGTACATGGATAGATATTTTTTATTATACATAGACAACATCCAGAACAACCTGAACAAATATCTGCATATCGTAGGCACATTAAGTCCCGAGGCGGGAATCAAACCCTCAAGCACCTGCTTCGCAGGCGAACCTTCGCCCGTCGCGCCACAGAGGTCGTTATGGATGTTAAAACTGTATAAAAATTGAATTGAAACCTATTTTTTTTTTAACTATTTTTCACTTGATGACACTGATCACAGTAGTCGGAGTAAGATGTTTTATTATTTTGGACAGACTAAAGAGAAAACACCTGTGAAAGAAATTTTTTTACAGTGTAAGAAAAAAATACTGGGAATTTTGTAATTTTTTTCGTTAACTTTTGTCATTTCAATCTCATGAAATTATTAGACAAATTTATTTGTTACTGGAAACATTTATCAATTTTAATAGATCGCATTCATTTCGAAGAATTAAAATTGATAAATGTTTTCAGTAACAAATAAATTTGTCTAATAATAATAACATTTATAGCGAAGATTGATGACGATTATTACAATAAATATGTTAGGAAAATCAGTATTTTTATAGGTATATTTGCCCTGCATAGGTCAGTATATTTCCGTATTTTCTGGAGGAGCCTCGGTATTTTCGCAAAAAATAATCTGGTGATCGCTCCTCAGTGACAGAGCGCCACGCTTACGGAGAGCACGTCGTCGTGTCGTTAACACAGATCTTCGCGCGTCAATTGTTTTCAGTACGAACGAGTTACGAAGTCTTACAAAAATGTAAATAAAAGTGGACTGAAACGGTGCGGCCTTATGCCATCGCTCTGGTGAACTTGGCTCGTACGATGTACGCAGAGCTCAACTGTTTCCATCCCAGGATAACGTGTGCCAAGCTGGGAAACTATCCCAAAGACACAAAGGCTACGTACGTACGTACATATGGCCAGTTCACCATGCCCAGTCATGCAAAATGCAAGTGTTCGTAAGGTGTTTAATAAGCTGACAAATTAGGTACTAATTTGTGTTTTCTCGAGTGTGTAATAATACCTAATCTACGAGTAAGAAAACGTGCGGAGGTTGCGTGATGGTGAAGTGTTATTTTGGTAAGTGAATTTCATTCACTGTACAAAGAACTGAAATTTAAATTGAATAGTAGATGAAATTGATTGATGATAAACTTTAACCCTAGATTCAATAACATTCGTCTCACAGACCGCGCAAAACGTAAAAATGATTCAAAGTTGTAAATCGAATCAGATACACCTTTTAAGCACCTTCATAAGTCGTACAACCAAATACATCGCAAGTGCATTTTACTCGCAATGACGTTTCATTGCGCAGATAGAGAGTTTTATTCGTCTGAGGGACGAACATTTATGAATAGAATAAGAACTGGCCTAGGGTTGAGTACGCCAAAAATACCTGCCTACCAAGGTACTTTGGTCTATTGAATTTTTGATTATTCTGTGAATTTAGACTTGTTTTAAAACAGTTTATCTTGCCTAGAAACAAACCTGGAAACTTGCCTGGTTCTAGGGTGACCATAATATCGCGTACAATATCTAAGACATAAAATATCAAAATACTGCGAAACTAAAACAGGCATTAACCTTATCTCATAGGTTTTTGACTCTACTCATGATACTGAACCTCTGGTTTCAAGGATAACGCCGTTCACACTAACACCCTGTATACCGAAATATATGAAACCAAAGCAGTTTTAAATATTTTTCGGTTAAGAAAATAAGGTCACGCGAATGATTATTTTTAAAATACTTCTTTTGTAAATTTAGTTACAACAAATCTTTGAATATTTATGCGAAAGGTCACCAAGAATCTTTATAAAAAGAACTTTTGTAAAAGTCCTTCTTACTTGTTTGTAAGGTTGCCAAGTTTATCCCAACATTCCGTTTATGTTACAATAATAGTCTGAATTCCCGAATATTCAGGCAAAATCAGCGGTGGCGTAAACGTGAATCATTCAGAAATAATAAACATGTGTATGACTCATGCTTTCGGCACAGATGTACAGTAGGTAACAAGTTCTCAGATCGTGGATTGAGATTACGCACTGGGAAATGCAAACGATGTCAGAAATAATCACAATCAACTAACATTTTGCCCGCGGCTTCGCACGCTTTATTTCGATGGAAACGATTTTAGTCTATTTCTATCCACCGGGAACTTATAAATAGGATCATCATCATCATCATCATCATCATCAGCCTATATTAGTCCACGGCTGGACATAGGCCTCCCCTAATAAGCGCCATAGCGCCCTGTCTTCAGCTTGCCGCATCCAGCATCTGCCAGCAGTCCTTCTCAGATCGTCATCCCACCTGGCCGGAGGGCATCCTACACTAAGTTTGCCGAGTCGCAGTCTCCACTCAAGAACACGTTTACCCCAATAAATAGGATGAATAGTAGTTATTCTGGGCTAGACTTACGTCTATTAAAATAAAAAAAGTCAAAATTTCAGGCCGATCCCTTCAGTTATTTTGGCGTGAAGAGTAGTCATCCAAACTTTCAGATGTCTAATAACATGTAGTTTTTGTGTGAAAAAGGAACAAATATCTATCAAACTTTCGCGTTTGAAATATTATATCACTACATAGTATAAAACAAAGTCGCTTATTCTGTCCCTATTTCCCTTTGACTGCTTAAATCTTTAAAACTACGCAACGGATTTTGATGCGTTTTTTTTCAATAGATAGAGTGATTCAAGAGGAAGGTTTATACTTATAATAAAACCTTGCGAAGCCGGGGCGGGTCGCTAGTTGATAATATTAACTATAGTAGGTTCTCTCATTCTTAAGGTTCCTCAGAGAGTAACTTGGTATAGAATTAGCAAGCTGAAGTGGAAGTGGGCCGGCCATATCCGAAGAGAACCGACAACCGGATGTGCGAACGTGTTCTTGAGTGGAGACCGCGTCTTGGCAAAGGTAGTGGAGGACGCCCTCCGGCCAGGTAGGATGGAATCTGTGAAAGAAGAGGCAGATGCTGGATTCGGTAAGCTGAAGACATGGCGCTATGGGGCTTAGTAGAGGTGGCCTATGTCCAGCTGTGGACTGTAGATTGATGATGGTTGATACACAATTGTCATGGACTTTAATAGATATTTGAAGGTCAAGTTAGCAACCAGCGCGTATTAGAAGTGTCGTTACCTCAATCGATCAAATCAATCAATAGAATAGAACAGAATAGAACAGAATAGAACAGAATAGAACAGAATAGAACAGAATAGAACAGAATAGAACAGAATAGAACAGAATAGAACAGAATAGAACAGAATAGAACAGAATAGAACAGAATAGAACAGAATAGAACAGAATAGAACAGAATAGAACAGAATAGAACAGAATAGAACAGAATAGAACAGAATAGAATAGAACAGAACAGAAGAGAACAGAAGAGAAGAGAAGAGAAGAGAACAGAATAGAATAGAATAGAATAGAACAGAGGAGAGGAGAGGAGAGGAGAGGAGAGGAGAGGAGAGGAGAGGAGAGGAGAGGAGAGGAGAGGAGAGGAGAGGAGAGGAGAGGAGAGGAGAGGAGAGGAGAGGAGAGGAGAGGAGAGGAGAGGAGAGGAGAGGAGAGGAGAGGAGAGGAGAGGAGAGGAGAAAGAAAAACATTTATTTGAACACAGATGGATAGATCTTGGGATTAGCTTTGCTACTTCATTATGTGTGATAAGTGTACCTATTGTAAATAGATAATGTATGTAGATAAGCAATAATAAATAGAAAGAACTTTTCTTGTAGGATGTGTGAACTTGAACTTTACATTTAAATAGATAGAAAACACTTTATTGCACACTCTAGACACAGAGACTAGGGACTACTAGGGACCAGCCAGGCTTCGCACCGTTTTATTATACGTATAAACCTTCCTCTTGAATCACTCTATCTATTAAAGAAAACCGCTTCAAAAACCGTTGCGTAGGTAAAAGATTTAAGCATACATAGGGACATAGGGACAGAAAAAGCAACTTTGTTTTATACTATGTAGTGAAGCAACCAATTGGCGGCTATTCACTTTATAGAAATAAAGTAAGTATAAAAATAATGACCTGATGCCTAGATTTTATTTATAGGTAAGTTAATTATGTTATTCTTTCGCTAAAATGCTGCAAAGCTAAAACGTTTGTTTCTTGCTAGTTAGTGATACCAACCTACAGACAGCAAAGGTGTAAAAATTCCTGAGTCTCAGAATAGAAATCGTAGGCGGAGGTAGAGTCCAACTGTTGGGTTTAACTCTTGCTTCGCCCCAATATCTTCTGGAAGCCAATTTCGTTTTCATCTGGAAAAGTATTAAATTTCACAATCATTCATAAACTAAATATCATAAATTCATAAAATATTCATTAACAAAAGATTGAAGTGAAGGTAAAATCAATTATCTCTCTATTTCTTATATTAGTTTGATAATTAGTTATGTAACTATAGTTTAAAATTTGTGCTTATATTTATTTTGTAAGCCTATATAAATAAAGATATTGATTTATACTGATTATTTACTAAAGAACAACAATTATAGCCAAGGAATTTAAACAAATTGAAATATATTATTGTAACAGTATTTGAGAAGTTTTAGTTGGAAACCTTTTGATCTTTGGGGTCCTGGGGCACGCTCAATTTCTATAGACCTAACTTCTCATAAAGTCCACAGGTCCTGGCGACCAGAAAATGGGCGTGTTATCGTTGTTGGGAGCTGGCACGACCCTGAAATCTCGAACAGCCGCCTCTACCATCTCAGTGTGCACTGGGTTTGAGCGGAACTGTCTCTCCAGGTGATCGGCAAAGATCGCACGGTCCTCGGCTCTGAAGTGTAAAGCTAGCTATTAGAATCGGTCTAATAGTTTCAGAGGTTATCCCGTACAAAGAGACAGACAAACAGTCAGAGAAAAATTAAATTAAATCTAAATTAATTGTATTATACTTCTTACATAGTACATACATACAGCCCTGGCTCATTTCATGGCATTTTTTTTTCATTGTACAGAAATTCGACCTCTACAATTTTATTACTATTTATGTAATAATAAAAAGTATGTATGTAAATATATACAGACATAAATAACAAAAGCTTTCAGTGGTTTGTTTTATATCCACTTCCCTTGACAATATAACTACACCTAACAATTTACCCCTCTTTGGATTACAAAATATTTAATTTTTGCGGCTTCACAGCTACCCTTGAACTTTTTATTGAATCAATTTTATTTTCGGTTCCACGAATAACTTCGTTATTCATAAACTTTATGAACTTTAACCTGAGTTGGGAAAGAGTAATAAAATAGATCTTTAATTTTTTGTGCTTATTTTGCTCGTGGCGTTGTTGACCCATACAAAAAACTGGCCAAGTGCTCGTGTCACACAAAGGGTTCCTAATGATAAATAATAAAATTTCTAATGGCGAAAGTTTGTATGAATGTATGGAAGGATGTTTGTTTCTCTTTAACACAAAAACTACTGAACGGATCAAGCATGTTGAAATTTATATAGAAATAAAAGTTGTTCTATACACGCTATAGTTTTTATATCATAAAATCTATATACCCTGGTCTAAAAGCCTGTAAATGTTAAAAATGAAGTTGTAAATGAAGCACTGTGCTTCATTAAAAAAAATTACAGACTTTTAAGTAGTATAAATTATTAATTTCACCCAAGTTTAAAAAGGTTACATCCTATGTAAGTTGTACTCGCATGCGATATTTTCTGACTGCTTACATTGTGTCAGAGCCCGCATTCCACTATAAATCGCTTCACCGTTTAAATAGTATAGTGTCAAAAAACTCTTTTTGGCATTCTACTAACACAAACTTTTGAGGTTCATTCATAGCTGTGACGATTACCTTTATAACTACCAATTTGACATTCTAAATATGAAAGTCTCTTCAAGCGCAAAAAAGATATAGTCCAGTCATTTTAGTAAGTTCACCTCGGAATTCGAGATACCCAGCTGTAAGTCTGTAAATACTTGTATATTGGCACCTAAAAGTTGTCTCAAAACCTACATATGGTAGGGTGAGCGTTAATAGTTGCGCACACCCTACCATATGTAGGTTTTGAGACAACTTTTAGGGTGCCAATTTACAAGTATTTACAGACTTACAGCTGGGTATCTCGAATTCCGAGGTGAACTTACGAGATTCTTACCTAATTTAAGCTTAAATGACTGGACTAACAGTAGAATACGAAATATTTTGTGCATTTGGTATTCTACTATTTTTAGCGTCATTTTCATCTTGATTGAATGGCACTATTGAGACCTTTTTTTGACATTAGTGGAATTCAAAGTCAAAAGTCAAAGTCAAATATTTAAGAACTACTACCGATGAGTTCGCAGTTGATTTGTTTAAGGTGATTTCGCGTCCAGGACTAAGCATAGCTCCGCTACTAGATGGCGATGATTTTCAATTATGATGTTTTTCACTATTTTCTAATTAAATTGTTCATAATTGTTTAATGGTAATGTATTTGCCGCAAATGGTATGTTGTTTTTTATGTACCAAGCAATTTTTCAAGTGTTGAAAGCATTTAGGGAGCTTGTATTTGGGAAGAGCAAAAAAGATCTTGCCTGTGTGAGTGATCGGCCGCTACGAGTCACTCACACAAAAAAAGATCTTGCCTGTGTGAGTGATCGGCCGCTTCGAGTCACTCACACAGGCAAACCCTATAAATTCAGTGGAACTAAAATAACTACTGTTCGAAAAATAACAGAGATAATTGGAGACGCCTTAGGACTAAATATTTTTCGGACCAATATTTCCGTTTTCGGGACATTACTAAATTACATCTAAAATTAATTCAATAAAACCACTAGTTAACGAACTAATTTTCGACTCTTGTTTTTTTTAAGAATAAAAACAGGCTCTATTTACATTTAAAAAAAAAATTGGAGGTAATTTTCTTTTATCGTTTTGAACAATTTAAGTAAAAAGGCGCAGAGGGTAATGTTATTTACAAACTAGCTTATTAGCTAAAGAATATCTTACAAATAATAGGTAAAAAAAAAAATACTTTTCATGCTATTTATTAATTTCGTTAAATCATTGGAATTGACAAATAAATTGAATAAGTTCACAATAACAATCATTAATTTTAAATGTACTCACTGTGAAAGTTGTTCCAATTTTATAATAAAATTACATTAAAATTATTAACCTAAGGAAGTCTCCACTTTTTTTGACTCTGTTCTTTGTGTACTTAGGTATTTTAGCTCCGATTTTACGACCACTTATAAAAGATTAAAAGTAATACAAATTTTCACAGTATTTCAATAACTCACTTTGGACTAGCGGTTTGAACAGTCGGGTGGGTGCGACGATGTATAGTCGCACCTGGGTTCGAAACCACCGAAAATTTAATTTACTTTTTGCTTTTTGAAAATGAAATATCCACAAAATTTTGATACATCCCGTTAGTACGGGCTCGAATCCCTTCAACACTACCAAAATTTTTGATTTTTATCATTTTTATTCTTTATATTTTGAACAATGTCATAGACCTAGTACAAACAAATTCATATTTGTCATAAATTACTTATTGTAAGCCTTCCTAAGTCTATTTGATTGTTATATAAAACTTTGGTAGACTGTTCTGCGTAGGTACATCCCACAAAGGGTCCTGACCTCGTTTCTAACGGTATGACAAAAATAAAAAGAAACAATTATGTACTATCAACACCAACTGATTTTTATTTTATTTTAGCTCTTACGCCAGCTAAGTTCAGGCATTTTTACAAATCGCTCATTGAATGCAAAACGGCCACATTTCAAAAATTTAGAAAATGGTTTTATTTCTGATAAAGTATATTTTCTCTTGAGAACATTTCATAAAGCTAGTTTAATTTAAATATTGATTTCTTTTTATTGGGATAATTATCTTAACTTTGCTTCAAAATTTTAATGCAAAATGGGCTTTTGTAGTTTTTATCAAGTTGGGTGATAGTTATAACAGCGACCATTATTTTAAAAAATAGAGCAAAAAATTACGAAAACAATGATGTTTTAATATTAAAAAAGAAAAACTTTAACTTTTCAAAAAAATCATGTTCAAAATTTTGTTTTGGCTCTCTGTAAAAAGTTACGATTAGTCCAATAAAAAATATATGTATATAATTCCGGACAGTCCACACAGCATCATCTAGCCCCAAGGTGAGCAAAGCTCGTATTATGGGTACTAGTTGACTGATAAACTTAATACAATACATTACATAGATAGATATTTTTTTTTATAAATACAAAGAAAACACCCAGACCAACGGAACAATTTCATGTTCAATTTCTGTAGATCGTACACAATTTTTTCCGACACGGGAATCGAACCCACAACCGGTCGCAGGCGGACCTTCGCCCACTGCGCCACATCGGTTGTCGCTGATGAATGATCGAAATGCTTTGCATACAATCTGACACGTCTGATGCTGGGGCCACACTACCGTGATATGCCGATAATTATTTTAATTATAACTTATACAACACCTAGGTGTAACCACGATTTATGGCCATAATTTTACAATGCCAATCAATATGGCAAATGGCGGTAGACAATAGCTCCGGCGGCGGTCTTTTTTCGCACATCAAAGAAGATTACCGCAGTAATTAATGCGTTTGTGGCCACTACCGTTTGTCCAGTGTGCAATATGAGCTCACCGGCGACGCACGTGATATTTTTACCGCCTTATTTATTGACATATCTAGGTAAACTCTAGTGTAACCACACCAGGTCATGCAGTAATTTAAACGGTAATTTAATGTCATAATTATTGCGGTAACAGCCCGGTAGACGGTAAGGTAGTGTGGCCCCAGCGTAAAACTCTCTAAACTGGTATCTATAAGCAAACATTTTATCTGTTTACATAGTGTCATTTATTGTTGTCATGGAAACGGAACGTAGGCTTCCTAGATCTTATTTGACATGCAGCAAAAATAGATAGGAATAAATACTTGGACGATGGAAAAACCCTTTGAGAACGGTAGACTATGGTATTATTAGATGATTCTTTAGATAGCACAGAGATGGCGATTCCGTCGCCGCCGTCACACTCACAAGTTCAAGTAAGCGGGCGTACAACATTATCCGTGTTCACTCACACATTGATAAAAATGGCCTAAAATTTTCACGTTATTTCTAATTATACCGAGTGTTTTCATGAATCAAACACAATTTGCCGCAAATAATGACCAATAACAAAGCCAAAAACAGTTATTTATTTGTTATATTATGTCCACATCGCTCATATTTGGGAAAATACAAACGTATGACAATCGGATCACCTTAACCTTGTTCCTGGAAAGTTCCAACGTAGATTCAAAAAGATTGACTCCTGGTATTCGACGATAGCAACCAACATGAAACCGTTCAGCGTGATTCTTGTCTTATATGTTATTCTTGACTAAATTGGTTTCCAGTTTTGAGAAATAAATCGAGTCATGGCACAAATGCTGGAATTGCAGATTTTCCAGTATGCCAGTAAACCTAAGTTTATCAAGCTTTTTGAAAACTTTGATAGCTTTCCATACTTAGCCACGTTGTTAGCTGTGCTAAGAACGTGGCTGGATTCTATCGGCCTTACCACAAAAAGTAAGTTACGACTTAGACACGTGTTTAACAGTTATTTAACATGGTTTTGTATGATGACTTTTGCTTAACAATTGTGAAACACGTGTCGAAGTCGTGATTTTGTCGTTTTTTGTGGTAAGGGTGTATATTTTTAACTTCTTCATCTTATCCTGCGTTCTGATTCTTAGTATTTTGACACTAAACTAGGTACTTATTTATATTTGGTGTCAGTAAGTATCCATCATCATCATCTGCCTATAGTCCACTGCTCTACATATAATAGGCCACCTATAATGAGCGCCATAGCGCCCTGTCTTCAGCTTGCCGCATCCAGCATCTGCCAGCAGTCTTCCGCAGAAACAGAGTAAGTTTTGACACAACACATATTAAGGCAGGTTTTCAGTCTGGTCGAGCAATTCGCCAACAATATTAATTTACCTAAACATAGGTACTTCAGTATAGAGAAACCACAACCACTGTTTTTGTCTATTCTTATGCCACAACTGGGTTTAGTTATCAAGATTCTATTCCATCCTCTTCTCTCTTTATCCACTATACTCGCTAAATTGTATACGATGGTGACAACCGATGTGGTGCGGTGGGCGAAGGTCTGCCTGTGGCGCAGGAGGTTGCGGGTTCGATTCCCGCATTGGAACAAATGAATATACGATCTGCAGATATTGTTCCTTATTTCTGGGTGTTTCCTATCTATACATATAATAAAATTGTAGAGGTCAAATTTCTGTACAATGAAAAAAAATGCCATAAACCGAGTCAGGGAGAAGTAAGAAGTATAATAAAACTCATTTGGTGTTATTTAAATTTTTTTGTTTCTCTGTTTGTCTGTTTGTCTGTTTGTCGGTTTGTCTGTTTGTCTGTTTGTACGGGATAAACTCCGAAACTACTGGACCGATTGTTATGAAATTTTGTATGGTGGTAGCTTATATCCCTGGTCAACATATAGGATACTTTTTATCCCGATAAATTAAAGAGTTCCCGTGGGATAGCTAAAAAACTTTAATTGAGTAAGTACTGAATACTGATACTGCTTATTATTTTATTTAATGTTAACTTCTTTTTGCTAATCGCATATGAAAGTTTACATACGGTAGGTACCAAGAGTGGTCATTTCGGCGCTGAATATCACAAAGGCTGCCTGTCGCGCGGGCTCAGAACGCGCGAGCGGATGGTCATACATGACTCAAAGATATTAAAAAATAATTTGTATTCAATCAGTAAAAGCAATATTTTCTGTTGAATTCATCATCAGCCTATATTAGTCCACAGCTGGAAATAAGCCTCCCCTAATGAGCACCATAGCGCCCTGTCTTCAGCTTGCCACATCCAACATCTGCCAGCAGTCTTTCGCAGATCTTCATCCCACCTGACCGGAGAGCGTCCTACACTACGTTTGCCAAGCCGCGGTTTCCACTCAAAAACACGTTTACCCCAACGGTTGTCGGTTCTTCGCGAGAAATGGCCGGCCCACTGCACTTCAGCTTGCTTATTCTTTGAGCTATGTCGATAACTTTAGTTCTCTGTCGGATGTATTTATTACGAATCCTATCGTTCAGAGAAACTTCGAGGATAGCTCTTTCCATAGCTGTGAGAGTAAGATATGTATTACCAATCCAACAGGCCTACGAAGCTGAGACGTGGACAACGTCAACGTCATTAGTAATGGCCGCAGTATGGAAAGTCCTTCTCAACTATAAGCCTAACTAACAGCTCATCTTGAACGCCATACGTTGTCTCGGAAAGCAGTGGGGTAAGGATTACGCGATTGAGCGCTGACCGTGAGAGCCATAAGCTGTCACGAGTCTCTGTAACATTTACTAGAAGAGAGGCCCAATTGAGCTCTCAGCGAAGAGACCTTACTGAAAGAGAGTCTCACTTGAGCTCTCAGCGTAGCCACACAGCTGCATCTCATCATCATCAAAATCATCATCAACAACCTTAGTCCACTCCTGAACATAGGCCTCCCTTAATGAGCGTCATAGTCTTCACGTCATAGTCTTCAGCTAGCCGCATCCAGTATCTGCCTACAGTATTTCGCAGATCGTTCCCACATGGCCGGGGCCGTCCTACGCTACGTTTGCCGAGTTGCGGTCTCCACTCAAACACATTTACTCCAACGGTTGTCGGTTCTTCGCTAGATATGGCCGGCCCACTGCCACTTTATATATATCTTTATCACTGCTACTTCTTTGAGCTCCGTCGGATGTATTCGTTACGAATCCTGTCATTCAAAGAAACTGCGAGCATAGCTCTTTCCATAGCTCGCTGAGTGACTTCGAAATGCGGTGGACCAGCCCTACCGTGAGTGTCCACGGCTCAGATCATTGCGGGAAGGACGCTCTATTGAAAACTTTAGTTTTCAAACATTCCGGTATAGATGACGGGAAGACCTGACGTAGTTTCCCAAATGCAGCCTAGGTGGTTCTTCTTTTTGTCCTCCTTCTCAAAATTGTTTTTACCTAACTGCACAAACTGCCCAAGGTAAGTGTACTCGGAAACAATTACAAGAAGGTAGCCATCTACGACGGTCGGTCCTGCAACAATTTTTGCATTGATCATGACTTTGGTTTTATCCAAATTCAAACTAAGACCGATGCATTGCGGGGCTGAGGCTAGGCCGTTCAGCATACGGGTCAGCTACTCTAGCGACTCCGCCATCACGACTATCAGCGAATCGCAGCTGCGTCTCGATCTCTTGAAACAAGCCAAGAAATAATTGTACGGCTTACAGGTGATTGAGAATGCCATAAGTTGTCATAAGTCTTAAAGACCTTACTGACAGACAGTCTCGCTTGAGCTCTCAAGCGTTACTTCAGCGTCTGCCTCTAGATCACTGGAAACTAGCCAGAAAGACATGTGATGAGAATGGCTTACAGCTGCTCGAGAAGGCTATACGTTATCACAAGTCTCGAGAGACCTTTACTGACAGACCTGATGATCGACACCAGCAACGATAAGATTTAACCAGGGATGGCTATGAACGCATACATCAGGAATGTGAGTATTTATTACTAAGAGAAAGGGAGAGATCAAATAAAATACGACAGCAAACCGAAGAACAACACTACTCGATACTTGCTCAATAGAATGTAGGTTTTATCTGAAGATTCAGATCATTTACAATACCCTGGATTTATAAAGATAAAAGTGGGTTAACATATTATGCACCAAGTCTTGACCTTTCATCATTTTCATTTACACTTTTTGTAAAGCTCTATGTTGATTTCTCCCGTGTAAGTCGGCCAACCAGTTTATGTCGAATGTTGTCTTTAAAGAAGCATTACAAGGTATTTCAATCTACAATTATTATAATTGAAGGAATAAATAATACCACGCGGACGAAGTTGCGGGCATCAGCTAGTGTATAATAAAATAAATCTATTGATGTTTTGTATGTTACTAGCGACCCGCCCGGCTTCGCACGTTTTTATTATACGTATAAACTTTTCTCTTAATCACGCTATCTGTTGAAAAAAACAGCATCAAAATCCGTTGCGTAGTTTTAAAGATTTAAGCATACAAATTTTGAATGCTTAAATCTAGGGACATAGGGACAGAGAAAGCGACTTTGTTTTATACTATGTAGAGGTAGTGATATCATCAGTCATCTAGTACCCATAACACAAGCTCTGCTTAGTTTGGGGCTAGATGATGTTGTGTGGATTGTCCAGCATTATTAATTATTTATTCCATCCTGTTCACTCCTTACTCGCTAAAGTGTAACCAGTAGTAATGGCTTGTTAGCTACCAGGTGAGCATAAGGTGGTGAAACATGTGGACCGTCCGAAAGACGAGTAAATATAGACCGTTCTACATTGAACAGTTTCGCAACGCAGCGCCGCCGGCCTTGTGGGAAGCGAAACCGGGAATATGCATAGATCGTGTGAGAATACTTCTTTTCAATCATAAAATTAAATTTAGATTCTCTACATGTATAAAATTTAGTCGTCCATTACCACTGAATAGTTATGTCATATTTTTCTTTTTGCTACAAGTGGAAACTTTACAAATAGCCTTCAGTTTAAGTTCTTTTATGTATTTAGATAAATAATCATAGCTTTGTAATTTTCTAGCCGTAAGTTTTCCCAAAATTCGAAAATTAATTAATAAATAACCTTCGACAATTACGTGCTCTGTGCCAAAGGAAGATAGTTGAATAGGATAGAAAGCTTTTTAATAGTAACTAGCGACCGGCCGCGGCTTCGCACGATTATTATATTATTACGATATTATACAAATAGATCTTCCTCTTGAATTACATACTCTATCAATCAAAAAATGGCTTCAAAATCCGTTGCGTAGACATACACAGGGACAGACACACAGACAGCAAGAAGCGACTTTTTTTTAAAGTAAGTAATACTCAAAAAGAAAGAAAATAATACATACAATACTGCATAGGTACTAAGTCTCAGTATAACGGCCTTATCGCTAAAAGCGATCTCTTTCAGGCTACCTTGAGATGGACTGGGCATAAAAGAATAATGTAGACGGCGGAAGTTAGCTAGGTAAGTATTTAAATATAGAACAGAAAAAGAAAACAAATAAATACATGCTTTACTTCATACCTACATGACAATAGTAGCCCACCAGGTATTATAATCACAGAAATCAGAATAATATAAATGCTATAGGACGCGGATCACGTAGGTACGAAACCACAGAAATCAGAATTATTATTAATGCAGCCAGTGTCTTGGGGACGCTTCCGACTGGTATTGACATGGATCAATTGAGCTACCTTTAGACTGTTTGCAACCGTCTGCGGTTAGCTCAATGGTTTCAATTGTAAATACTAGTTGTAATTTTTCTTTTCCTTTGCTTGTAATTTTCGTTGTTAATAAAGATGTATATTTTTATTATTCATATTTCTGTAATTTTAATAAGTAATCATAAGCTACTAGCTTTACATGGAAACATAGTGATGATGAAGCAGTTTATTGAATGGAGACCGCGACTCGGCAAAAGTAGTGTAGGACGCCCTCCGGCCAATTGAGTTACGATTTACGAGAAACTGCGTTCAAGTTCAGTTTGTTAAACCTATCATTAGCTTTTTTTAATACTTCTGTAGTAAGTACTTACATAGTTTTATTTTGTCTAATAAAGGAAGCTATAAGAAAACAAAGTTTGGATGCCAGCAAGAGCAACTGCGTTTGTATAATTTTATTACAATTATTATCGGAAATAGCTTGCTCTTGTCACTAGCACTTGACACTCTAATAAATAAAATAAAATAAAAAAAGCCTTTATTGTTGTGTTTTACATTTTGTTACCTAAAATTAATTATAGTATGCCTGAACCTTATTTTTACTTAATTGGTATCTAATATTAAATTTGTAACCGTTACCGGCAAACGGTATTTATTTTACACAACTCGTCCTCCGACAAAGGCCTCCTCTAAAGATTGCCACTCTGTTCTATTCCTGGCTATGCGGCTCCATGTTGGACCTGCTATTTTCCTGAGATCATCTTCCCATCTCTTATTCTGTCTACCTCTGTTTCTCTTACCATCTAGTGGGTACCATGCTGTTGTTAGTCTTGTCAATTTTTCTTTCTTCTCCCTGATCATATGTCCTGTCCATCAATCTCCTTGGCACTTAACAAAGTGTAGATCAGGCATAAGGACGGGTGCGTGAAGTGGAAATGTGTGCGCGAGTGTAATGATAGAAAGAGTCAGAAGATCTCTGCCCTTGGCAACTAGGGGTGAAAAGTTTTCGTTTCCGAAAAGTGACGGTATACCATTTTAGGGACACTGTTCCATAGTAACTTTCCTCTGGGAAAAGTCTGTTTGTTACTGTTTCACAAAAAAACATCGGTACGGATCGACCTGAAATTTAGTATGTGTATAGTTTTAGGCCTGTACTAATCACTACATAGAATAAAATAAAGTCGCTTTCTCTGTCCCTCTGTCTTTATGTCCCTTTGAACGCTTAGATCTTTAAAACTACGCAACGGATTTTGATGCGGTTTTTTAATAGATAGAGTGATTCAAGAGAAAGGTTTTTACGTATAATAAAACCGTGCGAAGCCGGGGCGGGTCGCTAGTAGAAAATATAGTAGGTACTTTTCAAGCGAGAGAAGCCGCGAGGCGCCGATTGTTTGCCATAACTGTTACAATATAATATGTGACAACGATTTCGAAAACCCGATGAAATGTAGCTGGTGAAATCTGTAAGGCTACACTTCATGCGACTCGGCAAACGTAGTGTAGGACGCCCTCCGGCCAGGTGGGATGACGATCAGCGAAGGACTGCTGGCAGATGCTGTATGCGGCAAGCTGAAGACAGCGCTCTATGACACTGATTAGGGGAGGCCTTTGTCCAGCAGTGGACTAATATAGGCTGATGATGATGACGATGACATTTAATGCCATAAATCAGTTCTCATAGGATAGAAATAGCCTTAAAACGTCCCCATAGAAACAACGCGTGCGAAGTCGCGGGCAGGTACTAGTTAATTATAAAATGACAATTCACCTAAGTATACAGGGTGTATTAGTCAGTTTCAGTTAAATTTGTTCATTTTCACATTATCTTCCTAATAAATAAAGGAACAAGCTGTTATTGAAACTGTTACAGAATAACATGAAACAAAATTAAAAATGGTAAGTAGTCCTAAGAAAATAAAACACCAGATAACGTGTTCCAGAATTTTCCACAATATGCCTGAAAAAGGTGAAACATTAACAATATATAAGTCTTCCTAAAACACAAAACTTATAAATAATAAATAACTTATATGTTACCGAAAACTCATTTGACTAAAAATAACTTAACAAATTAATTTATTAGAACTATATAAGTATTAGTAAAATTATGCACTTAAAAGTCATGAGAAAGTTTGAATAAAATAAGCATATCTACTTATCTATACTTATAATAAAACTATAACAGGTCCAATTCTGTACATTGAAGATAATTTGAAAATTTTTTTTGGAGGGCACTCTATTATCGATACTCAAGCCAAAACTGTAATTTTTTTCATTCATGTCTGTCTGTCTGTCTGTCTGTTCGTAAACGCGCATCACGCCGAAACTACTTGATGGATTGAAATGAAACTGGGCATGATTATAGGTCATACTACGAGGAAGGACATAGGATACTTTTTATCCCGGAATTCAGTGAGGTTCTCATGGGAGAGGGTATGAAAGTAAAAATCCTTTACCGCGCATCACACCGAAACTACTGAATGAGTTGGAATGAAACTCGGGACGATTTGAGTTCATACTACAAGGACGGACATGGGATGCTTTTTATCCCGGAATTCGGTAAGGTTCCCCTGGGAGAGAGGGTGAAAGAAAAATTCTTTAACCACGCATCACGCCGAAACTACTGAATGAGTTGGAATGAAACTCGGGACGATTTGAGTTCATACTACAAGGAAGGACATGGGATACTTTTTATCCCGGAATTCGGTAAGGTTCCCCTGGGAGAGAGGGTGAAAGAAAAATCCTTTAACCACGCATCACGACGGAAGTGAATGAATTCGAATGGAACTCGGGACGATTAGACATGGGATACATTTTATCCCGGATTTCAGTTTGGTTCCCCTTCAAAAATTTCTCACAGCATCTGAACGACGCGTGTGTACGCGTCGTTTTTTGAAAATTTTTGAAAACCCGTATAGCCCAGGGGAACCAAACTGAATTGAACTGATAAACGCGTAAGTTTGTAAGTATAGAATGGATAGATGGATGGATAGATTGATAGATGGATGGATGTTTGTTACTCTTTCACGCAAAAACTTTACTGCTGAACGGATCTGGATGAAATTTGGCACAGAGATAGATTATAAGCTGGAATAACACATAGGCTTTATTTTATCCCGAAAATCCCACGAGAAAGGGAATTACGCAAGTAAAATAGCGAGTACTCGAAATACTAATCATGCGCAGACGAAGTCGCGGGCACCAGCTAGTTAATATAATAAAAATAGTGAAAATAATATAATTTTTAAAAATTTTTGTTACTTCCATTTCATCATGCATTATGTATTTAAAAGCTATTACTACTAAGCCAAAAGGGGTGATTCTGGTCAACAGAGAGTCGACTTTATTTCTATGATAAAAATCAAGTGTTATTTTAACCATCGCGTCTTGTATTTATTCAAAAGAGGTATTAATAATTGTTTACCTTATTGTATACTTCACCCCAAAACAAAGGTGAGGCTGAAATCAAATCAATAGTAATCTTAAACGGCATTCCACCTTGTTATAAAAAAATAATAATTTGAAATTGGCCTTAGCAGCGCCATCTTTGAACCGTCAGAACAACCATTTGAACATAACAGTCTAATCAATAAAACGGTTCTCGCTACGATGAAGCTGCAATTTTACAAAATAATTTAAAAGATGGCGCCACATATAAAGAACTTTCTTCTGTAGAGACCTTTTAATCTTGTTTCAGTTGTATTGCAGTCCTTGCAGTAAATAAGAATTTTTAAAAGTCTTACGTAGGGAGCTACACAGATATTTAATTAACACCTTCCATGCCTAGAAATTATATTTAGATTAATTGTAAATTATTTGGAATTCTGAGATACTAAATATTTATAGGTAGAGGCACTAAAAGGATGTCTAAAATCGGCAAAAGTTTTTTGTATGGTATTAAAGCCTTAAAATAACTTCTGCTGAATTTTTAGATGTATAATTAGATAGGTAAGTACTTTTGTAGGTACTGGTACTTTTTTACAAAAATCTATGAAATATAAATTTATTAAAAATACTTGTTGCCATATTTTTATGGGCAACCTGATTCTAGTCTCACTCTTACAAATAATCCTGCAGTTGGATCTCATACTATCTGTTCATAAAGCCTATTGACTATTTTTATTGTTATATTACTCGTTCTATGTATAACTATAAAAATTTAGCGCTCCACCGCGCTGCATTTAATTTGTCGAATCTCTAGACTACTAAAGAACTCGTCGCTTGCTCGCCCAATAATTAAATTTACCGATAGCTGGTACCAGCATGACGTAAGTCCATTTTAATCGGATTAAATCTCATAAGTTTGAGGGGAGCATTGAATTTAGTCTATGGAGTAGGTCGGAAAAGTCGATTTCAATATAAACTTTCCGCCTGCAGCTTTGCTCGCATATAGCGAATTGGACTACCTACTAATTAAGGTTACTAAGAAAAATCTACACAGCCATTTTGTACTTTTTTAGATTGACCCCCATTTTAAACTTTATATGGGTTTTTGAAAATCCAAACACCTGTTTTAATGTAAATTTCAGGTCAAGGTAAGCATCCT
This sequence comes from Eupithecia centaureata, assembly GCA_944547425.1. Lineage (NCBI taxonomy): Eukaryota > Metazoa > Arthropoda > Insecta > Lepidoptera > Geometridae > Eupithecia > Eupithecia centaureata. The sequence continues at coordinate 20,846,166 of OX155675.1, read as the reverse complement.
ACGTTATAAATTGACAGACATTTGATACGGAGCCCAGCAACGAATCTCAAACTTCAGAAACACGTGTTTTACGCCATACAATGGCGTTTTTCGTGAAGAAGTTTCTCGTAAAATCCAGAAACGCGTATTCAGCAATTCTCTGAAAGTTTCAAACGAATCGGGGCACTGGTTACAAAAGACACCTTAATAACTTGAAATCCCCTTTTCCCCCTTAGGGGTGGAATTTCCAGAAATATCTTCTTATCGGGTGTCTGTGTTGTCAACTGTTTTGTAGGTATGGTATGGGCCGGGCTTTGTCTCCCAAAAATACCTTGTTTGTTAATATAATTAAGATCCATAGCAAAAAGGGTATCCTTACGGGTTACGTCATCAATTTCACACCGCTTAGAAAGAGGGATCAAATGAAATTTCTTGCATTATCCAGTAGTTCTCTTACCCACTTCTCAACTTGTTACATAATATATCTTTACATCTTTAACGTGAAAATATTCAGTTGGGTTACAATATAATGTTTCCTATAAATTTACTTTGTTTTCCGATTTTCCGTCTTACCTAAACCAGCGACGTAAATGGAACACAAGCTACAGTAGAGCAGTAATATCAACTGACTGAGATATTGATCTGCTGTAGCTCTGATTACATTTTAGACCGAGCTGCCGCCAAGCTGTAACATACATTTAAGTTTTTAATTTTTTTACACTAGTTCCATGGGAGTTGGGGAGGTCCTTTGTGTGGGACGCTACATGCGTCGACACACTTGCACCTTCCCATCTTTCAAGGACATCCACTAGGGTTGGTGTGGCGGCAGATCTGGCCGAGGATCTCAAGAGGCGCAAATATGCAGGTCTCTACAGAACCTACGCATTTGCTCCCCTTGGATTCGAGACCCTAGGTCCGTGGGGTACCGAGGCTCTCCGGGTTTTTAATACCACCAAATTTAATAAATTACCACCATTTTTAAACAAAATAAACACCATTTTTAATAAACCAGACGCTCAGATAAATAAAAATTTATCTGAGCGTCTGGTCGATGCGACGCGTGAGCCGAGAGCTGGTGAATATCTGGCTCAGCTCATCAGCATTGCCATCAGCATGGTAATGCAGCCAGTGTCTTGGGGACGCTTCCGACTGGTATTGACATGGATCAATTGAGCTACCTTTAGACTGTTTGCAACCGTCTGCAGTTAGCTCAATGGTTTCAATTGTAAATACTAGTTGTATTTTTTCTATTCCTTGCTTGTAATTTTCGTTGTTAATAAAGGTTTACCTTATAAGTTTTTAATTTTATGTTATTATTATCACAATAAGGTTCTTTCATTCATTTATCTATCTGCATTTTTAGATGTCCTCAACTAAAACTTAAAGGTAAAAGTTTCTTGGTATTGGAAACCAAGAAAGTTTTTGCCATTGTCACCACGCTTGTAAGGCAGATTTGTGGTTTCGTTGAAGACGTTGATAATTAGAAATTCAAAGAACGCGAAAAAAACTGGTGCTCTTCGTCTGATAGATGTTTTCCTTGTAATATTTTCATCGAATGAGTTGGAGTTTCCATAGTATTACTTTTAGTAGAAGATCCGACCCTATATCGATCTTCACCGGGTTGATAATAGAATCAAACTTATTTTATAATAAATTTTGTATAATTAGAAAATATATTAAACACGGGTTGACAAAAAAAATCCTGGACAGAATATTTTTAATAATATAATAATCTATACTTATAATAAAACTGTAACAGGTCCAATTCTGTACATTGAAGATATTTTGAAAATTTTTTTTGGAGGGCACTCTATTATCGATACTCAAGCCAAAACTGTAATTTTTTTCATTCATGTCTGTCTGTCTGTCTGTCTGTATCGTAAACGCGCATCACGCCGAAACTACTTGATGGATTTAAATGAAACTCGGCATGATTATAGGTCATACTACGAGGAAGGACATAGGATACTTTTTATCCCGGAATTCAGTAAGGTTCCCATGGGAGAGGGTATGAAAGTAAAATTCCTTACCGCGCATCACGCCGAAACTGCTAAATCAATTGGAATGAAACTCGGGACGATTTGAGTTCATACTACAAGAAAGGACATGGGATACTTTTTATCCCGGAATTCGGTAAGGTTCCCCTGGGAGAGAGGGTGAAAGAAAAAATCTTTAACCACGCATCACGACGGAAGTGAATGAATTCGAATGGAACTCGGGACGATTGGACATGGGATACATTTTATCCCGGAATTCAGTTTGGTTCCCCTGGGCTATACGGGTTTTTTTCAAAAATTTCTCACAGCAACTGAACGACGCGTAAAGCGTCGTTCAGATGACAAAAACTGCTCAACGGATCTAGATGAAATTTGGCACAGCGATAGATCATAAGCTGGAATAACACATAGGCTTTATTTTATCCCAAAAATCCCACGGGAAAAGGAATTAAGCAAGTAAAATCGCGAGTACTCGAAATACTAATCATGCGCAGACGAAGTCGCGGGCACCAGCTAGTTATTAATAATATACAAAATTTATTATAAAATAAGTTTGATTGAATCTATTATCAACCGGGTGAAGGTCGATATAGGGTCGGATTTTAGACTATTTACAGCCACTAACAAGACTAATGATCGAATCAAGTTGTAGAGCCAACGACAAAAAGCTAGAATATCTGGAAGTTGTCCACGAGAAGGAACTTTAACATCAGTTTCACGATTTTATAAAATCTAACTTGGTATCTTAAATGCATCTATCAAGTAGATCGGAACTAAGTAAACGTAGTTCAAGCTAGAGGCGCCATAGGTACTAAGCCCATGGTATAATAATATACTCCTTGACAGGTCTGGCCTACGCCATTGACGCCGTTTGGTTCCTCCTCCAAAACAATTGAGCTAACTGCAGACGGGTGCAAACAGTCTAAAGGTAGCTCAACTGATCCATGTCAATACCGGTCGGAAGTGTCCCCAAGACACTGGCTGCATTACCACTCTGTTTCTATTCCTTGATTGTAATTTTCGTTGTTAATAAAGAATTTATTTATAGAAAAAAATACTTTAATGTAAATTATGGTGTTGTTTAATTATAACTTATATCTACGGTTTAATTATAGCTTATATTACAGTGCTCCGTCCAGTTTTTAAGTTCTAAACTGAGCACTGTGTCTGTTCCGAGCAAGTATGGTGGTTTTATACCAAGCGCGATATCAATGAAGCTTCTGAATCATTGTGACTGTACGAACAAACGAAATTGATTTGATTGCTTTTGATTGAATTGATGGGAATCGACGATTGACGTAATTTTGAGGTATTTTTTTTAGTGTGATCACATTTGTTTCACTATTATAGTTTCATGTTTTGTTGCAATAAAGTGGCAACTGGACCCAGTGTCACTTCTGAGAGATTAAATTTGATTTAAGGCGCAAACAGCAGCTAAGTGGCGCCCCCTCTTATTTTATGATGTAATTCCGTTAAATAAAGGAATTTCCAAAATTCACTCGTACAGTTTGTTAAACCTATCATAAGCTACTCGTTTTTTTTAATGTATCTGTAGTAGTTTTATTTTGCCTATTTTAGGAAGAGATACGAAGTTGCCATTGGCGGCCACCACATATGCCTTTGTAATGAACAACCAAAGAATCTAGGTATATTTATAGAGTATATATATACATAGTTAAAAACACGATCATTAACAAAATGTTCCGTGTAAATGCAGTGTACAATTACATTTGATTAGCACTTTATGGCACATGACGCATCTCCCAATGTCCAGCAAGTATCGCTATGGCGAGTCACCTTACTGAAGGAGAGCGGGTACCGGCACGAAATGACGTACCGCATTGACACGTAGACCTTGTTCGACACCGTGGGCAGTGAAAGTGTTAAGGCTCAAACAGCACCTAAAGCGGTGTCCCCACTTATTGTATCATAAAATTCCGTTATAAAAAGGAATTTCCAAAATTCACACGTAGGTACAGTTTATGAAACCTATCATAAGTTTTTTTTAAATATATAAATGTATTATAGTTTCATTTCGTCTATTTTAGAAGAGATACGAAAACAGAGTTTGGTGGCTACCAAATGCAACTTCGGATCTCAATGAAACTACTACAGATGCATTAAAAAAAGCTTATGATTAGTTTAACAAACTGTACGGGTGAATTTTTTATATTCGTTTGTTTAACGGAATTATATGATAAAATAAGTGGGGGCGTCACTTTAGGTGCTGTTTCCGCCTTAACAGATTTATAAGTATTAGTAAGTAAATATTTTTTACATGATATTTAATTTCAAATGATAAATCTTCACATCATCTTCTCTTCCCATTTTTACGGTGACAAAAAGAAGTTTACAGAGAACCTTTGATGATTATATTATGCTATTTGAAGTAGGTATTTTTTATCCAAAGTTTGAGCATATGTATGAGGTTTATAATAAACACCTCGCGTTTTGGCTTCTAGAGGAATCTGATCTCAAGCTAGTTCATTCGAACAGTCGGCGTCCCATCTGTTTCGTGTGTACCTACCTACTTGTATTATATTTTAACGTGTACCATAGAATAACTTTATACCTACTTAGTTGTTCTGGTAAGTATTAGTTGTTACATTCCGAATATTTATTTCAGTTACAACTAATTGAACAGATGTTAATTACTCTCAAAATTTATTAGCATAGCAACCATGGATAAAGGAATGGTATGGACGAAGTTTATGTTGTTTGCGAAGTTTCTAATAAATTTCCAAGGATGAGGAAACTTAGAAAAAAGGTAATTTTTAACGAGAGCTCTCTAGTTTTATACTTTATTACGATGTATAAAACATTATTAACAAAGAAGATTTATTAACAATCAACAATAAAAATTAAATCAAGTATTAAGTATACAATTTTAACTATTGCGCTAACTGCAGACGGTTGCAAACAGTATGAAGGTAGCTCCATTGATCCATGTCAATTATCCGTCTCCCCAATACACTGGCTGCATTACTACGCTGTATGGCAATGCTGATACGCTGAGCCAGATGCTCACCGGCTCTCGGGTCACGCGTTGTCGCATCGACAGACGCTTAGTTAATTTTTAAAGTGTTATTAACTAATATTAAAATAAAATTAATAAACAACTGTATAATGTATTGTATTAAGTATATCAGGCATCTAGTAGGTACCTATAATAACACAAGCTCTGCTTAGCTTGGGGCTAAATGATGCTGTGTGGATTTTCCAGCATTATTTTGTTATTTATTGAATTCAAACGGTATCATCTAGCCCCGATAAGCAGAATCCTTAGTACCAGCTGTGCATAATTTAACGAAAACGTAAAAAGTTTTTGTTTTGAGCCGTATATTTGGCCTCTACATGATATAGAGGTACTAGTTACGTAGTTTGAATAACTTTATTGTACTTAAAAGTAACATTAATACAATGTGATTCTTCGAACCTTGATCAAAATAAATGTGCGGGCGGATACACGACACATATTTATCGGTAAAAATCAAGATAAAAAAAATTATATGTTATTTATCTCAAAAACAAAGCAGTTTTAATAATTTTTAAAATGAAGACTACATCATCTGGTTTTTTCTTCGTTTCTTTTTGAGTAAATGGTGTATTTTATTCGAAGTAGTCTCATTTGAAAGCTAGATAATTTACCTAGCTAATAAAATAAATAAAAAATACAAATACGATACATAAGCGTAGTAAAAACAGTATTTTTTTAGAAATAAGACAAAAAAAAACGATTTTTATTTTTATTTTTTCTCTATAACTTTAAAACTGGGTAATTAAGGTGTACTTTTTTGTATGTTGTATTAAACTTCATAATTTATTCTACAAATCCTTCAAAAACTGGGGTTCTATCTCTTTCCGTTGTCATGTTATTCACCATTTAAATTAGGTACTTTCTGCCATTTAGATTAAATCAGTTGAGATTCCTGTTGATATCTGTACTTGACTTGTGTTTAAAAAAAATAACATTAAATTTTTTTTATCTCGGTTTTTATCGATAAATATGTGTCGTGTATCCGCACATTTCGTTTGATCAAGGTTCGAAAAATCACATTGTATAATATTAAAAATGAAAAATAAACACATTACAAAACGCGCAAATTCAGTTTTTGAGATGAAACTAAATTACTGTTACCAAAATAGAAACTTGACAGGCCGCTATCGAATGTGAATAACACGGCATGAAAACTGTAACGTCAAAATGAATGACTACCTAATTATTATTATCACTACATAGTATAAAACAAAGTCGCTTTTTCTGTCCCTATGTACCTATATCCCCATGTCTCTTTGTATGCTTAAACCTTTAAAACTACGCAACGGATTTTGATGCGGTTTCTTTTATAGATAGAGTGATTCAAGAGGAAGGTTTATACGTATAATAAAATCGTGCAAAGCCGGGGCCGGTCACTAGTTATGAATATAAGCTCAGACAGGAATGAGGATGCTTTGATCCCTTTCATCGGGAGGGGAGAGCGCGGCGCGGCGCATATGCACAGCGTCTTTCCCCTCTCCCCTCCACCCGCGCTCTCCCCCGAAGGTTTACCTGCGCTCGTAGCGTTCACGTTAGCCTCAGAACCGCTACCAAAGATTAAAGAGTGTAGATGGAACTTGTTTCCTATTGTATAATCTACCTACCTAGGTATAAAGTATGCTTTGGTAGTTATCAAAGAACATTTCAATGCATATGACCGAAGAGCATTTCAATGCATATTCAAATTTGAAATTTGTGTGATGTACCTAAGTAGGTATTAGGTATGCTTTATTAGTAGTTATCAAAAATCATTTCAACGCAAATGATGCTCATTATGGGAACATATGTCCAGCATTGGACTGATATACCTAGGCTGATGATGATGTCGATGCCGATTTGATATCTTATGTTTGATCAGTAGATTAATCTAAGCTTAATCATCTATGTACTTTACCCACTTTAAAAAAGCAACCAACATTACAGTAAGTTATGTAAGTACTTATAGGTAATGGAGTAATGTATTTTATTACATACCTACTTAATTATAACCTTTGAATAAAAGTTGATAACCCATTATCGCAGCGTAGTCGGTGCAAAGCATTGGATTATTGCAGAACAAAGATTTCGATTCGAAGTCATTGTTTTTGAAACTAAGTTTAGAATCAATACACGTATTTTATCTTTTGTTAATTGTAACGCACCCAGATTTACTTGCTTCTCTACACAAAATAAAACTGTTTAATTTCCCTACTCTCTGTATCTTATTAGTCTTAAGCTCAGACTACCGTATTAAGTTGTTGTGTAGTAGTTTTTAAGAAAACAAAACATTTCTCCCTCTCAATAATAAGTGTTCCAGAACCGCACCAAACTTCATAAAACAAATGCTACGCAAAATAAAACTGTTAAAATTTCCCTACTCTCTTTATCTTATTAGTCTCAAACTCAGACTACCGTCTAAGTTGTTGTATAGTAGTTTTTAAGAAAATAAAAACATTTCTCTCTCAAGTGTTCCAGAACCGCACCAAACTTCATGAAACAAATATATTTTAATTGTCAGTTGACAGCGCTGAGTGACACATCTGTGCGGCACATTCTGTGCGGGGTACGCGAGAAGCGTACGCGCCGCGTCACACCGCCAGAGCCTGTCCCCGGGAGCGGAGCCGCGCGCACGCGTCCACCGCATGCCAGTGTGACAGCATGTTTGTGTAACCGTGTGACTGTGCCCAAAATGTGGAACTACTTTGTGCTAGTGTTCCTGATCCTGGGATGTCATGCTGAGCTGCACGAGAGAGGTGAGCGCACTAAGTTATTACTTTAATGATAAGGTTCTAGCGGTGCAGTGTTTCACGTCATTAAAATTTCTGTCAAAATGACATTTTTCGCTGCGGCCAGTTATGAAAATTCGTTCTTTCTGTGCTGTGTAAACAAATAAACTAAGTAGAGTTATCAGAATATGTAGGCAATTTAAACGCTAATTTCTTAATTGAAGTGTAGATAAAGCAGTTAAGTTTGTTAAACCGGATTAAGTTTATGACGACAGAACAATGCAGATAACCTTTGAATGAAAGTTAAAACTCATTATCGCAGCGTAGACGGCGCAAAAGCATTGGATTACCTATTGCAACACAACAAAACAATTTCAAACCCATTGTTTTTGAAACAGAGTTCAAAACATCAATCGGTTGTAAGTCAGATAGAGTGCTTTATTTTTACCCTGGATACGTCAGATATTTCAAATTACAGTATTTAAGTAAAACTAATGTACTTATGGTCAAGTTCAAACCAATCAAATTTGTATGTTGGTAGAGTATATCATTAAGTTTATTTTTGAACTATCATATCTAAACAATCAGTGATTAAAAAACTCTTTATGAAGAAAATAACATGTTTTGGGTGTTTACTAGACACCTAAAATTGATTGGGATTCGGAACCACTACTGTTGTTTGCAAAACAAAATAAACCATGGTTGATTTCCCAATAACGATACGATGGCGATATTAAAAGAATGCATCTTTTTATGCTGATGTTAAATGTTCTTCTCTGAGACGATGTGCTAGCATTTAAAGAGGCAAACAAGAAACCTTTCCCTTACTAAGTTGTTAGTTTTCGAGTTGAAGCAAAACTCGTCCCAAGCATTTTATCTTCTAAATAATCAGATGAGTTTACAAAGAATAGTTTTGACGATTAGTTTGAATTAATAATTAAAAATTATTTAGTTTTGAACGATTTCTATGTATAATAAAAAAATATATCAATGTTAAGTATTGTATGACGTTTATCAGTCATCTAGTAAGGACAAATAACACAAGCTCTGCTTTGCTTGGGGCTAGATGATGCTGTGTGGATTGTCCAGCATTATTTATTTAATTATATTTAGTTGTAGAAAACCGTCACATCACTCTTTTGCATTTAATTCCCTATCGTTATTTTCAGAATTAATAATTATTGGTACGAACAAAAAACTAAAGGACAAACTTTCAACTTATTTACTTACTTACCTCCAACGTTTTTCTTTGAACTAAAATGTTTTGCAAAAACTTTTTTATAAGTTAAACTGTAATAGGCTTCTTCATTACGCGGAAATGGTGCTTACAAATTAGACAAAGTTTGTTGTGAACCGGAAATTAAAAATTATACAATTGTAATTATATTTACAACTAAAACAGAGCTTACTGATTGTTGGAAACAGTCTAGTTTACATGTAGCCCAACTGATCCAAAACACAACATGTAAGTAATTGGAAACTTCCACAAAATGTTGACTGCTTCGCCTACGTTGTATTACATGCTTGATGCACCAGATACCACAGCTGTACCTGATTATTTCCACGTTAGTTGTCTATAAAGCGTCTCTACTGGAAGTACTGAATACATGGTACAAGCTTAAGCGTACTTTAAGAAAGCCCAGATTTAGATATCTCTAAATCTGATGAAAGGCAAAGATAAGATTTTCAAACTCATGGATTTCATGTAGGTTCCTGACTAGTTTGAGATCCACTGCCAATTTTTCTTCATTATATGTTTTATTATGATCTCATAACCCCGCATAGTTCTCGGTAGGGTGTACCTACGTGAAAAGTGTCTGAGCGTTCAACCAAGCAAAAATAATAGATAGAGCTTCAGGAGTTCAATTAGATGCTCAGAAGAACCAGGATACTGAACAAAATAAAAACACTTTTATTAGACAAAAAAACGGAATATATAGTTATTAAATAGTGTTCAACTTTATAGACTACCACGTTTCTACAAGGCTCCGCATGCCTTGTTTCTCTGAAAATGTTTTAGAGTCACCTATTTCTATGGGAACTGTTTTCATCATCATCATATTGGCCTTTTCGGGATCCACTCTTGGATGTAGGCCTCTTCCCTTATTTTCCACTCCTCACGATCTTGAGCCCGTCCTGGCCTCCGTGCCGTCTGATATCGTCCACCCAACGGTTCGGTGGTCGCCCTCGTCGTCGAGTATCTGCTCTGGGTCTCCATTTCAGGACTCTTCTGGTCCAACGTGATGCATCCATTCGAGCTATATGCCCTGCTCATCTCCACTTTTTCTCGGCTATAGTTTTCATCCCTACCCTCACTTTGGTCTTGCTTCGAATCCAGTCGTTGCGCTTTCGGTCCCATTTCATCTGCCGAAATATATATTCCAGAGCGAGTGTGATAATTGCTTTGTTGAGATTTGTTGAGATTGTGTCACCCTGTCTAATACCCCTTTCAGGGTATTTCTTAGTATAGAGTGTTCGGTAGAAGTTCTCTGTTATTTTGAATTAGTTGGTCGCGATCTGTGATCATTTCGCTAAGCACCTTAAAAATTGACTATCTTCCTTGGCAGATTTGCAGGTGCAGAACTGTAATGCTACTATTCCTGTGTATGGCTGTTTCTATAAGATTATTATTATAATCTTCTAAGCCAGCACGTGCCTGTCTTCTAACGCTCTTCCTGAGTTCTTTGTATTCCGGTACCTATGTCAACTTTTCCTTGACTATGCTCCATCATTTGAAGTGTGTTCGATCTTAGTTTCTGTGTTTTGTTCTGGACAATAGAAGGTTGAAGGAATTCTAAAGTTTCTGTTAGTGCACTGACACCATTGTTATTGATCTCATCTACTGTCATGTCGTTGATGTTTTTGAGGTATACAAGTCAATTTTCAACGTTATTTGTATAAAAGTTGGCATTTGCACGTTGGATCTCAGCTTTCATATGATTTGGAGTGTGTTTTCTGGTGAACAGATTTCTTCTCTGGGATCTGAAGTTGAAAAGAACTTCAGTTCGTACTGATTTGTGGTCGCTATCAGGACCAAACCCATTTATTACGGAGACGTCCCCTACGATATGATTTTTGTTGGTGAAAATGTAGTCATACTCGCTTTTGTGTATACCGTTAGGGTAGCTCCAAGTCCATTTTCGCTGTGGCTGGTTTTTAAAAATGTGTTCATTGCGTAAAGTGATTTATTAATTAATATAATTTAAGTAACAAGCTGAAGAGGCAGTGGGCCGACCATATCTCGCGAAGAACCGATAACCGTTGGAGTAAACGTGTTTTTGAGTGAAGAGCGCTACTTGGCAAACGTAGTGTTGGATGGATGTGAATGCGCGGTGCATTTTCCAATTTACTCCTCTGGGGCTGCTGGTCACAGAGAGGGTAAGTTATAGAGAGGTTGAATATAAATAAAAATTAAAGTAAAACTATACTATAATTATGTAATATCCTTTGATGATAAACAAAAATATGTCTTATAACATCTGTTGATTGTAGAACAAAAATGTTTTCCTTTTTGATTCCTTATAACAGAAAGAAAACGGTCTGTGTCTAGATAAGCTGCAATTTCTTAGAAGTTATCGGACTGCCGCATCGCTTTACCTACAAGTTATTTGGGTAGATATACTAAGGGCAGGTTTGCACTGCATTCGATCCGAATCCGTGAAATCATAGAACTATTTGTAAGGAACGGACTGAGGAAATCGGATTAAGAATGTAAACTAAACGTACTAAATTCGATTTCCTCAGTCTGACTTCTCTCTGTTCTCGCGAGAGCCCAATTCGGAAGAGAATAATAATGAAGATGATAAACTTTTTAAAGTTATAAGCTATCGCGGTTTGTTGACATATCAGCACAAGGTAAGGTGATTTTCACGAAAGAAGTCCCCTAGACGCGGCGCTGTAGTAGTGCTACCGAATGAAGCCAGCAAGCATATGGCAATCTGTCAAATTTAGTTCCACCAGTTGCCGTGGGACTTTTTTCATGAAACGGACTCTTCCCGAGATATATTCGTCATATACATAGCATAACATAGATACTCGTATTATTATGCCAAAGATGAGACCGTAAAGTTCTTGGATTTGAATCGATGTCGAGTGCGTTAGCGATAAATATAATAATTAATTTCTAGTTTTTATATCCGTTTTTCTTCAGATTCGGAAGTGGCGCAGTGTATAACTACTTTAACAGAAAACTAAACTTCTTTCAAAGAAATGATAAACCTACACGTTAACTCGATATTTTCCTTTTCCATAGACGTCTTTTAGTTAGCTGTAAATATTTGATATCTTGTTATTTTTCAAAGAAATGTTGTGCAGTATTTTTCGAAGCATAAAAGGATTTTTTCAAAGGAAAATGCAGCTCTGGGAGACTCGGAAAAATTAAAATCTGTGATGGTATGTTTCTGAATAATTTTCAAGCAAAACCAACACTTATCATCAGTCACTTGCATAAGAAAGATAGCGTTTGCTCGAGGAAGCTTTCGTATGACTTTCTTACCTTATACTTTATAAAAGAAATGACCAAACGCTCTTAAGAAACTGTTGCGCAGTTTGGCTCAAACTAACCCATAACTAACACTAATAATACCTACACTAATACCTAAACTCTTCTCAATAATTTTTAGAAACATAAGGTTTTCAATTCGACTCAAGACGAGACGACTTAGTGGCCGGCGGGCAAAGGTCCGCTTTCGCCGCAGGAGCTCGCGGGTTCGATTTCCGCCTTGGAAACAATGTATGTACGATCTGCAGGCATTTGTTCCAGTGTTCTGGGTGTTATCTTTCTATACAAAAATCTATCTATGCTAAGTGTATTATACTTAACTGCCATCTAGTACGCATAACACAAGCTCTGCTTAGCTTGGGGCTAATGATGCTGTGCGCTCTAGTATTTATTTATTTTATCTCAGTAAATCAAGGCTTTCAAAATAAGCACTTAGACAAGTCAATTTAATACTATAGGTACAATTATCATAATAATCTTAGAAATTAAGTGATAATTGATTTCCCCTTCGATTCACTTTTTTGTCCACTAGTGGAAGAAGGAAGAAGCAGAGTGTTTTTTATAGAATCTTCATTACATACATCATTTAAATACTTGCTTCCCGTTATCTGTCCCTATGCAAGCTTAGATCTTTAAAACTATGCAACGGATTTTGATGCTGAACCTTCCTCTTAAAGATTTATATCTATAATATACCCGTGTGAAGCCGGGACAGGGCCCTAGTATTCAACATAGCCCAGGTGGAGTTCTGTGACTCTCAAATAACTTGGCCCTTGTGTACTGGCGAACTGTTAATTGATCGAGCATCAAGAGCATGAGAGTAATAACTCAACCAATTAAACTTGCTCGCAGTACGTACGTACAATCACAGACAAAACTTTAAACAAAAATAAAATCTAAAGAAAAATTATTTGATAGATCTAAAGATATTTCTGTCGTTTTTTTACACATGAAGTATTTTTTATGTTTACCAACACTGAAAATGAACATTGACGCATTTCCTTTTGGGTTCGAGACTATTCGAGGGGGACTCCTTTTGGGTTCGAGAGATGTATCAACATTGTCATACAGCGTGGTAATGCAGCCAGTATTGATATTGACATGGATCAATTGAGCTACCTTTAGACTGCAACCGCCTGCACAACTGTTTCAATTGTTTATACTACTCTTTTTTCTATTTCTTGATTGTAATTTTCTTTGTTATGAAAGATTATACATTAAACACCCAGACCAACGGAACAAATTTCTGCAGTTCGTACACAAATTTTGTTCCGAGGCGGGAATTGAACCCGCAATTTAACATATTAATATGGGTCGGTAATATTAGTCCGCTTTGAATTATAACAATTTTGCTGCCGCTGCAATGTTTCGATTCGTAAGGGAAGGGGTAGGGAAGGAGGTCACGGGCGGATATTTAAAAAAGAGAGACGTATGCCCATGAGTGTACTCAATATCGCTCGGAGTCGCCGTATAGCGCGTCTCGTCGCGCCTTCGCTTCGACACCTAGTTATTAAAACGATTCAAACTCTTTAAAGCTAAAAAGAACACCGTCAATGTATTAGAAGCCAATAAAATACATAATCAACCGACGACCGATGTAGCGCGGTGGGCGAAGGTCCGCCTGCGACGCAGGAGGTTGCGGGTTCGATTCCCGCCGCGGAACAAATTTGTGCACGATCTGCAGAAATTTGTTTCGTTGGTCTGGATGTTTAAAATGTATAATAAAAAATATCTATCTATGTAGTATATTGTATTCAAAATTCAAAGTGCTTTATTTCCTTAAGACCTTACAGGACACTTGGACACGTCATAAAATACATGTTAAAAAATAATTCAAATTATGAAATAAAGTGCTAGGTAAAGTAAAGAAGCGAACAAGAAACCTTTACCTTGTTAGGTTGTTAGTTTTAGAGTTGGAGCAAAACTCGTCCCAAGCTTTTTTATCATCTAAATAATCAGATATTTTATAGTAAGCCTTTTTCCAAAGAATAGAATAGGTACTAGTCGATTCCTGATTCTACGTCGAGCAGACTAAGAAAAACCAGAATGATGAAGTATTTCCCAGTGCACTGTAGTGGGCATCGACCTTTATTTGATACACTGGCACTAGGTGAATTAGCGGGGACTTAGCCGCTCACATAATTGACGGAAGAGAAATCTGGAAAAACAAGTGTTCAAGTCAACAGGTTTATAGAAGTAGCTTTTGAGAAAGGAGTGTTATTTTGTACCTTTATGGTGCGTTAGAAGAAGATGGGTGGGTATCTTTTTACTCTGTCTTCTTATTTTATCAGATGCATAAAAAATATAATTAAACTAATTTAACAGTAATAAAAATGGTTCCACTTAAAATGACGTGGACACTAGGGCTGGTCCATCAGTTCAAAGTCGATCAAAGAGCTAAGGAAAAAGCTATGTTCCTCACATAGCTCTTAGCTTATCGTTTCTTTGAAAGATGTACGACAGAGAACAAAATGTATCGGTACAGTCAAAGAATTTGCAAGATAAAGGGGCAGTGGGCCGTTTATATATCGCGAACTGCTGGGGTAAATGTGTTCTTTAGTGGACTGTGACTTGGTAAACGTAGTGTAGGACACACCGAGGCCAAGTGGGATAACGAGCTGAGCACCTTAGGGAAGGGCGCTTATGAGAGGACGCTTATAAGCAGCTAATGATAAAAAATTATACAGTTTTATCTCGATCGTTTTCTAAGGTATTGTCATAATGGCAACATTTTAAGTCCAGTTAAATTAGTTTAGTATTGTCGTCATCGGAATTGTCACTTATCACCGTATAGTGCATGTGCAATTACGCAAATACCACTTCTTATCTTATAATTGTCATTTTAAAAGTCATTGTCATGGTCATCTCGCGAGCATACAATTATAAAATACGACGGCCATGGTCAAACGGAAAATGTATTTCAGACGTCAATTATAGGATGGGTGGTTTTGAAAGTGATAATCAGCCTAAGATGTAGCTATTCTTTACGGGTAAAATTAAAGTTTTGAAACGTTTAAAAGCACCGACGAAATTACATTTATGTAACTTTTAATCCTTAAACAATTCTGTTTTTTTTTCTAATGTAAGGACACAATATGTAAATTACATGGGAGAAGTCACTGTCTTCTGAGTCTGTTTATACTAGCTTGGGAGTCTATCGATATTATTCTTAAATGGGTTGAGGAGAACAGTATTTTTAGGTTATTATAACATTTTTTTTCATTTCATTCTAATTTTTTAACTAAGCGCTAAACTTTGAATCAATTAGGGTTTAATATTTTATTTCTAGACAATAACAATACGACTAATCTAAGCCGTCACCAGAAGGCAAGTGCCCAGAATGCTGGAAATTGCCACGTTGAATGGCAATGCTAATTCGTTGACCGAAATAGAAGCCAAAGACGATCACCATAGTAAATTCTATAGTTACGAAATTCGAGCAACGGACAAACAAAGCGTTACGTATATCTGTTCAATACTGAGCTGTTACATTCACCTTCACCCTCTCTAAAACTCATATCATCTAATTATTGTACCTACAGTTTGAATAGGGGAAACCCTATATTGATGTTGGGGAATATGGACCCATACTAATGCACCAATTATTTTTTGTTATTTGATCTTCGATTTAATTCATTACTAACTTGGCACACTAAAATGTTTATGTTATTACAATGCCAATAGTACAAAAATATAATTTATGTATAATACAATAGCATAGACTCAACTGCTATTTATAGTTGTTTAGATATTCATTTATTTCCGCTCGTCGCAATGAAAAGTATAACATTAAGGAAATATATAATACATATTTTGGTCTGACCTTGGTTTTATTTCAAACTCTCTTCAAAACTTTGTTTTAATCGTGATACACTAGCTTTAAAGAATTTGTCAGTGTTTTTCAGATTAATAATTAAAACACCCTAAAATTGTGATCCACAACATCAAATGATTTTAATAATTATGTAGCGGTATCCTCCTTATGCCAGAAGTAAAAATTGGCAGAGGAAACCTTATGGTGGCATTAAAAACAAGTAGGTACCAAAGAGAAGCTTTCGACTTCCGCCGTGTCAATAAAGCGGAAGCTAACATGAGTTGGCCCACAAAAAAGCACCCCTACGGAACATCCCGTGACGTGGATAAGTGAGTTTTTACAGGTTCGACTCCCGGATCCCAACAGATGTTTGTGTGGGACAACCACTTGTTCGAAACAAGGGAGGGTGCTCGGCTTAAAATGATCAAAGTTTTAAAGCTGTGGAGTGTGTGTTATACACAATCAGTTGAGATATAAATTATCTATATGAAAATAAAATAAATGCTCAATTTAAATCAAAATAAAATTCACAAATTACATAAACCAAACCCGCAAGTAAGAGAGGAACAATGTAACTTTGTTTATAGGTTTCTATTGGTGTTGATTTTTTTTCAGACTCAAAGTTTTTAGTTTTGAACTTAGTTTTACCTACTTTATATGATGTTAGTGATACCTACATACTAAAGTATCGATGTAAGAATGAAATGTAAATACTTGACTTAACTTGTGTGTTGTTAAATAAGTTCAATAAATTATTCTGAATTTGAATTCATTATCCCGGGCGTACTCAAATGAAAGGGGGTGAATCCTGACAGCAAGAGCGTATTTTAATTTCAAATTACTACACAGTATAAAGCAAAGTCGCTTTCCCTGTCCCTGATTTATTACATTTGTATATTTTTGAACTTTCTGAAGTGTCCTGTAAGGTCTATAGGAAATAAAAGACTTTGTGTAGAGTTCCACACAATTAATAAATAATAAATAAATAATTCCGGACAGTCTACACAGCATCATCTAGCCCCAAGCTAAGCAGAGCTTGTGTTATGGGTACTAGATGACTGATATACTTAATACAATATACTACATAGATAGATATTTTTTATTATACATATTAAATAATAATTCAACTGTAAGTAATCAAACCACGGAAAAATCTTATATAATCCTAATTATGCTATGAGATACACAGACAGATCGTCATTCCTCGTCTCCAACGAGTATCTAAACAGCATTGACTCGAACCGATGATTGCTATAACAGTCATTTTATATATCCAACGAGAGAAACTATAAAATAAACCTTGCTGAGATGAAATAGGACGTGTATTCCGCTGCACATGTTTTTATTGCTGTGGCTGATGATTTAACAGTGAACGTCACCCTTATCAGTAGAGTGAAGTCAGCAATGTATTGTACGCAGTGTACTTCGCACTTACAGATTAAGACAAAGGAAAAATATTTTTTTTATATCGGAGATCACTTAAATATTTATTGAAGTTTTTTGAGTATTTAACAGAAATAACAGAACTGAAATGCCAAATTTGTGAAAATTTCAACTGTCTAGCGATCACGGTACTTGAGGTACAGACAGACGGATGGACAGACAGCAAAGTCATAGTAATAGGGTCCCGTTTTTAGTTTTTACCCTTTGGGTACGGAAATCTAAAAAAAGAGTTAGTAAAACCGATAATTTATGATCTAGCTTTTGTTTTCCTAACCATTTTCATACCTCTAATGAGTGATACACGCTCTTAAAATTTACATCTTTGGCTGGTCCAGTGGAGGCAGGACTCTCCCGGATAAGCCTTTATGGCTTTTATCAGAGAAGGCCCATCTCTAGAGTACTCTTATTGTCTACTAACTATTTATTACTCATCCTCGGCCGAATAACTCGGTTCAATGACCTGTATACTCGGCTGGTAGTACAACCGATAATAGAGTAATTTTGACCAGATTTCAATAAAGAAAAAACGGGGTATGAAAAAACTTGTGTTTATGAAAATGCATTAAAAATTAAACCAATTCAAGGACTTAAAACTCACCGAGTGATTACCGTAAAATCTCCGATCCAATATTTGATATTTGAAAGCCCTTTCGATGGCCTTCACGATTCCCATCCATCCAATTGTAGATAAATTATCCGTCGAAGGAAAATTGTCAGTCCCAGCCGAAATGGAAGCCCATGAATGAAAATACAGTGTATTTGACACTAAATAGAACGATGGGCCAGCATATAATTTTCATATTCAAGTGTAAATTTGAAAGGGAAGGATACGAACAATACTATTTCAGTTGATGAAGGAGTTGTAAGGATAAGATTAAGGCAAAAACGATAACGAAACGTAGGAATCCGCTTTGTTCACTTCATATTCATTCACATTGACCATCCAGCCATAAAAATTGTGTAATTCAATTTGTCCCATCCATGGAATCGGAATGTCTATTACCCAGTCTCCCATCCATGGATCCATTGATAAAAGCGTAACTAAATTACTCTGCCGCACGTTCCTTTTGCCTTTTAACTTTAGGGGGGGTGGTGGAGCGCGCCAGTCGTTCGCAACGGGAAGCACCCGCGCCCTTCAGAAGCCTGTTATCGCGCCCCAAGCTAAGTATTTCCTTGAACCGAGTTATTCGGCCTATTACTCGGCTTTACAAAAATCAAACCGAGGAAAACTCGTCCTCGTTCCGCAATTTTCAAGCGCGTCTTTTATAATTATCGCAAAATCGCACTTCCATTTCAATCGCGTCGATGAATTTGCAGCATTGTGTTCATAGTACTTTATTCATAACAAATCATAAATGTCGGTTTGTATTCGTAAGTTTTAAAAATCATGATAAAATATAAAAAATAACAAGTATTAATTATTGGTTATGAATTCATCATAACTATGAAACGTCTACCTACTCGATAAGCCAACGTTTTAGGCTATTTTTGAAAATGTTTTCGCTTACAGCTTCCGAAATAGTGTAAGATCGTATGCATCTGCAAACAAAACGCGCGACACAAGACGCGGATTGAAATCATGGCAGTGGGGTGGAAGCTTAAACGTGTAGGTACGTACCTACTCGGTGTAATTGGCTTTGGGTATCATTTAATCGGTCAGTGAATTAAACAGATTTTGGTGAACAAAAAAATTAATTCGGTAAGCTGAATAAATAAAACTGGGCTGCGACAAATGGCCTGAAAAAAAATAAAAATTGGGCAACAAGAAATATAACAACGGGATATTTAAAAAATATTTGTGCAGTAAATTATTTTTCATGCATCAGCAAATCATGATTAGCATTTATTGAAATTTTGGCCTGCTGTAAATCTAAAAATGGAGCAACCAACTATCAAAAATTATCAGCAGACCGTGGATCGAATTTAATTCAGTGTTCTAGGCGTTATTTTGTTAAAATAAAAAATACATGTCAAATTATTTATTTTATTGTTTATTTACACTGAGTTTTGATTAAATTGAATCAAGGAAAAATAATTTTCCATACAAACTTTAACCCCATTAGAAGTTAATTTTTGAAAATTTTATTAGCCTATGTCTAATAAACTATTCTAAACTTAACTATCTACTTACCAAATTTCACCTAAATGACTTAAGTGACGTAAGTAATTACGGAGATTACTTATAACAAACATTCACACAGACTTATCCAGTTTTTATAAATATTATAATTGTAATATTACTTACTTACATTTTTTTGTGTATAACGAGGTTGTGTATAACGAGGTTGTGTATAACGAGGTTGAACTTTTTTTTTTTTTTTTATCTATCCTTTATTAACAACGAAAATTACAAGCAAACGAATAGAAAAATTACAACTAGTATTTACAATTGAAACCATTGAGCTAACCGCAGACGGTTGCAAACAGTCTAAAGGTAGCTCAATTGATCCATGTCAATACCAGTCGGAAGCGTCCCCAAGACACTGGCTGCATTACCACGCTGTATGGCAATGCTGATGCGCTGAGCCAGATATTCACCAGCTCTCGGGTCACGCGTCGCATCGACCAGACGCTCATATAATTTTTTAAAAACCCGGAGAGCCTCGGTACCCCACGGACCTAGGGTCTCGAATCCAAGGGGAGCAAATGCGTAGGTTCTGTCGAGACCTGCGCCTCTTGAGATCCTCGGTTGAACTAGTGTTGAACTAGTGTTGAACCAGTGTTGAACCAGTGTTGAACCAGTGTTGAACCAGTGTTGAACCTGTGTTGAACCTGTGTTTAACCTGTTTTTAACCTGTATTTAACATGTTTTTACCTGTATTTAACATGTGTTTAACCTGTGTTTAACTTGTGTTTAACCTGTGTTTAACTTGTGTTTAACTTGTGTTTAACTTGTGTTTAACCTGTGTCTAACCTGAGTTTTACCTGGGTTTAACTTGTGTTTAACTTGTGTTTTACCTGTGTTGGACCAGTGTTGAGCCTGTGTTGAACTTGTGTTGAACCTGTGTTGAACCTGTAGTTATACTGTATTTAACCTGTGTTGAACCTGTATTGAACCTGTGTTGAACCTACGTTGAACCTGTGTTTAACCTGTGTTTAACCGGTGTTTAACCTGTGTATAACCTGTTTTTAACCTGTGTTTAACCTGTGTTTAACTTGTGTTGTGTTGTGTTGTGTTATACATAGTTATATAGACCATGAATGATCGTACCTGAAAATATAGCTCCAGCACAACCTTCCTCGAACGAGGTTCAACTCAGTGTTGCCAGATGGAATTTGAAAAAAACAGTAGAAAGTTCAGTAAAAAATCTGTAGATTGGAATAAAAATCAGTAGGTAGATAATAATGACTGAAAATTGTAGTAGGTACCTTATGTATTGTGTTTTGCGAGTATTTTCACTCGCATTTTGGCTGGCGACCTCTTTTTTTTTTAGCTGTCGCAATCCTAAAAAGAAAGCGTTTCCACTTTGCATTTTTCTACTATCGTACGTTGGTGCCTCCTTAAATTAGGTACTCTTTAGTCACGGAGCCTATAGGCACTCGGGAAACTCAGGTACATTTCACGAAATTTTAGAAGGCGCTCGGGAAAATCAGTTAGATTTCACTTAATTTTAGAAGGCGCTCGGGAAAATCAGGTAGATTTCACTAAATTTTAGAAGGCGCTCGGGAAAATCAGGTAGATTTTACTAAATTTTAGAAATAAATCAGTACATCGGTAGACGCCTGAAAAAGCAGGTAGATCTACTGCTAAATCGGTAGATCTGGCATCGCTGATTTTTAAACTCATGATATCTTTCGAATGGAATGTCTGAATTGAATAATTCAAAAAGTTCTATAAAGGTATTGTAGCAGTTTTTAATATTAAGTTTTTTTTATAAAAATCAATTTTTCCTCATTATAATTATTATAGTAGGTAAAGGTACTTTTAAGCTGTTTTTCGGTTTTTCTCCTTGATGGTGGAATTTCAAATGAACTATGCAGTACTTAGGTAGACATAGGTACCTAGGTAGGTACGTAGGCAAAGAATATAACTTTTACCTTAGTACCTACCTATACCTATGTCCTACTTATCTAGGTACCTACATGTCAAGCTGTAGGATAAGCAATGACATACCTACCTACTTATTTGAAATTAGCTGTGCCCCGCGGCACCACCCACGTGTAAATTTATTTTTCAATTGGAGAACATTATGGATATCGAAGACTGAGAAAAACACGTTTGATTTTGGAGGCCACGTTTTGGATCGCGAAAGCAAATTCGGGTTTTTGCACTTAGATCTGTGGCGGGGCGGCGCGACGCGGCGGGGCGCGTGGCGGGGCGCGCGGCGGCAGGGAGCGGCCGCGCGCACTACTTGATTTCACCAATCAACTTTGAGCCTTACTTCTTGTGTGCTTGCTTGTAATATGGTTCCTTACCACAGAAATTCTAGCACTAGAAAAGTTATTTTTCTGATCGATTACATAGGTAATTAGGTACCTGCCTCCGAAACGCTTGTCGCCACCTCTAC
The DNA here is from genome assembly GCA_944547425.1 of Eupithecia centaureata. Classification (NCBI taxonomy): domain Eukaryota; kingdom Metazoa; phylum Arthropoda; class Insecta; order Lepidoptera; family Geometridae; genus Eupithecia; species Eupithecia centaureata. The sequence continues at coordinate 20,824,182 of OX155675.1, read as the reverse complement.
TAATATTATAAACGCGAAAGTTTGTAAGTATGGATGGATGGATGTTTGTTACTCTTTCACACAAAAACTACTGAACGGATCTGGGTGAAATCTGATATAGAGATAGATTAAGTATAGTCTGGAATAACACATACGCTATATTTTATCCAGAATTCCCACGAAAAATTCCGGTAATTTCACGAGTGAAACATTAATTACTATTTTAATTGGGAAAATAAATAAAACAATGAAAAAATATGAATGTTAATATTAAAGTTTGACAGTAAGTGTGTAAGTCCTCGCACTCTGTACAGCACATTTTGGGATATAACTTTATTTCTTTATTCCCAAGATTGAGAGATAGAGATCATTTGTAGGAAAGCCCCAAAGATTTTAAACTTTGCTTAGTATTTACTAAGTTATTCTCGGTCTTAAAGTATCTACTTAGGTACATACCAAATTTCATCTAAATAACTAAGTATCTACATACCACCACCAAATTTGTTCTCAATAACTTAAGTATCTACTGAGATTATTTATAACAAACATGCACACAGACTTATAATAGTATCTACCTAAAATAGTAAGATTTCAAACGCAGTACCAGTGATTACGGCTTATTTTCGCTTTTTTCTGCTTTACTTTTTTATAATTCTTTTGCCCATAACATTTATTATGCACCTCAAAAATTTAATTACTTGCTGTCACATAATAATGGTTTATTACTGCCCATTATTTTTTTATTCAGTCGCCCAAAAGTATTAATTTCATAGACCATACCGCTATTTATTCACTTACCAAAAATTTTATATTTGTCAGCCAAGTATTGCAGGTCGTTTTTATTTTACATCCGACCAAAATTTATTAAGCTGCCCAAATATTTATTAAGCTGATTTTTACCGCTTACCCTAATATTTAAAATAACTACCAATAAATTTAGTCCCATTGGCTTTTATCATATCAGGGTGCGAGCGTGGGGTGTTTTACTTATTCGTCTCGCTAATTATGCTGGTTTTCCGATTCGGCGATTCGGCCTCGTTTTATATGAAAAATTATTAAGTTTAACTCCAGAACCTGGTAGGTTATGGTAGGACCAAATGAGATCCGTCAGCTTTCAAATAAAAAATAATCTCCGAAACAAAAAAAAGCAGTCGAACTGAGAATCTTGTCTTTTAATCGAAATCAGATTCGGTCACATTTTTGCTGTCATCTCACCGGTCAAACTTACACTTACATTTTCTAAAATAATGTAAGTGTAAGTTTGATCAGTGAGATGACACCAAAATTAGATGTGATTGATTTGATTCAAAATGTCATAATGGACGAGATAACGATCCCAAGTATCTAATAGAGTTGAAAATAATAAAAAAAACAATACCTGCTATTTCTACGTCTATACTCCCACAGTAGTAGTTTAAGACATAAGTACTACATATTATGTACTTGCCGTATATACATAGTTTATCCTGAACAGAATCTGACCAAAATCGAAAAAAGGTCATAGGTACGTTACCTCAGCAAAATTTTCTTACATTATGCTTCTGTCCTAAAACGAATCTAAAATTAATCGATTTTGCCGTAACCTATAGAACCTAGAGATGTTTAGTCAGATAAACATAATCTGACTTAAAATCAACGAAGGACACAGTAGGTATAGTTATCTATTAGTCAAAGTTGTCTTTAGAGCAAGTATAATTATTGTTTATTTATTTATATTTAAACTGTTACAATAATTGTCATTGTATGACGTGTGTTGTGATATCTAGCCTGACAATGCTGCAACAATTACAATTGAAGAATAGATACAATTTAAACGAGTATTTACAATTGAAACTCTTAAAGACATTCACTGCTTATTGGACGTAGGCCTAAAAAACATGATGTTACACGAACCATGAAACTTAAATGTAAGTATAAATTACAAACTAGGCGCCCATTCGGTTGGCACAAAAATATGATGTAAGTCTTTTTTTAAAGTCTATATGTAAATAAAATTAGACTAAACCAGCCGTCCATCCAGTTTTCAGTTAAACGAACTTACCTGTACGTAAAGTTCTACCATAGCTCTACAAAGTACAAACCCAAATATCAAGTCATCCCGCGCCCCCCGCAATCATTTTAAGTTGGTTTATGTTTTATGCTAACGAGCTGTGACTACATAGTTTCCAAATGAATTCCTTCTTGTTTCTATCGATATTGGAAGTGAAATGCCTTTGTAAAAAACCAATCGTGTTGACAAAATAGCGGCTTGTAACCATTGTTCCTCGGCAAGTATCAACCCGATTTGCCGATTGTTCAAGTAAAGATGGCTTTTCTTTGTCCAGCTGCAATGTAAGTTTTTTCCATTGTTTTATTTCGTTTTAAGTGGTCGAAAACAGTTTCTCTTTTTCACAAACTGAAGCATAAAGTATGATTTTATATCTTTATTAATAACATGATGCTTATATTTCAGACTGTAAATGAAATACCTATTATGTATGTCAATCAGATGTTATCCTAATCACAATTATAAACTTTGCATAGGTATTTTGAAAATTAAATTTCCCGTTAAACGCTTACCTATCTAAAACGTTCAATGAAATGATTTCAAAACCGCTTTTGAAATCGGTTATTACTTAGTTATTTGCAATTCATGAAACTCAGGTACTTACTATATTTGCATAATTGTGCTCATTAAATGTACATCTATTTTGCAGACGTAGGGAAACGCGAAATAGCGTCCCCAGTCTACATTTACATTTTGTGATAAAAGGACAGAACACAACTAGTATTTAGTTACACTTATATCAATTTCCTAAAAATCTAAGCCTTCACTAGAAGGCAGAGTACCGAAATGCTGGCAGCATTGCCACTTTTAATGGCAATGTTGCTATACTGAGAAGAATAGAAGAAATCATTCCAATCACCTGTGGACTTTATGGGAAATTTTAATTACATTATTGAAAACTAGCGACCCAACCCGGCTACGCACGGTTGTATTATACGTATAAACCTTCCACTTGAATCACTCATCTTCTATCTAAAAAAACCGCATTAAAATCCGTTGCGTAGTTTTAAAGATTTAAGCATTCAAAGGGACATAGGGACATAAGGACATAGGGACAGAGAAAGCGATTTTATTTTATACTATGTAGTGATTGGATGTGTCGCAGCTGACCTCAAGAACCAAGGGCTTAACATCCCAAACGCCTCAAATTGGTAATCTCGGTCAAGATACCTTTCGCCGTTTGAGGGACTCCGCCAATGTTGCTTTATGACTAGGATCTCCCCGACTTCGCACGCGTTGTTTCTATGGACGTATTTCAAAGCTTCTTTTATCCCATGGTAACTGATTCACGAGATGAAAGTTTAGAAGTTATTGTAGGCCTAGAACTACGTTTATTTTAAATTTCGACACGATCCGTTCAGTAGTTTTTGCGTACGTGATAGTAACAAAAATGCATACAAACTTTCTCGTTTATAATGATAGAAAGTATTATGAATGCATCAAAACATAATATTTAATTTCATAAAATAACTGTAATTAAAAACAGTAGTTAAATACTGCGAGACTAACCACTATAAATATTCAAATCGCGCTGTCAAGTTCCATGGTGAGCAAATAGTGGAAATTTGCTAGACAGACTGATAATGAGGTGTATTCGAATATTGTCTCTCAGTTGAACCATGCGTTAAGTTGAAAGGTTACACAGGGACAACTCAATGCATACATTATTGATGTGACTTAAATGCACCCCTTAGAAGAATACCAGCGCTACACCATGGCAACATTTATTATACTTAGCTATGGGCCATTTCTCTGCCACAAAGATCAACCCAGTTTATTAATTTTCATTTGTTTTATTATTTTGTTATGGTAGTGTTAAGCTTAGTTATAATTTTTGTGGATATTGAGAAATAAATAATTTTCATTTTCATTTCATTTTTCATATTATTATGTAACTGGCTACGCGGCTTTAAAACTCGTATATTATAACAATTTCAATATAATTTGCGGCAGCTTTGATATTTTACGTACGATCGCTCCCAATTAGGACGACGGCTAAAGCTTGTAATTTAGATTTCTCGTGGACTGATCGGAAGTGTTACAGATATGAGCCAACAAGGTTCAGTATCAGCTATAAGCCGTTTAGCACCAGAGAGTAAGAAAATATCGCTGACTTTCAGAATGACCCTGTCTTGGTGACACAAGGAGCCGAGATGAACTCTGTGACTTTCAAGGTTACAAAGGAACAAATTCTAAGAAAGCGCTCAGCTGAATTTATCGTGTCATTGTCAAAACAGAGAGATTATTTCCACATTTCGGCATAAATTACATATGAATTACATGCCATTAACGTCAGGGAAAATATTCATCAAAATTTAAATATTCTTACTAAATTGTGAACGAAAATTACAATCAAGGAATAGAAACAAATTAAAACTATACAATTTAAACAATTGAGCTAACTGCATACGGTTGAAAACAGTCTAGAGGGGGTCGCAAAAAAAAAAATTAGTGATTCCTATATAATTAGTGATTTCTATACATATAATTAGAAACCGTGCTTTTCTTGAGTGAGATGGTGGTGAAAACTCTTTACCGTTTACAATAACTATAAATAATTATTTCTGATGCTGATATGTACTTGGAACGCGAAAGTTTGTAAGTACGGAAACAAGCAGAGCCTCGCGGTTTCAACCGCGTAATTCCCGTTCCCGTGGGAATTCCGGGATAAAGTAAATCTCTCTGGGCCAAATTTCATCGTTCAGTAATTTTTGCGTGAAAGAGTAACAAACATCCATACTTACAAACTTTCGCTATTATAATATTAATAGGATATCTATTTCCACTCAAACAAACAATTCAAAATGCCTTCAGTGAAGCTGTCTGCGAGCCAACAAATGTGTAGATACATATCTATGAGTAGTGACCTTGCAGTCGCGTTGTGCTTGGCTTATTGCTATAACTAGTCGCTGTGTTAACGACTACGATTTTGTACGAGTTGGAGGCACTATCGGTAGCTTGACCCATTAGTATGTCCACGAGTGATTACAATACTTTAGAGTTAACAATAAATGTATCGACGATTATTTACTAGAACTGGTTCATTATAATTTTAGCCTGAAAGGCGCTTCTCTTTGGTTTACTATAGTTTCAAGCTTCCCGCGCGTTGTTTCGAAGGAAATGTCTCAATTCTATTTATATCCCATGAGAACTGAGATATGAAAAGTAACCTGATTTATTCCTGGGCTAGAACTAGGTCTATTCAAAAATTTAGCCCTATACGTTCAGTAGTCCGTTCCTTTCAGTAGTTTTATAGTTAGTGATGTAGTAAGTTGAATACCTACTAAATATATCAGTCATCTAGTACCCATAACACAAGCTCGGCTTGTGTAATTATCCAGTATTATTTATTTTTATTATTTACTATTCAAATTTACTCTTTAGGGTTAAAACATCTTGTCGTTATAAGTGCCATGTTTTTCCTCTTTCCTTGTTGTTGTACTATTTCTGTAGTACAGTTAACATTGATTCTCAGTAACGACATATCTACTATTTATCGCATATTTCAACGTTCATATTATCGTCGTACGTTTGACGATGTACAACTTTCGGTGGAAATTCATTGGGACTTGGAAGCAACCAGCCATGGGACCCAAAAGGCTGGGTCTTATAGCCGATAAATCCGGTTTTCTGATCTTTAGAGATGGCAACGCTACTTGCATAGAATTTATCTGACTCTACCCTTTGATAAGATTTGTCTGTCTCGAGATCCTAGTTCTAGGAAGATTATCAGTGACTTTTTTTGCAGAAAATTAAACCTTGGAACTGTCTATGTTTGCATTATGCTTATCTAAATGCTGATTCGACTGACACTGTGAATGTCTGTCGATAAATACCTCTGTTATCTATTCTTTCATTCGTATTGACTTAGTATTAAATGACTTTTCGAAATGACTGATAGCCCTATTGTATAAGAAATTTTCCTAGAAACAAAACATTCCAATAATTCCTACTAATGTAATAAATGTAGGAGTTTGTATGAATGTTTGTTATAAAGGTTCTCCGTAAATACTTAACTAATTTGAGATAGATAAAATGTGATAAGTAGGGAAGAAGATAGTTTAAGGTCTGGAACAACACATAGTCTACTTTGTTATAAGTAGGTATTATTTTGAAAAATTAACCTCGTAGAAAAAAGAGTGTAAAGTTACTATAGAAATTTATTATTCCTTGGTTCGATTAACTAGAAACTTGGTATATCTAAACTAAATAATTAAATACTTACATATTTTTATTTTTTTCTAATCTGTATAAAAACTTACATTACTAAACGATGGTAAAAATAAACCTGTAAAAGTATGTGAATAATGAAATACGTACCTACTTACATAAGTGTTATATACCCTAGTATATAAATTGATTCAAACAAACAAATAACTAGGCACGCCGCGTGGGTTCCGTCTCTTTCCAGAACGTGCCCTCCCCATCCCACCACAGAAGCAAACGTTTTATTCGCAGTCTTCGATATAATACATTTCATGAGATTTTTCTACATCTGGTAAATAAATTTCTACACGAGCGAAGCCACGGGGCGCCGCCGATAGTAATAAAACTGTTATTGTTACAGGAATTTTCTGTTATTTTTACCAGAGGATATTTTTTTGCTATTTTTTTCCCGAGAATCCTACCTACTCGGATAACAAAACTGTCTCTAAGAGCTAATAAACAAAGAAATAGATTAATTATCGGAAAACCTGTTTTGTTTTTGTTATTTTTCCAAGAAGATAAGCACTGCCTATCGGATTTCAAAATTGTCGGTAAGAACTTGTTTACTCAGAAAGAGATTTATTAAAATTAGCCCTCTTATTTTTTGTATTTTTCCAAGAGTAAGAGTTTTTCCAATATTTTCGGATTAGAAATTCAAGACAAGAAATATTATTTCGGTCTATATTTTTCCAAGAGTATTAATATACCTACCTATTATCGGAATACAAATTGTTGGTAAGCACTAATATAACTAAGATAAGATACTTATTTAATATCATTCTAATAAAACCTGTAAGGTATTTTTGTAATTTTTTCAAGAGGATAAATACCTACCTATTGCCTTACCGTTTTACAAAGTTATCGTGAAGCACACAAATAAACAAAGAAATAATTTCCTCCGAATATAGCCTCATAGTTTTCGGGAAAATCAGTTCTACTGCGTATACAGATTATAAAATTATCTTTAAGATTTCCATTAAAATATCTCTTTTAAAAAAAATCGAGTCAATTAAATTTTTTATTAGATTTCAAATTATTACGCAAACATACAGATTACACTGCTATAGCTACACGTAAGTCGTACGCCGCCGACCGGTCGTCGCCGCCGCCGCGCCGTAGCGACGTAGGTACCTACTGTGTGTCTGGTTACATCCGGATTTTGACGCGGTTTTTTTAAGTTATCTCTCTATCTCAAAAGTAAGTTATATTGTATAATACAACCATGTGCAGCCGGGGCAGTCCGCTAGTAAAGCTATACCTAAAATCGTTCTTGTGTAACTCGCTGACGCGTTAGTAGCGACTTTAACAGCTGAGTGAGCTGGGGTCATTCACTTTGCCGTCAAATACATGCTCCTTTTTCAGATATATTTATTATTGCTTTTATATACGATTTATTCGAGTAGATTAACGTTTTTCTACTGTTGTACCTACAATGGGTATCATCATCATCATCATCAGCCTTTATTAGTCCAAGGCTGGACATATTATATGGGTATTCAATTATCGTAGATAAAATATAAAGTTTTGAAGACAGGTTAAGTACTTACCTATTTTTTCTTTCGAAAAATATATATAAATCTGAATTGAGCTACTGTTCATTTTCCGACGGAATTTTTTTACACCCTGAATGAAAAAAACAGTTAAATTGTAATGAGTTTCGAAAGACAAAACGTTTTATACCTACCGAATTATAGTGTTTAGCACACGTTTTGGCCCATAGACAAATCATAATCATCATCATCAACATACATTCGTCCACAGCTGGACACAGGGCTCCTGACCTAGAAATCAGTGTCGAAAACGGAGTTTTTGAATACCCTTACTTATCTCGCAGGGCATACAAAAATCAAGATCAAAGTTTTTTTATTTCCTTTAGGCCTTGCCATACTCATGGACACGTCATAAAATACACGTGAATAATAATAAAATTATGAAATTTATGCTCACATTGTTTTTTGATCCAATATCCTTTTGCAGGTTATAGAGAAAAGAAACAGACACCACAAACCACCCTCCACCCTACCCCACCCCTCCCAGAAATTCACTCGCCTCACCAAGATTCGTTACGTACCTATTTCGCGCTTCAAAACATTTAGATGTTACCTTTTTTTTTCTTTCGCTTTTGATCTTGTGAAGGATTAACTTTAAATCAACTTGTAAAAGTATTGACATGGATCAATTGAGCTCAGTACCTTTAGACTGCTTGCAACCGTCTGCAGTTAGCTCAATGGTTTCAATTGTAAATACTAGTTGTAATTTTTCTATTCCTTGATTGTAATTTTCGTTGTTAATAAATCTAAGACAAACTTGTAAAACTTCCTATATATATTCTTACATCTTATTATCATCTCACCAGCTCTCTGATCACGCGTCGCATCGACCAGACGCTCAGATATTTTTAAAGCCAGGAGAGCCTCATACAGGTATGTAGATACATTGTGAATATAAATATCTTCAGTTAAAAACAAAATAACGCCATTTAGACCGTTATCAAAGGTACATTCAAACCCAAAGTAAACGCGTACGCGACGATTTTATCAAATGAAAAACTCAATGTTTGGTATAAGTAATCTTTGTAACTACTTAAGTTATTTAAATGACCTGGAATAGGACATAGGCTATTAAAATTTGGAAATTTTGACCTTTGATGGGGGTTAAATAGGGTGGTACAGTTTGTATGGAAAAACAAATTCCTTGGTTCGATTCACTCAAAACTTGGTATAAATAAACTATGGAGTGAATAATTAAACACTTATTTTTTATTTTACATTATAACCCCTAGGGGGTGTGCAATAAATTTCTGAAATTTGGACAAAAAAAACTGGGGATCGCGGGCGAAGCCGCGGTCGCATCTAGTCTGTCATATCGAAATAATTGGTGCACTTCGTGATCGTCATTATTAGCCATACGGTCACATTACAGTGGGGATTGGGGATAGGGATTACAAGGGAGTATGATAAAGGGGATTCCCTGCATTGATATTTATCCTCTCTCAAACTTCTCTCTTCTCAATTATCAAACATACGCCGCGTCGTCGCCTGTCCAGAGGGTCGCAAATAATTTCTTTTGTCCGGCTGAACTTAATACGTCAATTAATATCGCTATCCAATTCACAAAGCATCACCTAGCCCCAATCAAAGTGGAGCTTGTGTTAGGTCCCTGAGAACTGATATTCTTAGATTGTATTACAATGACAAATATTCTAAGCGCCGACTTAAATAAATATCTAGTGCGGGAATCGAACCTGCGACATCTCGCGTCGTGGCGGCCCTTCGCGATAAAAAGCGTCTAAAATTTATCGCTGGAAAATATGCGTATGCTGAACACCAACTTTATCTTATAGGTATGTAGATAGGTACTTTCTGACTTTAGGTACCTACACATAATATCTCAATGCACTATTTACCTACCCGGCGATTGACCACATTTAATCATGCTCTAGATGAAGTCATATTGTGAACACGGTTTCTGAAATCGGCTACAAATTTTGGAACGAATTGTCCTAATTATTGTTGATCGTCTCGCGTCGCGTCGGATAAACGTCACGCCTCGTGGAAATCTCAATTTAGGCACTGTGGCGCCTTCGTGAATGTTTGGCTGGATTCTAAATTACGTTCCCTGCAGTATCATTTTTAAGGGTTACATTACACTTTAATTCTACCTAATTCAACAGAACAGTAATAGAATTTGATTTAAAATGTTTAAATGTACTTGAGTACGGGAGCCATCATTAATTATAATTCACGATCTACTCTTCATCATAATTTAGATAAAAAAGTTTCACAATACATTTGAATTGCGAGGTTTCTTTGTCTTACTTAGTCTGTCTTTTGTTAGTAAAATATAAGGAAATGGCATATCAATTTACAAACAAGACATAGTACCTATTGCGAGCATGATCCATGTAGGTATTATTACTTACTTTGGCTTATTGTTTGATACGCTCAGGCATATCAAACAATAAGCCAATGTAATTGAGTCAAAGTGCCGAAGGAACCTTCGCCTCTGGCGGGCACAATACAAACACAGTTTTTCCATCAAAATAAACAAATGAGATGGTGATTATCTATATATTATATATATAAATATATATATAAAATGAATTCCTATTTCCCTTGGTCACGGCATCACGCCTGAACGGCTGGACCGATTTCGCTAATTCTTTTTTGTTCTGTTCATTATTATCAGGAGAAGGTTCCTAAGAAATAAAAAATTAAGAAAATCGTGCGAAGAATTCAATTTCAATATTCATAATTTAAGACAGGACAACGTCTGTCGGGTCTTTTATAAAGATATTTGATACATTGCGATATTAATTAGCCGAGTGCATTCTGAGCTTACATTCTATTTAGCTAATTAAATGATACGAGTCAGTGTTGTTTTCATTCAACCTTGAGGCTATTAGTTTTATTTAGCCATTTGCCATAGACTCACTTTGTCCTGCAGGCTTAGCCAGGTCAATGTATAGGTACGCCTTTGCTCACCAGGGTTAAAGGCAGGTTAATTTATCTTTTCTTTAGCGTATATATACGCTTCTACGACAAAACTCCAAGTTTTGAGTTATAAATTTTATTAGAAAATAAATTCAAAGAAATGCCAAACTATTGTTAGTAAATACAACAAAATATCAGATTATTTTGAAGATGAGAGAACAACCTAACAAGGTAAAAGTTTCTTGTTTACCTTACAGAGATTTAAAACACAAAAATCAGAGATCAATTTATTTCCTAGTTCTAATGAAGGTAATGTAGGTGTAATGACACTGTCCAAGAGTCCTGTAAAAGTCTAAAGGAAATAAAACTCTTTACATAGTATTTTCTCAGATACTTACTTTATTTTTGTAGATCACTACATAGTATAAAAAAGTCACTTTTTCTGTCCCTATGTCATTATGTCCCTTTGAATGCTTAAATCTTTAAAACTACGCAACAGATTTTGATGCGTTTTTTTTTATTAGATAGAGTGATTCAAGAGGAACGTTTATACGTATAATAAAACCTGTGCGAAGCCGGGGCGGGTCGCTAGTATATTATAATTTATAATCTAGCAGCGCCCCGCGGCTTCGGCGATAAAAAGTAGGCTGTCATATTATGTAAGAATGGTTGGAGGACCTTTTATCAAATAAATAAATGTCATAAAAATCAATCTTTTATTGATTTACTTTATAAGTATCAGGTTTACATCTGAGACGTTCACACATTTACCCGCCCAGCATCCGTCGCACGACCATTAGGGTTGCCCATATGGGCATGTTTGAATGGAAGAAAACCAAAGCTTTTTAAATTTGCTTAGGGAAGATTTGGCATCTCATTTCGATAGGTACCGAAAGCCGCTTATATAAAAATTTAAATTGCAAACAACAGCTTCCGTCATGACGTATTGATCGATCATAATTATTTGATACAATGGTATAAAAGAAGACTACCGAAAACGAAGGTGAATGAAAGGAAAAAACGACGAAGAACCAAGGTCCTAGAAAAAGTAATCTAGCTGAAAATGAAATGAAAATTTTTAAATTATTTTCTTGCAAGCTGTATCTACCTACACTGTACAGCAAATGAACAGAGTTGAATATGAAAAAAAGTTGATAATACTACAAAATCTACACAATTAACTTTGTTTATACCAATTAATTTATCCAGTAAGTACGTAGTATAAAGATCACGGCTCATTACAAATAAGTTAGGTACCAACAGACGTCATTCATTATCTACCGCCTGTGCCGACTGATCATGTTCAGTTCAAAGTACTCGGCGACCGGCTGTCGGTCACGCGATCCGTTGAACCACTGTAGTTGAATGGATCGCGTGACAGACTGCGGCAACCCTAGATACCAGACGCTGAGTTTGGCCTACTTTGCCCGATGGCCAAAGGCATTGTTTCTTATAGGGTTAAAAGCTGGTGATATCAAAATAACATCAAATTGTTATCCATTACGTAAAATGAAATGCGTTCTTACAACTTTGATAATTCACGCAATGTTTGTCGTTTTAAATTAAACGTATAAAACCCTTGGTATTCAATTTTGCAGAAGAGACATTTCCACAAGAGTAAGTCTATCACTCTACAATTAAAAAGTATAGTAATCTATTGTTCCAGAGTCTACTGTATTTTGGACACGAAATGCCACCGTTTGTAGTAGGTATTTTTTTGTCGTCTAAAAAAAGACAAGAAATGATCATCTAGTTGTTTACTTCTACAACTAGACTAGCCTAATTAATCTAAGCGCATGCATAACTGGCATACTTATCACATATGGCTGATTTATTTTTATCTTTTTTATTTTTTTATATGATAGATAGGTATATCAAAACTCGGATACCTACTGTACGGGACCGTAGAGTGAAGCCCTGGTGAAGTGGTGACCTGTAATACAGATTTACCAAATCTACATCAGGCACCAGTCTTCACAATACAGGTTCATTCTAGTAACATCAAGACTTCATTTTGTACCTACAATAAGAGAACCTTTGTGAAGAAAAATAAACTATATTATTATTATTATTTGACGACCGATGTGGCGCGGTGGGCGAAGGTCCGCCTGCGACGCAGGAGGTTGCGGGTTCGATTCCCGCCTCGGAACAAATTTGTGTACGATCTGCAGAAATTTGTTCCGTTGGTCTGGGTGTTTTCTATGTATAATAAAAATATCTATCTATGTAATGTATTGTATTATGTATATCAGTCATCTAGTACCCATAACACAAGCTCTGCTTAGCTTGGGGCTAGATGATGCTGTGTGGACTGTCCAGAATTATTTATTTATTTTTATTTACTTATTATTATTACTTCAAAATCTTTCGACACGAGACGCAAGTATACCCCCTCTTTCGTAACTTCATATATACTAAAGAGGAAGCATTATTATACACCTAGTATATGCCCGCGGCTTCACACGCTTTGTTTCTATGGAAACGTCATGGAAACGTCTCAATCCTATTTCTATCCCATGACTCTTATTTGTGGATTGAAAAGTACCTAACTAATAACATAGACAATAATAATAATAATAATAACCTGTGTTACTCCAGGACTAGAACTACGTCTGTACAAAATTCAGCCCGATCTATTCAGTAGTTTTTGCGTGAAAGAGGAACAAACATCCGTACAAACTTTCACGTTTATAATTTTAATAAGGATGCTCAAGAATTATACTATCATACATTTATTCTCCGTGTCCCGTGTGAGAACAAGCCACACTCACCGAGTTCCTTTGTCAATTTTAATTCTTCAATCTTCAATTACTATGCTCATGCTCGTGCTCGTGCTCGTGCTCGTGCTCGTGCTCGTGCTCGTGCTCGTGCTCGTGCTCGTGCTCGTGCTCGTGCTCGTGCTCGTGCTCGTGCTCGTGCTCGTGCTCGTGCTCGCGCTCGCGCTCGTGCTCATGTTCATGCTTATGCTCATGTTCATGCTCATGCTAATTCTAATGCCCATGTTCATGCTCATGTTCATGCTGATGCTCATGTTCATGCTCATGCTAATTCTAATGCCCATGTTCATGCTCATGTTGATGCTTATGCTCATGTTCATGCTCATGTTCATGCTGATGTCCATGCTCATGTTCATGCTCATGTTCATGCTCATGTTCATGCTCATATTCATGCTAATGCTCATGTTCATGCTAATCCTAATGCCCATGTTCATGTTCATGCTGATGCTCATGCTCATGTTCATGCTCATGTTCATGCTGATGCTAATTCTAATGCCCATGTTCATGCTCATGTTCATGCTTATGCTCATGTTCATGCTCATGCTAATTCTAATGCCCATGTTCATGCTCATGTCCATGCTTATGCTCATGTTCATGCTCATGCTAATTCTAATGCCCATGTTCATGCTCATGTTCATGCTGATGCTCATGTTCATGCTCATGCTAATTCTAATGCCCATGTTCATGCTCATGTCCATGCTTATGCTCATGTTCATGCTCATGCTAATTCTAATGCCCATGTTCATGCTCATGTTCATGCTGATGCTCATGTTCATGCTCATGCTAATTCTAATGCCCATGTTCATGCTCATGTTCATGCTTATGCCCATGTTCATGCTCATGCTAATTCTAATGCCCATGTTCATGCTCATGTTCATGTTGATGCTCATGTTCATGCTCATGTTCATGCTCATGTTCATGCTGATGCTGATGCTGATGCTCATGCTCATGTTCATACTCATACTTAACCTTAATTAATCATTCGATCTTTAAAACTACGCGTCGGATTGAGATGGCTTTTTTCTTTTAAATAGAAAGACTGACTCAAGAGGAAGGTTTAGTATTATACACCCGTGCGAAGCCGGGCGAGTCGTTCGTTAGTAGCAGCGGACGAACAGACAGAGGAAAATGGCGGAACTATTAAGGGTTTTTGTTGACTACGAAACTCTTAAAAATATCAGACTGCACCAATTTTACAATGTCACTAAAAGTATGTCATAGAGTATTATCATTATGACACAATTTGTGTAGTTCAGTGCTGCATTAATCTAGGTAATTAACACCAACAGATGGGCTCAATTCGAGTGACGAAGCACAGTTCAAGGCAAAGTCTGTGATACACGAGCATATTTTAGACCAAAATCAATCAAAGTCAAATCCTTTTTTCGAGGAAACAAGTAAACAACTACCAGTGTACCTACGGGTAAATTTTCTTCATCATATTCCAGTAAATTTTCTTTTCTCCTTGCCTTTACAAAACACATTTCCAACACGTAATGCTCAACTCCTGTTTTCGAGGAAACAAGAAAACAACCAGTAAATACTGGATTCCAGTAAATTTTCCTATTCCCTTAAGCCTTTACAAATCACTTTTCTAACATGCACGAGAGTGCGAATTTCTCCCGCATCTTAAAATTCTTGTAGTTTGATCTCCTTTACAAGCGAAATATTTGTCAAGTTTTCAACGAATGTACGAGACTTGAAAATTCTTAGACACATCACCTCAAACTCGCTTTGAAGAAAATAAAGTTTTACAAAACTTATCCACGCTTTCCTCGCTCCTCGCTTTCGTCTTTGTAGACTACCCTACAAAGACGAGGACTCGCGGAATCTTAAACTGAGCATGGATAACTTTGACATATTTTAATCTGCACGGAAATTTTCTACTTAGCTCTGGCTTTCTCTCTTTCCCAAGATTCTTCTTTATATAGCTAAAAAGTAGGTAATATAGGTCATCTTTAGAATTACAAGGTAGGTACTAAGGTACTAGTTAGTAAAGCCCTTACCTTTTGAATTCAAAGCTCCATTCGTTGGATGATTGCTTCTGAAAATTGACTTGCTCCTTCCTTGAAGTTATTTTCCGATGTAATCCCACAAAGAGACAGAGTAAAATAAAAATTGACGATGTGTTATTGAAAGGATCGTTAGGTTGCTGGGACACGAGAGAATAAGCCTTAATTTATAGGCCACTACGTTGTATCCTTACCAATATTATAAAGTGAAAGTATGTATGGATGGATGGGTGTTTGTTCCTTTTTCACGCAAGAACTACCGAATGGATCAAGCTCAAATTTAGTAAAAAAGTAAAACTATCTTTATTTTGCAAACAAACAAAGGTAAAACTAGAAAATTTGAATTTTGAAAAGACGTGGTTCTAGTTCTAGCCCCGGAATAACACAACGCCTTATTTATATAGGGGATATAATGGATGGGATAGGTTAGAAATAGCCTTGGAACGTGTTCATACAAATAAAGCGTGTGAAGCCGCGGACAGTAAACTTAGTGAAATTCAGTTGCGCTAGGAATGTCAAAATGCCAGTAGAGGCGACGTGACACTATGACACGCGATTTCTTACATTCTTGGGTAATTAAATTAATAATATAAGTATATATGATTATAATACCTACTAATAATAATTTGATAGTGTTTTTATCCACTGATTTTTACTTGTAATGCATTGACTTTTAATATGCTTGGAAGTAATTACTATGAACACTTATTGGTTTTATTCAATTCGTCGTGTAGGTAAATATTTTCCTAGAACCGGGAAAATATCAATATCTAAAGTCAACTGGCTTGTGTTATAAGTATTGATGACTGAACTTATACTCCACTGTTCTTATAAAACAAGAATTATTAACTATTTTAGTAATGCATATCCGATAGTTTTTATAGTTTAGATAGGTTCAATATTTTTTGTTGATAAATTGAAATAGCTTGATTCTTCCATAGACTTACCTATGAGTTCCTACCTTATCAAACTTTAATCAAAAACCACTTCATAATAAAAAGAGCAGCTACGAATAAAGAGCAAAAAACTTCAATTCTTATTTCCCTGCTGCGCTGATATTACAATAGGTAGGTACTTACCTACTCCCGTTGGTTTCTTTCAAAGATGGTTTCAAATAATTACTCGACTCAGTTGAGTCGTAGCGTGCACACCAAAGAAATTGGGATGTATAGCTCATTTACCGAGATCACCCGAACGCTTCCGAGTATTCCCGAAGGGGCGCTCGGCCGGCCGTGACTTTGCACCGATCCGTGACGTTCATATTAACTCTATCGATAAGCATTATCTCTACTATACTGCCAAAACAAAAGACACAATAGCTCTGTTAGATAAGCTCCAGATAAGTTTTGTCCAGCTCTAAACGAAAACCGGTAGAAATGAGCATAGCAGATGACATATGTAGACGACTAGCGACCCGCCCCGGCTTCGCACGTATATACAATCCCTTCTCTTGAATCACTCTATTTATTAGACAAAACTATCAGAATACGTTGCGTAGTTTTAAAGATCTAAGCGTAGGTACATAGGGACAGACAGGCAAAGGGAAGCAAGAAAAAGATTTTGTTTTATACTATGTAGAGTATTGTAGAGTAAGTATCACGACTAATTTTGTAAATGTACTTAGTACAAAATTAGCGGAGATATGTTATATTTATAAAAATCCATAACTCGACTAACTTTTTTACTAAGTCCATTTATAACCTACTTGAAATTCACTTAGAAAACACGTCATTTTCTTTCTGATTTCCGCACTCTTTTCCCCACAGTTGAATAGTCCAGAAGTTATCATCATCACCGAAGATGTCGTGATATCGTGTCGTGTCGTGATGATGTCAAAATAAATGTGATTTAAGTCAAAACAAATACTGCAACGAACATTCGAGCATGCCCGAAGAGTAAATTAAGAACGTCTCGAAAAGCTGACCTACGCTTTGAGTCAATTGACTTGACCTATAAGTCTTCTGATGGAAGCTTGATCTTAAGTCGTTACATATGTGATTTACAGAATTAATAATCACTACATAGTATAAAACAAAGTCGCTTTCTCTGTCCCTATATCCCTATGTCCCTTTGTATGCTTAAATCTTTAAAACTACGCAACGGAATTTGATGCGGATTTTTTTACAATAGAGTGATTCAAGAGGAAGGTTTATACGTATAATAAAACTGTGCGAAGCCGGGGCGGCTCGCTAGTTACATATATTTTTAATAACATATTTAATATTATGAAAGGAAAGCTTAGCTAAATGAAGGTTTTTCAGTTGGCTGCCGTTTTAAGACTGTAATTCATTGAACTTGCGTGTCACCAAACGAGGTTAATGATGCGATTTAAACTGGATGAATGACGCTGTACCATTGTCTTGATGTACAAGAACCTTGTGGTCGATCTTTACAATCTATGTCCTTAAACACTGTAAGAAACAAGGCATAAGCAAAATAAACTTTGTGTGATTTGTGTCAAATGGATCTCGCGTCATAAGAATAGACAAAAACAGTGCTCGCGTCTCAAGTAAATTGCTTAACTCCTAAGCATCAATGGCTGTTGAATTTATAAATTGTCTATTGCAAAATGTTTATAGAGCTTTATGATTAGGTTTGTAAAGGTTCAGTGCACTAATATAAAAAATACTGAGGATCTCTGGGATATTTCGACCAAAGTACAATTATTAAGTAATAAGTTCAATTATTAAGGGGCCGGCGATGGCTGCAAAAAACTCTATTTCGAGGCGTTCCAGTGTTCCGTATTACCAAAAATTATGACTGAAAACTTTTATAATTTCTTACAAAGTGTGGTTTATTTGTAACTAGACAATTTATGCTATGTCGAAAAGTAATTTTATTCTACTTAAGTATTTTTATTTTTATTTTTTTGACGATAAAAATACTTAGGAGCATGCTATTCAAATACAAAAAACACCAAAATTTTGTGGAAATATGCTCGACTTACAAATCATTTTGGTATTTCGTTTGTACGGGGAGTTCAACATCCGCTGGCCCCTCAAGGAAATGGCTCCTTGTTTGGCGTAGGTAGAGCCTCGCTAATTGGGACTCCTGTTGATTCTGTGATCCCGGTAATCCACACACCGAGGCGCGGACGAAACGAGGGAGCTCACGGGGGTGACTATTTCATAAAATCCTAATTACGCCTTTTTGAAATGACGGTTGAAAGCCTTAAAGAGCGTATTACAGACTTTTTGAAACTAGTATTGTTATATTATATTGATGTGTGTATGAAAAGAAAGATGACATGAAAGTACGTTAGTTTTATTACCAGCCAGTGACACGCCCCGGCTTCGGACGGGTATATTATACATAATAAAATTACTCTATCTATTAAAAACTGCTTTAGTTGCGTAGTTTTAAAGATCTATAGGGACAGACAGACATACAACGGGAAGCGACTTTGTTTTTTACGATGTGATGTAAATTCATATTATAGACTAATCCAAAAGCCTTCGTAATCCGCTAAAGGCCTGATTGGATCCATAGGTATTAATAAATATTTAGTATTAAAGTGGGCGTAGATAAAATATAGAATCTTTTTACTTTTCTTCGAGAACTTACCTAAGTTATTCGAAGCTTATGAATTACTAGCATCTGCCCACAGCTTCGCACGCATTGTTTCCATGAAAACGTTTCAAGGCTTTTTTATCCCACGGGAACTGATTTATGGGATGAGCCTATGTTTTATTCTAGTGCTAAAACTACGGCTATTCAAAATTCAGCCCCATCCGTTCAATAGTTATTGCGTGAAAAAGTAACAAACATCTGTACATAAATACGTATTACAAACTTTTTTGTTTATAATATTATTAGGTAAGGATTTTCTTGAGATAATTATGATCTTGGATATTTTTTTCCCGTGGGTAGAAAAATAAGTCAGAAAAATAATCCCGTTTCAAATTTCACTAAGGTATTTTGGATTTTCCTAAAGCGATTAGTATAAATCTCGATAATCGGCTTATTACAAAAAAATAAGAAAAACAAAGCTGAGAGATAAAGAACACGGAGTCATAATAATAAACTATGGACGAGAAAAAATAACTGGTCCATTCATCGAAGAAAATTTGTTTATTATTCAAGACTGGAATTATTAGGTACCGAAATGAATGACAAATTTCGGTATTACCCAATCCCAAGGGACCTATGTCATATTTCTGTACAACACGGTGGCTGAGCTTGTAACCCGCAATGAAAAAACGAATAAAAATGCAAGATGAACAATTTACCTACTATAAGAGAATTAAAAATATCCTAGTATAAATGTTTTAGAACTTAATATAATTAGGTTTAGTTTCTACTGCAAGATGCATTTCCTGATTTTCCAATAAATTCCTGAACAGAGGATTTAAATTTTATCAGCAAACATCTCGAGAATATCACAATCGTGCCGTTAAATCTCAAAATTAATTCAATTCGGTCGACAGATAGAGAATACCAAAATTGATTTCTGACTCAGACCTAAGACTCAGACAGACAGGTAAGGTTTGTTTAATCACTGAACGGAGGGTCCGTTCAGTGATTAAACAAACCTTACCTGTCTCAGCATGATTTGATTTGAGTATAACCAACCAAGTCTTCCGACCTCGGACTGATATTCGTGACGTCACGGAAGATAGAACGAAAGAAAACAAAGCCCAAAAGTGTTTAGGAAATAATTTACGACAGATTGGCATCATAGCTACAAAAGCGGGATAAGTGCATCACCGTAAATTTTAGGCATATGTTGTATAGATAATATAATACCCATAGTGATCAATAGCTAGGTATATTCTGGAAGGTCGAGTAAAAAACGTGAGGCGTAATGTCTGAGCCTATTATCTATTGAGTGAGTGATCTTATTGTCACCAAACAAGTAAGTCGTTGATATCAAATCAACATCGAGTACAGTACTCACCACTGTACACGAATGAATAACAAATAATTGAAATGAATAGTAAGATAGCTAATTAATTGATAAAACCTTCTTCTAATAAGTTCTGCCAATGAGAATAATATGAAGATTATTTAAAAAATGAACAAAAAATCCTTTAGTTGTTATAGTTTTCGAGTTGGAGCAAAACTTGCTCATACCATTTTTATCCTCTAGATAATCTGATATTTTATAATAAGCCATTTAACAAAGAATATTAAAATTAATAATATATTTAAATGAAGTAAAATTAGTTTGAACTAAATTACTAATAACTTTTGCACAGTGGCATATACCATGCTTATATCAACATTACAACCCATCGTCAATTTATCCACTCTCCGGTAAAAACCCACGTCTAATATTAATGCTTATTCTTTTATATCTTAACGAAATTAACACATTTCTTCTGACGTCAATTCGGCAATTAAGAACAATGGCAAGAATATGCAGTTTTTAATAGAATTTCAGGAGTTAACGATTTTGTATCGATGTTTTATTCTTACTTTAAGGCTAGATGGTGCTGTCTGGATTTTCCAGCGTTGTTTATTTATTTATTCTTTGAATTGCTTTTACTTACCTACATATATATTATGCTTCTATACTATGTAATTGGTTTCTGTGACAAAAGACATTGCAACAGAAAGCAATTTCGACGTCTATCAAAGTACCTAACTAGGTACCTACAATACTTCATTGCTATCTGTTATTTCTGTTCGTCGATCGTGGTGCCCTCAATTTGCCGTCATGGTTGCCTGCGCATAGAAGAAGGCCTCATATTCAAGTATTTTTGACATACGTCGTAAGCGACATTCTAACAACAGTTACTACTTTAGTGTTCCACAAAGGGTAATAACGGGACCATAATATTAAGACATCGCTGTCCGTCCGTCTCTCTGTCTTTTACCAGGCAGTCTCAAGAACCGCGAAAGCTAGAAAGTTAACATTTTCAGAAATTCCGTATCTGTAGCGGCTATAACAACAAATAGGTAAGAACTAAAAACAATATAAAATAAATATTACCGTGGGGCTCACATTTAACAAACATAATTTTTTACCGTTTTTTAGATACGGACCCCTTCGTGCGAGAGTCCGACACGCACTTGGCCATTTTTTATACATATTCACTGACACCATACTGACACCATTAGTCTCAATTTTGCCGCGACTGTATGAGTGAGATAGATAATTACGCTACCTTTTCATACATAGTGTTATTATTTTTTTGTTATTTTTCCAAGTTCAATTATCTAACATGAATTTTATGACGTGTCCAAAAGTTCTGTAAGGTCTAAAGGAATAAAGCACTTTGACTTTTCACTTTTTAAAATCATCTGAGCACTAGAATTGTACCAAGCTACATATACCGGGCGCTATACCGCTCGTTAAGGGAGGTCAATGTCCAGCAGTGGACTGATATAGGTTGATGATGAAAAAATATAAGAGAAGTGATTTGTATTAATGTGTTTTTTTTATTTTTTGCAGGTAATACTTGCTTGAGAATGGTAACGCCAATGATAAAAAGGATGCTTGGCAAATTTGGCTGCCTACTGTACTAATTGGCGAGATTCTGAGAACTTCTCTCTTTTAAAAATATTATTAAGTTGGTAACAGTAAGTTTTTTTTTGACAAGGAAATTAAGAAAAAGGCTTTGGATTCTAAATCTACGAGTCTGGTAGTTATTAATAATATTAAATGCTTATTTTACTTTAACATAATTATGGCAAATGACTATTCTAAGTAACTTTGTAATTATTGAAAATAAATATCCTTAATCTTAAGCCTAAATATATAAATGCCTTTCATACCTACTAGTCCACTGCTGCACATAGGCCTCCCTTTATGAGCGCCGCGCCATAGCGCCCTCTCTTCAGCTTGCCGCATCCTGCATCTGCCGGTCGTCTTTCGCAAATCATAATCCCACCCGGCCGGAGGGACGTCCTACACTACCTTAGCGGAATCGCGGTAACCACTTTCTATAGCTACTTACTAGCTTCGTATTATTACCACAGAAAGACTAGCCACAACTAGCTTTTATAAGTCACAAAGATTTTCATTTACATTTGAGTTCGTCGGAGTTAAGACAAAGTAAACAACGCGTTAATTTTTCCTTTAAATTAATTAATTTAATTTAAATTGACCACGACCAGTGATGGAAGCGTAGGTATAAACAAAAGATACGCGATAAATACCCGATAAACAATGGTTATAATATTTTTTCAGCCTCAGCCAATTAAAACCAGCCTCAGGCTGAAAATGATCAGGGTAGACAACTAAAATAAAATATCCGAATATCTAAGAATAACAAACTGTTTACCTAACATTTACCTGTTTTTCTCCGAATATGAAAAAATAACTAATTAGGAATCAGATATCCAGACGACTGATGTGGCATGGCGGGTGATGTTCCGCCTACGATAGCTGCGTGTTCGATTCTCGCCTTGGGACAATAATTATATTTTGATAATTATCAATTTTCGTACCGTCTGCAGTTAGCTCAATGGTTTCAATTGTAAATACTAGTTGTAATTTTTCTATTCCTTGCTTGTAATTTTCGTTGTTATTAAAGAAAATTTTCGTAATAAAGCTCCACCAGTGATATTTCAATATGAGTCACCAAAGCACCATAAACATACTTTTCAGCGAATTCAGGCTCAGATATTTGAATAGCGGATGCTCTCATTATTTTCTTGTATCATTAAGGCCACTTAAGATAAATATTTGTAAATGTATATGAATGTACGAGGTTTCATAGTCACTGTTATAGTCCATTACTCATTACCAATAGACTAGCTATAGACTATGAGGCACACTACTTGGCATTCTTTGTTTATATGTATATGTATATAATAATGTGTTATTTGCTCTATTATTGTCATTTACGAATAAAAGGGCCAAATAAATGAATTTTCTTTCTTTCTTTCTTTGTAACTAGTTGCGCACCGCGGCTTTGCCCGCGAACCAGTCTTTTTTCAAACAAATTTCAGTAATTTATTGCACATCTTTTAGTGGTTATTTTATAAACATGAAAATATATGTTTAATTATTTATTTCATACTTTATATAAACCGAGTTTTGAGTAAAACGAACCAAGGAAAAATATTTTACAAACTTTACAACCCTATTTAACCCTCCCAAAGGTTAATTTTTGTAAATTTTATTGACAACTTATTCTAGGTCCTAAACTATCTAGGTACCAAATTTCATCTAAATATCTTAAGTAAATCCGGAGATTACTTATAATAAACATTCACACATACTTTCCCATTTATTATAGTAGTAAGATAGTAAGGTGAGGTACATACCAACGCATATTGGTAGATAAGGCCCTTGTTCACACTTACACGGCACCAATTTGTATTCCAGCTTTTTTTTTTTAAAGTAAGTATTCGTCAAAATTCGTGTAGATTTGCGGCAACCACAGAATTATGAATAATCTGATTTCTGTGGCGGCAACCCTAGCGTCCCGGAATACCGCGTGAAATCCTAGCGAAATATGAGCGAAATTTAAAAATTTATAAATTCTCTTTACTAATATTATGAACGCGAAAGTTTGGATAGATGGATGGATGGTCCTCTTTCACGCAAAAACTACTGAACGGATCGAAATTTGGACTAGACGTGGTTCTAGCCCTGGAATAATCATCATCATCATCGGCCCATATTAGTCCACTGCTGGACATAGGCCTCCCCTAATGAGAATAATACATAGGCAAAATAACATATTCCAGAGCTAGCATCGCATAAAATATAAATAACCTTGAATCGTTTCCATAGAAGTAAGGCGTCTGAGGCCGCGGGCAAGTGCTAGTATCAATATACAGCTAAAGTCTGCGCGTGCCTTAATTTTGAATAAACATTCAAAGCCCTACCTTGAGTGTATGAAATACTTACAACTTCTAACCTTTTGTTTAATAAGTTTTATAGCAGACTATATCTTGAGAATGGGATTTTATGCGAGAAATATTTTGTCTATTGTCTTATTAAGACCTAGGTGCGGGCCGCGACATTGTTTGTCCGAGATAAAAGTAGCCTTCTCCTCGCCTACGGTTTAACGACCTATGTGGAGCAGCAGGCAACTGCGATGAAGGTAGCGGGTTCGATTCCCATCTCTGGATAAATGTTTGTAAGTGTATTATCTATCTATTATATAGTATTAGTCTTTGAGATGTAAAATAAAAAAATATTTGAATTAAATTAAAGCATCAGTTTTCTCGTACAGTTTATAAATAAGTATGTATTTATGTATTCCCAGTTTGAGAAATATTTGGATTATCTGTAGTAATTACTTCCTATTAGTTTCCACTGTTTTTTTTGGATTTTTTATCATATCCTTTATATATCTTTTTCCTGTGTAGATTAACTTTACCTATCCACTGTTGAGAACAATCTTGCTAGAAGAATAATCAAATTTTTTGACCAAAAAGAGTAAAAATCGTCCCTTACTCGTCGCTCAAAATGGCCAGCATAACTTGAGACGTGATTTGTAATCGGAGCCGACCGCTATAGAGTTCACGCAATAGTGGAGACTCTACATTAGGATTGTAAGCTATTATACAATTTATGTTTGAAGACTGATATGGCGTGGGGGTGAAGGTACCCCTGCGACACAGGAGGTTGCGGGTTCGATTACCGCCTTGGGACAAGTTTTTGTACCATCTACATATTTATTCCGGGGTACTGGGTTTTTTCTATATGTAAGTACGTAAAACTCTTTTTAGTGTTAAGCTCGCCTGTGCCATAATTTATCTAGTTTTAAGTTTTTCTTGTATGTAGTTTTTCATTTGTGCATTAAAGAGCTTAACAAAGAAAATTATATGTGTGTAATGTATTGTATATTAAGTACTAGCAACCTGCCCCGGCTTTGCACGGTTTTATTATACGTATAAGCCTTCCTCTTGAATCACTCTATTAAAAAAAACGGCATCAAAATCCGTTGCTTAGTTTTAAAGATTAAAGCGTACAAAGGGACATAGGGACATAAGGACATAGGGACAGAGAAAGCGACTTTGTTTTATACTATGTAGTGATAATCAGTAATCTAGTACCCATTACACAAGCTCGGTTTAGCGTGGGGCTAGATGATACTGTGTGGATTGTCGAACATTATCACTACATAGTATAAAACAAAGTAGCTTTTTCTGTCCCTATGTCCCTATATCATTATGTCCCTTTGACTGCTTAAATCTTTAAAACTACACAACGGAATTTGATGCGGGTTTTTTTTTTTAATTTAATATTTTTTTTTTAATAGATAGAGTGATTCAAGAGGAAGGTTTATACGTATAATAAAACCGTGCGAAGCCGGGGCGGGTCGCTAGTTTATTTATAAAAAAAGTTAATAATAATCGCTTGTAAAATGTCTAAAGAGTATAACAGTGTAGCTATTATCCTATTATTTGAAAGTGGCAATGCACTTGGCTAAGCAACTAATTAGTTGGTTATGCAGCTGTTTGTTTTACGAGAGATAACCGTTCATTGTATGCTCGTCGC
Organism: Eupithecia centaureata; assembly: GCA_944547425.1. Lineage (NCBI taxonomy): Eukaryota > Metazoa > Arthropoda > Insecta > Lepidoptera > Geometridae > Eupithecia > Eupithecia centaureata. The sequence continues at coordinate 20,798,323 of OX155675.1, read as the reverse complement.
GGCCGATGTTCCTATAGTCTGAACTTAACCTTATTTACTTAGTGAAAAGGTCATCACTACATAGTATAAACAAAGTCGCTTTCGCTGTCCCTATTTCCCTATGTATGCTTAAATCTTTAAAACTACGCAATGGATTTTGTTTGTTGAATAGATAGAGTGATTCAAGAGGAAGGTTTATACGCATAATAAAACCGTGCGAAGCCGGGGCGGTTATATATATAACGAAAATAGAGTGGTCCCTTCATCGTCTTTATACCCGAAATCCACTGTATTTTAAAAATAAATAAATAAAATTAACAACCAACATTGCCGTACAGCGTGGTAATGAAGGCAGCGTCTTGGGACGGTTCCAACTGGTATTGATATGGATCAGTTGAGCTTCCTCTACCTCTCTCTACCTCTAGACTGTTTGCTGATGCGCTGCGCCAGACACAAGACTCTTAGGTCACGCGTCGCATCGACCAGACGCTCGGATTATTTTTGTCATGACTTGAATAATATTAATCTGAAATTAGTGTTTCTTATAAAACTGTAAGCTATTTTAAATACAAAAAATTAATTAAAATAAAATAAATTAATTAATATTAAAAAAAAAATACTCAAAGCCAAGTCTCCGTAGCCGAAATCGGCCAGGAAGAATATATATATATATATATATTTTAAATACTTAACCCTTAATTCGATATCGTGATATATACTTCCCGCTGAATGAAAAAGAAAACCATCGTAAAAAAATCCGTCAAATTAAGGGTAGCAAAAAAGAGAAAAACCAAAAAATAAATAAACTAGCCTCCCTTTATCGTCGGTTGATAAAGTAAAGCTCTACTTCAAAGGGATACTTATAGGGTATTTGAAAGAAGGAGTAAAAAATTGGTAATTGAAATTTATATCGAACATCGTCCGCTTAAAATTAAAAAGAAACCTACTAAAGACTTTATAGTGCCAATGAATGGGCTACGTGTAGCGAGGGTTGCTTCGCCCTTTATATATTTATCCATGGCATACTCACTGTCATTGTATAAATACATATAGTATAAATAAATAATGCTGGAAAATCCACACAGCATCATCTACCCCAAGAAAAGCAGAGCTTGTGTGTACTAGATGACTGATATACCTAATAAGTAGTATAGTAAATTATTATTTGATTGTTAGTCTGACTTCTCTAAGTGCCATTACACATTATAATATGCCTATTGAAATAAATAAATTGAATTCAATACAATACATTACCTATATACTTAGATATTTTTTTTGTACTTACAAAACATACCCACTCGAATAACTAGCAAAATTAATAGGTTATTTTGTTTCTAACTCAACAGAATATTTTCCTTTAACCTTCACGATAGAAACCAATCACCGAGATGTTTTTCAATAGGAAATATCCTGCCAAAAAAAAACATGTCTAATATTTCGAACCAAAAGTTGTAACGTAAATCCGGATTTTATAAAATAAAGGAAATATTTTCTCGAACATTAATTGAAAAAAATATCAAGCATAAAATCTTACGGTGACGCATTTTAAATAGGTTCTAGGTTAAATTGATGATTCAAAAGCATTAACTCCTGTTGGGTGTCTTCCAGGCATATTCGGTTATAACTGGTTCTACCTAGCCTATATCAGTTCAATTCAGTAAATAAAATCAATGAATAAAACGACGTTTCCGACTGTTATAGATAGATTATGGTTATTGGTGATGGTAATGATAATGGTAATCAGTTGAGCTACCTCTACTAGTTTTTATCCCTCTATTGTTTCTATGGTAAATACTAAACTTAATACCATAACATAACATAGAAATATTTTTAAGGAAACACCCAAAAATCCGAAACAAATATTTTCAGATCGTACAAACATCTGTCCCAAGGCGGGAATAGAACCCACAACCTCCCGAGTCACCTTCGCCCACCGCGCCACTTCGGGCAAAGACTTCAATAAGACCTATAAGTTTTCTACCAACGTGTTGATTATAAAATACATCCTTTATTAATTACAAGACATGAAAACGTTACGTCTGAAGCAGCTGCCGGGTCAATTGCAACTGACCCCAAGGTTCAACCTGACTCATTTGAAACGTACAACACTCCTCGTCGGAAAGTGAAGCGAAGGGTGCCTCTCTAACGTGCCCAGTTAATAAATTCCTTGTCTCTGCGAGTATAACAAATTTATCACACACTACGCGCTGGTAGTGGAATGAATTTGTATTATTTACCTGGATATAGGAGAAATATATCCAGGCTGAAGACTAATCGTAATCTTCGAGTGTGTAACTAATTAAGTATGTTTCTTTTTATTTTGTTTTTTTCATTATTGAATCGTGTATTTGTTGTTGTACTATGGATTGAGTGTTGTCACAACTTTCTAATACCAATTAAAATAAAGTTTACTTTCTTAATATTTATTTATAATTAACCAAACTTTTATACGAATTCAATTGAAAGCTGATAAATAAAATAAAAACCGGATAATCTAGCCTCACAGTAAGCTAAACTTAGGGTATTACTACAAGATAACAGTATAAACAATATGTTCTATCTTCCGGGTCTGTACTAAGAGCTTCTTCGGAAAAAAATGATGAAATTTGCTGTAGAAATGAAAATATGTTTCGTGGGGGCTAATGAAAGAGGTGGCGCGCCCTACCACAGCGCCACCCACCTTACCCCGGTTTGGATAGTGATGGGACGTAGTCAACATAAATTGTCGATTATATTTTGTATCGATCATTTATTTTGAAACACATGATTTAATATTCCATCCGTAGGGTAAATAACAAGCATAAGCCGGAGTTTCGTTTCGAAGAAGCTTGAAACTTATTTTTTCAGGTTTTGATGTTACATACGACTGTCAAGTGTATTAAAAATTTATTTGAGGTAGTATTAAAATAGGGCATGGAAATTGGTGTGGAAATATCTAAGGTTTAAGTGACTGCCCAAAGTTGCCAGCCCACTTTTCAACGTGGACGAAATCGCGTGCAAAGCTATTATAAGATTAATAGGTACACAACAACACACCAATATTAGAAAATAATTATAGTCTCGTAATAGAAACAAATACGAATAAAACGAGTAAAGTGATATGGCAACCACAGTCACGAATATGGACGATTTATTATTACGAAAATAGAAATAACAAGAAAAGTGTTTATTTTTCTTACCTCACAAACAATACCTGGAAAAATATACATTAGCAATTATTTATCTATATTTAGGTAATGGTTCATATTACACGTTAACAATTAATTGTTCATATTTAGACATTTAGGCTAGGTGATATTGATTGTCTAGGCTAGGTGTTTTTTATTTATACAGGCCTTGGATACATTTATTTAAAAATTTGGAAAAAACGTAATTATGTGTACTCGAAGTTTTAATAACTATTAACCATGGAAGTAACAAGTACTAGTATGCTACTAGCCCACTATGTTTTATCATGTTTTCTGTTTAAATACTATTTTCTGCCCGCGGATTCGTTCACATTGTTTCTGTTTAACAATGATAACTACTATCCCATGCGAATTATAATTCATAGGATAAAAATAATCCATCGTTTTGTACAAGATCTATAACTAGGTAAATCTCATAAAATTTCCGTCCGATACGTTTAAGGCGCAAACATGACCAGTACCGCAAAGTGGCGCCACCATTTACTTTTATTTTTATATATTTCAAAAATTCACACGTGCAATGAATTTTCGAAATTCCTTTGTTAAACGGAATTATACCAAATGATAAAATAAGAGGGGGCGCCCCTTTAGGTGCTCTTGCGCCCCCCACTTATTTCATGATAGACAAAATGAAACTACTACAGAACCATTAAAAACCTTATGTTAGGGTGAATTTTATATATTTTTTTTGTTTAAATTAATCACTACTAGTATAAAACAAAGTCGCTTTTTTTTTAATAGATAGAGTGATTCAAGAGGAAAGTTTATACGTATAATAAAACCGTGCGAAGCCGGGGCGGGTCGCTAGTTAGGTATATTATAAAATAAGTGGTGGCGATAGTGTACCTCTTGTTTGCGTCTTAAGGGCTTTTAATTTATCCTTCAGCTGTAAAGTATCGTATTATAAAGTACTATTTGCGCCTTAATAGATTTGTCGTCAAGAGGTGACAAAGAAAGACGAAGAATGGAGACGTTTATTATGTGGCTATGTTGGTATCGAGCTACGCTGCGATCTCGCGTCTCGTCGCGTCGCTCGAGATCATCTGTGAAGTCGATGCATGTCGCACACATGCGGGCTAAAGCACCACGTGTTAGCTTCAATGGGCCCTCATAACATACCCTGAGAAAACGCCTTTTTTGCTTCCTTACTAATAAATACCTGGGCTATGATTTAGTAGGCACTTGAGATCCGATGTCGGTTTTTGTTGTATCCGCTTCAAGACTTTCAACGAAACTTATGGCTTTAGTTTCTGAAGTTTTATGAAATACTAGCACGCTTTTTTGCTATGGAAACGTCTCAAGGCTATTTCTATGACATGGGAACTGGGGCTAAATTCAACTAATTTATGAGATGAAAAGTATCCCATGTGTTAGATATTTCAGGGCTAGAAACTACGTCTGTTCCAAATTTTAGTTAATTAATTAACTTAACTAATTTAGTAGTGGACGCGACTTTAACTTTTTCTACAGTAGACATGACAGATACAAAATTCTAATTAACGTACATACCACATAAAGGTTCCGTTCTCAGCAGTGATCGGATATTCGGGCGCTTATTTACCTTTAGTTTGAGCGACTACACAGCATTTGCTATTAAAACAATTTTTTTCGGGACCTCATATGAAATCCAAAGGAATACACAATTTCGTGACACCATTTCTTTAGCTGGAATCTCTTTTTATCTTCATTTAAAGATCAAAGATATTGATATTTCCAGAGATTTTTATTTACAAATTTCGTGAAATACGCAACTGAATAAAAGTATCTTATATTATTTCGTCTATAAATATGAAAAAACATCATCATTTTATAAATTCCTGAAAATATGTTTTACAGCTCCTTGTAACAAACAACAAACAGACAGACAATAATCTGGCTCGTTACACTGGCTTAGGTTACTTGTATTGGTATTTTGGTAATTCTTATAAAACTTATTGACGTAAATATTTTGTCACGATAAAAAGTCAATTCTATGAATTAAAATGATAAAAGAAAGAGAGAGATATTCTGTCGCTTGGATAAAATAAGGCTTCGGTGAAATCTTTTCGTATATTTCTTTTTGGAGCAAACGCATCCCCGAAATAAACTGTCTTTTAGAGAACTAGTATCTGTTGTCATCGTATACTGCTAAACAGTCTTTTAAATATATTTAACTAGGGACCCGCCCCGGCTTCGCACGGTTTTATTATGCGTATAAACCTTCCTCTTGAATAACTCTATCTATTAAAAAAACGCATCAAAATCCGTTGCGTAAGTTTTAAAGATTTAAGCATAAAAAGGGACATAGGGACAGAAAAAGCGACTTTGTTTTTGTACTAGTGATAGTGAAGAGTATGCTTTATCTAATAAATAATCATGTTTAATAATATTTATGACCTTATTTATTTTTGGGGAACCATCGGTTCAATATTATCTTATTAAACCCAGTATTATGCACAAAGGTGACTATTAATAGTTTCGCTCAAATAGATCACAGATCAATGTCATACAAACTGAAGTTTAACTGGGTAGATGCATCAGGTTCACTCCACAAAAAAATCAAGAGCAGCTGAACCGATCTTTAATTTGTTGCGTTTGTTTCCGTCCCGGATCATTTAAAGGTTAGGGTACCGTATAAAAAAACACCTCAGACAAAGCCATGGGCGCAGTGTTTAGAGTTCGACAAAAGTAAGGCTTCCGTCTGCGGACAAAAGATTGAAGCGAACGGAAAATCAATTATCACTTTATTTCTTATATTATTTTGATAATTATGTTTATAGTATTAAATTTGACTTGTCTTAGTGCTTATTTTGTAAGCCTAAAGAAATAAAGATATTGATTTACTGATTTTTTTAATAAAATTCTACTCAGACAAAGCCATGGGCGCAGTGCTAGTGTTTAGAGTTTGTTAAAAAGTAAGCACACTGTCCGCTTAAAAAAAATACTCAAACAAAGCCATAGGCGCTAGTGTATAATGTAGAGTTTGATAAACTCTCAGAAGAAGCGATCCTTCTGGTTGTCGTTTTGCCGTAATGAGGTTTCGGCCATCCATGAGCCCCGAGATGCCCCGATCTTGTTTTCCCGCGCAAAGTGGCACATGTGGCTCGGCCGTTCCCAGCCATCGTGGGAATCGTCCTCCGACGACGCGCGCCCTTTTTCAGATTATGTTTTTGTTTAGTGTTATTGAATACCGAAATACTCTACTTCTTCTTCGAATGAGCTGCCGAAACCTTAAATTTGATTCCTGAGCTTTGGTATTGTTTGGTCCTGTGTGTTAAAAGTTATTTATTTCTGATTTCTGTGTCTACAACATTTTTAAAGTGAGAAAAGAATCTCTAGACGTAAATACAAAATCTAAAATAAATTAAGAAAGTTGAAACCAACCCTTACGGGTTATCTAGCTGGGTAGAAAGACTTAAGTATTAAGACAATTCTGGAAAATCTACACAACATCTTATTTTGAAGCCTCGATCCAACAAAGCTTGTGGTAAACTAGTACTAGATAACTTAATGCATAGCAGGCACTACTTGGTTAACTATGAATAGAAAACAGAACAGCAGCGGTATCAAATATCTGTAGATAACCAATCATTTGTACCGAACCCGCAACCTCCAGCATCGCATGCAAATTTCTCTCGCTCCGCCGCCACTGAATTCGTCGTATCGTAACAATCCACATCGAAAATCATCCTATGGCTCAAACTTGGCGCAAACAGTAAACCCGAATCGCGCGTTGTTATCTGTTTATGCGATCAATAAATGTTCGGCTTGTTGAATACCCAACAAAAGCACTGTTAGGCCGCTATGAAACCAGGTCAAAAGTTCGAAGCCGTCCGGATAAAGTTCAAGGTCTCAGTGGTGAGGTCACGCGGGGAAAAGTCTCCAAACCAACAGGTTGGGGGTATATTTTACATCCCCCTGTGGGTCGGCTTTACAGCGTTATGTTTGTGAACCAAGTCATTGACCTTTAGCCGACGTTGTATCTGCCATCTAAATTTTACGAGGTCCCTTGACTGGGCATTTGAATGAACAGTGTTTTTCCACATCTACAATAATAACCCCCATTTTAGGGTTCGGTACCTCAAAAGGACATAACGGAATCCATAATGGATCATTTTTTTGTCCATCTGTCTGTCTGATAAGACCCTTTTCTCAGGAAAGGAGTTATCAAGCTAAAATTCATATTAAATATTCAGGTCAAAGGTCCCTTGGAGCAATGTCAAATTATTTATACTAAATACTCATTACTCATAAATCTACGAATGCTTGCGTAGACGCTCCTTTGAAAGTCCTAATTAAGACTTTCAACCTGGGACTTTACCGTCTTTTAAGAATTACCTAAATCTCAGGCATTAATTCCCTTTTAATTAACGTTAAATATATTTTGATAATGAACAGCGAAACCACGTAGTATAAGAAGGTCTTTGTACTCAAACGAAGGCTTCAATATATTTTATAGGATTTACTTATTTCGTGAACGAAATGAAAAGCATTTGATTTGTTAATGACCCTCTATTTCTAAATGTCGTAACACGGATATCCTCAGAGTGCAATAGTCCTTCCGATGTTTCAAATTGAATAGGCATGCGTCGGCGCACTCTTATTCAGACATCCTGGAAGGAATGAATAGGAGCAACGCACTATAATCTTGCGAGACAGAATGCTCGCACGCACCCGCCTTAACCAATTTGCTTCTACGACTTTAGAGAACTATTTCACTTAACTGCTTTAGTCGGCTATTTAGACGTACAATGAACCACGATTCTGTTAAGTAGGTGCTAAAATTCTGGAGTTACATGTAAATTCAGCTAGGCTTTCTTAATTGGCACGTCTGGGATGTCTGTCTGCTATTAGATATTTCCCTGAATCACAGTACGTCTATATTATTACCACAGTACGCTTATCAGAAGGGATTCAGCTGGTTAAAACCCTAGGAATTGTTTCTTCACTAGAAATTGTCTCTTAGTACCTCACTCGTATAAGAACGCAAGTATCTTGCGATCGTTAAATTTCTCTCTTCAAGAATCAAGTTTTCATTTTTAGCCCACACATGTTATACTCGTATGTAAAGACATATACAAAAATTACGTTAGTAAAAAAACATAAGCTAAACATACGAAAAACTGAAACGTTATTATCTGGGTTTGTAAGGATGTAAATTATTTTTTGTAGTGATTTTTACATCCAGACTGATGATTGTGAATTAAATTTATTTTGATTTATTATTCTGAGCTATTCCTGTCTCCCTAGTGGGGTAACCCAATAGTGTGGCGCGATCGATGCTCTCCGACGCGACGCAAGACGTAGCGGGTTCGATTCCCGCCTTGAGACAAATGTTTTACGATCTGCAAATATTTGCTCTGGGGTCTGGGTGTTTTTTATTTATAATAGAAAATATCTGTAAATATAATGTATTGAATTAAGTACATCAGTCATCTAGTATCCACAACACAAGCTTTGCTTAGCTTGGGAGTAGATGATGCTGTATGGATTGTACAGCATTGTTTATTTATACCCTTAATAACTTCTAGCAAGTAAATTACTTCATAATTATCTATTAATAACTACAGGGTATATTTATTTATTACTCAGCTTACCAGTTAATTGTTTGTCCTACTTTCTCACCTTCCTTCCGGGCCGACCGAACGCCGGATGCGAACCGGCTTTGCAACGAGAAAGGTGATCAGGTCCTTACAATTTTATGCAAATTTAAATTGTCAGAATTGATAATTGTTCCGCTTTTGATACTGGTTATAAATGCTTCCGTTGTAGATATAATTAAATAGATCCTACGAATGTTTTACGGTGAAAGTGCGTGGAGATATTTCAATAGACTTTAAAAAGGGGAGGTTCTATAGGTTATATAAAATGGAGGGATTAAATGGAGAGGAGGGGAGGTTATATAAAATCATGTGTATGAAAATGAAGAAGACATAAAAGTATGATTTTGTGAACGTTACTTTTATTAGGTATCGTACCTATATAAATTCATACGAGTCGTCCTCTTCACTTTTAGATTAGGGTACAACCCGTCCCAGTCCCAAATCTGCTGATTTCAGATTCGGCCCAGTTAATAGAGATAAATATACCTATAGATAAACATAGAAGTCTCAAATCTGTCTAATGTCTTATTTTAATATTTTGTATCACTACATAATACAGGGTGTTAGTGTGAACACCGTTGTCCTTGAAATCAGAGGTTCAGCATCATGAGTAGAATCCAAAACCGATAAGAAAAGCTTAACACCTATTTTAGTTTTGCAAGATTTTGATATTTCATGTCTTCGCTATCGTACACGATGCCATAGTCACTCTACATACTTTAAGTACCTACCTACGTAAGTACTTATACCTGCGCCTTACTTGGATCGTAACTTCATTACTTGTGCCCTTCAAAAGACGGGATATTCGCACAGAAGGTGATCCGACACTGAGGTGCACATCACATGCCACGTGTCGCCTGGTCGAAGTACTTGTGTCACGTGTTTGTGAGGAAACGTTTCGTGTTTATAAAAATTTTCTTTAAAAAATGAGTAATAAATAGAATCATTTTTTTTCATCCGTTTTGGATTCTACTCATGATGCTGAACCTCTGGTTTCAAGGACAACGGTGTTCACACTAACACCCTGTATAAAACAAAGTCGCTTTTTCTGTCCATAAGTCCCTATACGCCTTTGACTGCTTAAATATTTAAAACTACGCTACGGATTTTGATGCGATTTTTTTAATAGATAGAGTGATTCAAGAGAAACGTTTATACGTATAATAAAACCGTGCGAAGCCGGAGCGGGGCGCTAGTATTGTATATAATGTTACAATTAAAGAATTTCTTATCTTGCCAAATCATCAGATTTGGGACTCGGACGAGTTGGACCCCAATCTAAAAGTGAAGAAGACCAGTCGTCCAAGTTCGTGTTTTTAATCGGACGAGATGGACCCTAACCAGTCCGGACGCCTGTAGTAATTCGATGAAGGCCTGATTTTTGCTTGTCCGGAATACCGAGGCTCTACTTTACTAGTTTTATTTTTTCTGTTCCTTGATTGAAATGTTCGAGGTTAGTAAAGACATTGTAAATTAAAACTTTGTTTCTTAAAATTATTATTTACATAATGATGTCAAGTTTAAAATTTGACAAATCACAGAGGTTTAACCCCCTATTAACTATGTATTTCATCATCAACCTATATTAGTCCACTGCTGGACATAGGCCTCCCCCAATGAGCGCCATAGCGCCCTGTCTATGTATTTAGTAACCCTAAAAAGCAATTGATTTCTGATTACAAAAGCGCTATGCTGAGTCCAATGGAATAACATAAACGCTATTTTTTCAGTATAATAAAGTTGAACTTAACTTGAATTGTTTATTTTGCTTCTCAATAAGTTTGAATTTGAATACGCTATAAACGGTAACGATATACCTGTATACAAAATCAGTAATAAAATATAAACTCTATCAAGTCGTAATACGTGTCTAATTCATAGTTTGATGGTACCTTTAAGTAGAGGTTCTTCGCTATGCCATAGTATTCGAATCACGCACGACAGCGTGTATTCCTTCGCTTTGAGAATACAAGCTGCAAATCTAAACCCTATGCGGCCTGCATTCAGAATGTGTAAAGGCATTTTGAACAGATCCCTATAAAGCTATTTTGCTCTTGCTTAGCGACATAGCAACCAAAAATGGTTAATGTTTGCAGTTTGCCTTTTTATAGGAGTAAAAAAATTAAAATCTGATTTAAACCACTGTTATTAAAACACTCGAAGCCCAAGCCACTGGTGTCAAATTGAACCGTTTGACAAAAACATAATTAAAATATTATATAGTTAAAAGTATAAATAAATAAAGCTGGACATTCCACACAGCATCATCAGCTCCAAATAAGCAGATCTTGTGTTATATATCACTACATAGTATAAAATAAAGTCGCTTTCTCTGTCCCTATGTCGTTGTGTCCCTTTGAACGCTTAAATCTTTAAAACTACGCAACGGATTTTGATGCGGTTTTTTTTAATAGATAGAGTGATTCAAGAGGAAGGTTTATACGTATAATAAAACCGGGCGAAGCCGGGGCGGGTCGCTAGTAAGATATACATAAAAACACCCAAAACCCCGGACAAATATTTGTTGATTGCACAAACATTTGTCCCAAGGCGGCAAACGACCCGCAACCTCCTGCGTCGCAGGCGGACCCTCGCCCACCGCGCCACATCGATCGTCAAAGTATTGGACATAATAATATTTCGTTTATTCAATGTTCATGCGAACCTTACGAACATTCAATCCCAATATCGATCGTCTCATTTTAATTAGAAAGCATAAATACGAAACGTCAAATTTATCTCGTATTTACACCTAAAAATCTAAGCCGTCACCAGGCAGAGTTCCCAGAACGCTACGGCTGGCAGCATTGCCACGTTGAAAGGCATTGCTGATATTATACCGAAATAGAAGCCAGCACATTTGATTATGATAAACATGTGATCTATACCTAACTAGTATCTGCCCTCGGCTTCACACGCGTTCTCTCAAGGTTATTTGTATTCCATGAATATAGATTTATGGAATGAAAAGTAGCATGTGTTATTCCAGGGCTAAAAATACGTCTATTCCAAATTCCAGCCTGATCCGTTCAATAGCATTTTCGAGAAAGGAACAATCATCCATCCATACAAATCATACAAACTTTCGCGTTTATAATATTACCATTAACGTATTAGTTACCATAACGAACGGTACCTGCGATAAAAATTCCAAAAGTGTCCCACGATATTCTGATATGCGTCTGATTGTCGCAACGCGAATTCCTCGTCCGATATTTGACGCCTCGGCTTCTACGAAGAACTGCCTTCATAAAAATACGAGTATCCTGTTATTTGTAAACACATACCATACAGAGAACCAAATACTTATGCTGTTCCGGCACATTGTACACCAAAGCATTGCGCCAGTTACCAATGGCTTTGACATCATGCGAATTTAAAAGTTTACACGAACAAAGCATAAATATGAGCCACCGACAATGTATTGAGCATAGATGAGAATTATCAAATACCAATTAACTGATTATTGTATGAGTACCTACCGCAGTGAACTAATGAAGCTACAGTGGTTTAATCGTAATTGTGTTTTAATTGTATAATTAATTGTTTTGACTAGTATAAATTTTCAGTTAGTTAAATTATTTAGTTACAAATTTTCTTTTTTCTAATCCTTTTTGAAAATTTAAGAAGTGCTTAATTTATAAGCATAAGGAAATAAAGTTATTGAAATTATGATTATAATGAATGATTGAAATAAATGTTTTATCTATAAGTTGGCATAGGCCTTCAAAATGTAGTAAACTAGCGACCGCCCCGGCTTCGCAAGGTTAAATTATACGTATAAACCTTCCTCTTGAATCACTATTAAAAAACCGCATCATTATCCCTTTTCGTAGTTTTAAAGATTTAAGCATATTATGGGACATAGGGACAGAGAAAGTGACTTTGTTTTATACTATGTAGTGATAACAACATTCGACGTGTAGAGGTTTGAATTATTCATCAAGGTTATTCAAGCTGTTTTAAGGTAAGTGGTAGGGTAAAGAGTTCATAATAACATCTCACCGAGACATGTCTATCCACGTAAGTAAACTCATTAGGTTTTCCCAGAACCCACATAAATGAAAGTGATACATCTATAATATTCAATAGCTGTCGTGAACCCATTACTGCCAGTGACTTTAGAAAACAAAGGTGCTTCAGATTACAGTGGCCTTTTTCTTTGCAGCCCATTGTTAGCGGTCGATGCTATTTTGTATATTCAGTGTGGTTCTAAGCTCAAATATCGACTGCCAAGAAAAAAAAACAATAATGATAATAAGTATTTCGTAATAATTACGGAATAGACAAATCAAATCTATGTCCCTAGTACAGAAAGTTCCGTGGGTCTTGATGCTTTCTATGGATCATAAAAAGTATTTATCTATGTATTGTATGTATTGTATTAAGTACTCATAACACAAGCTCTGCTTAGCTTGGACCTAGATGATGCTGTGTGGATTGTCCAGCATTATAAATTAATATCTAATATCTAATTGTTACAAACAGTCAAACAGCATCTTAACTCATATCTGAAGTATACGTTAATATTGTATGGAATACAAGGGAGTTCAGTAAAACTCGAAACTTAATACACACCTTAAGGACTGAAAGCCAACGTCGCGACGACGTGACGCCCACGTTGTTTTCGAGTGCGCTACGTTACCTCGAAAAACGGAACACCGAATTACACGTCCCCGAAAGCATACGACTACGAATTACTTAACAACGAATGCACGCTACAACGAAGCACTCCACGCCGAATGCATGCGACCTCGAATAACGATATCTCTAATGATCACCAACACGAATCACACAACAACGAATGCACGCTTCCAGGAAACACTCAACGGCAAAACCACGCTACCTCACATAACTCAACCTCGAAAGAAAGAATCTCGAAACTCTAGTAAAGATAACATTTTAAAACTAAATTTCTTTAATTGTTTGACAATTTTACACTAAGCAACATTTTCAAAAAAAGAAAAATGCTATGCGAATTATTTTACAGCAAAAGAGAAAATTATATTATCAACATTTCATGTATACACATACGTACCTAAGAAAGACCATCTTAAATTGTGATTAAGTCCATTGTTTCCTTTTTTTCAAAGTAATTTTTAATATTTTCTTTTGGTTTCTTCAGACCGAGGATTTATTTTTTCTACCATCATTACAGTGTGTTTTTGTTCCTTGCTAAATTCTTCCAATAGTTTTTTTGTGTAAAATTGTCAAACAATTAAAGAAATTTAGTTTTAAAATGTTATCTTTACTAGAGTTTCGAGATTCTTTCTTTCGAGGTTGGGTTATGTGAGGTAGCAGGGTTTTGCCGTTGAGTGTTTCCTGAAAGCGTGCATTCGTTGTAGTGTGATTCGTGTTGGTGATCATTAGAGATATCGTTATTCGAGGTCGCATGCATTCGGCGTGGAGTGCTTCGTTGTAGCGTGCATTCGTTGTTAAGTAATTCGTAGTCGTATGCTTTCGGGGACGTGTAATTCGGTGTTCCGTTTTTCGAGGTAACGTAGCGCCCTCGTTGTTTTCATTATCCTCATTGTTCTTGAAGGTCAAACCTTTCTTAGCTAATGGAAAAAAATATTTTCCATTTAACCTTCATAAATCATTGGTTGGAACGCAACGCTTTTAGGCACGGAGATTTTATAAAAAATACTAGCAGCGCCTCGCGGTTTCACCGGAGTAATCCCGTTCCTGTGAGAATTACGGGATTAGATATGTGTTATTACTATAATCTATATCTGTGCCAAATTTGATTCAGATCTGTTCAGTAGTTTTTGCGTGAAAGAGTAACAAACATGATGAATACTTACAAACTTTTGCGTTTATTAATATTAGTAGGATAGCGAAATACACCCGCATTGTTTTTATGAATCCCGTAGGAGTTTAAGGGCCTGTTTCACAATAGTCAAGTAAGTTCCCGTTTAATTAACTGTCAGGTATCTATGGTGCTGTCTCTTTCGTTTTAAAGTTGGCAGTAGGCGACGACAATATTGTTATCTATCATTTAAATTAATAGGAACTTACTTTTCGATGGTGAAACAAGCCCTTAGTCTGCTTGTTTTCGTCAGACGATATCTTGATCAATTCTACTGATATTATAAGGCTGACCGCTCACTATAGTCAAGACTGTCTTGAGACAGTTTTGTCTCACATAGACAAGTCTGACTTACGACACAAACAAAACTGTTTTGTCTACCACACTGCGCACACCTAAGACAAAACTGTTTTACAACGCGCACCGTCTGCGTCCAGTGATGCCATATTAGGCGAATTGTTGCCACTTAGGCTATTTTAGGGGGTCACATGGATACCAAAAATCGAATAAGCCATTTACAAAAATTAGAACGGCTAGTTAATACTTTAATACTTTAGGCTACTTCAGAATTACTCAAAATAGATATGATTATGCTTGTAACGAAACGTAATATGCACACTGTTCTTTGTTCAGATTCTTTCCACGCCACTTTTTTTCTTTTGAAACAGCTGTAAAGTGAATTTAGATACAATGCTACTTCGTACCTAACTATGTATGATATTCACTTTTGTTACAAACTGTGCATGTTAGACCAGGGCACCTAGATAGGTTTTTGAAAAATAAAAATAGTAGGATGAAAATGAAACCCATTGGAAAAGGAGAATATAATAAAAATTAAAGGAAAAATAATTTACGGGCGATGCGAAGTCGGGAAGTGGAAGGGGGTGACTGTTTAAGAGCAAAAACGGTTTATTTCGATTTGGCTAGAAAAATGCCGCCACCGCCTGCGGTGTGTGTGTAGGCTTTCATATGATTCAATAGAATACAACTCGCACGCCTTCGCCTTCGCTCCGCCTCCGGCTTCAGTGTGTGGAGACCTTACTATTTATAACAATTTAATTCATTCACTTAAAATAAAAATATATATTGTTTGGATAGGTACCTAATTCCTACGAGTATGTAGGTACAGATCTGTCATTATTCCCTCTTAATAAATTTTGATGGATTTAGTTCAGTCAATATAGTAAGTTCACCTCGGAATTCGAGATACCCAGCTGTAAGTCTGTAAATAATTGTATATTCGCACCCTAGAAGTGGTCTCAAAACCTATATATGGTAGGGTGTGCGCAACTATTAAATTTCAAGGTCAAGATAGATACATAGACCGGACGCATCGGTTGACCTGAAGTGATGTGACCGCGCGCTCTCCGCCCTCTATCTCGAAAACAGTTCACCGTATAAAAAAATATTTTACACAATTTGTAGTTTTTTTTTTCTACAATATTGAATATAAGTACAAACAGCAAAAAACCCATGGGAGATGAGATATTTACAAAAAAAGCGCAGAAAACTGATTTTGTAACCTTTGACCTTGAAATTTAATAGTTGCGCACACCCTACTATATGTAGGTTTTGAGACAACTTTTAGGGTGCCAATGGTGTCAATTCTCTTGTTTTAGACCTAGCTAAAATTAGCTAATTTTAAGATTTAGAAACGTCAAATCCGCGAATGCTATTCTGTGTTTTAAAAATTAGACTGAGAGATTTAAAATTAGGATGACAGATGTAAAACAACTCAACTTAGCTAAAATTGCTAAAACCGTATTCTGTAACATCACATTTTAGCTAAGATTAGACGTCTAACTTAATTTTAGGAGGCACCTAATTTGGTCATGATTAAAATTTACAAGCAGAATGCTCAAAGCTTATACTACGAAAACCTAGAATTTAATGTAATTTGTGAATGATGAGAGTGAAAAAACATTCAGGGCAGGAACAGAAAAGTTACATGCAACATTATAGAAAACATATTTATTTTGCTTACAGCAACACCAACTACTAAACTTAGAGAGATTTTACGATTGTCAAACACGTTTTAAATTAGGTATTTTTAAGATTTGCAACAGAATACCATAAATTTTAAGTCAATCTAACTAAGAAATTTTAAGATTTTAGTTAGGATTCCTAAAACAACAGAATCGACACCAATATCTTGTATATTATATATGTATATTATATATTATTTACAGACTTACAGCTGGGTATCTCGGATTCCGAGATTCTTACCTAATTTCTTGCACTAATTGAGCTTATTCGTATACATCTGAGTTCTATACTAAGCTAATTAAGTAAGTACCTATAATATTTACCTATCAATATTTAAAAATATAAGTAAACTATTGAAAAAAAAATTGCTAACTTTACTGAAGTTCATCATAGATAAAGCAAAATAAAAAACAATAAAAAAGGAAGATTTACGACGATATCCCCGTTACGACGGATAATTTTTTTCACAAATTTATAAAAACGGACCTTTTGCAATATCGGACCATTTTGGCGTTCGAGTCGGAGCTTTTTCATTTTGACTGCCGGCAACACTACAAGACAAGACTGTTTTGTCTTTGATGTGCGCACCCCCATACATGCAAAGGGGAAGTCGACTGTCGTTAGTCAGTCTTGTCGCAGAGTCTATGAGACAATTTTGTCTAACAGACGTCTTGTCTCAAGTGTGCGCGTCTTCATTACTTTTATAAGGCAATAGTCTGTCTTAAGACAGTCTTGACTATAGTGTGCGGTCAGCCTAAACGCGAAAGTTTGTAAGTATGGATTGATAGATGGCTGGATAGATGGATGAATGGATGGATGGATGGAAGGATGGATGGATGGATGGATGGATGGATGGATGGGTGGATGGATGGATTGATGGATTGATGGATTGATGGATGAATGGATGGATTGATGGATGAAAGGATGGATGGATGGGCCAGATTTCACTCAGTTCCACACCGACAATAGTATGTAATTATTTATAAGGCAAACATGTATTAGACACATAAGTTGTGAATAAGATGTGTATAGTGTGCTAAGTAAGTCAACTATTTATTGTAATGAATAGGTACTTACCTACTGAAGTTCCTACCTTTACCTTCATAATATGTATCTGTGTGTCTGTGCCGTTTCTTAGACAAATAAATATATCTTTATCTTTAAGTTATACCTACACGTGCTAGTGGTTTCTATTTCGCTTCTTCCACTAACAAAAGATTGAAGCGAACTGAAAATCAAATATCACTTTTATTTCTTACTTATATTATTTTGATAATTATGTACTTACCTATAGTATTAAATTTGACTTGTCTAAGTGCTTATTTGTAAGCCTAAAGAAATATACTTATTGATTTACTGATTTACCTACTGATTAACTCATGGATGGATAGATGAATAGATGGATAGATGGATAGATGGATAGATGGATAGATGGATAGATGGATAGATGGATAGATGGAAAGATGGATCGATGGATAGATGGATAGATGGATAGATGGATAGATGGATAGATGGATAGATGGATAGATGGATAGATGGATAGATGGATAGATGGATAGATGGATAGATGGATAGATGGAAAGATGGATCGATGGATAGATGGATAGATGGATAGATGGATAGATGGATAGATGGATAGATGGATAGATGGATAGATGGAGAGATGGAGAGATGGATAGATGGACAGATGGACAGATGGACAGATGGACAGATGGACAGATGGACAGATGGATAGATGGACAGATGGACAGATGGACAGATGGACAGATGGACAGATGGACAGATGGACAGATGGATAGATGGATAGATTGATTGATGGATAGACACATTTTTTGTTCAGACAGATAAACAGGAGTAGGTTGTTGTGATAGGTACCTATGTGTAAGGTACGGTATATTTAGCGACATCTAGCATAATGTGAGCTGAACTAAAATGAAATAACAAAAATTCAGAGTGCAAAAAGTAGATCACGTGACCATTATTCCTAGATCGCACAAGCGTTGGTTTCTACAACATCTAGCCTATATAGAACTTTCCGACATCAACTGTCGGTCGAAAGACCCCGGGTAAGTGGGCCAGATGGGCCGACCCGGTACAGGGAAGATCTTCTCCTGTAACTCTTTGGGGGAATTCCACCTTTAACCCCCAAAGTATATGTAACCGTAAGGTAGACAAATGTATCATGTGGTATACATATATCTACATACTATGTTTTTGATTTTAAAACTCAAGGCCGACATAAGTGACATAATCAGGAGTCCTATCAAGGGAGAAATAATCAGGCTGACATAAAATCTCAATATTATAATAAATGGAAAAGTCTGTGTGAATGTTTGTTATAGGTTAATCTCAGTAACTACTTAAGTTATTTAGATGAAATTTGGTACGTAGATAGTTTCATCATCATCATCATCATCAGCCTATATTAGTCCACAGCTGGACATAGGCCTCCCCTAATGAGCGCCGTTGATAGTTTAGGATCTAGAATAGGACATAGGCTATTAAAATTTGGAAATTTTAATCTCTGAAGGAGTTAAATGGGGTGGTAAAGTTTGTATGGAAAATGAGCCTTGGTTTGATTTACTCAAAACTCGGTATAAAAAAAGTATGAAATAAATATGAAACACATGCTTTTTTATTTTTTTTAAATATCCCTTATGGGTTATGTAACAAATTTCTGAAATTTGTTGGAAAAAAACTCTAGTTCGCGGGCGAAGCCACGGGGTGCATCTAGTAATCACTAAACAGCATTTCTGCTCGCGGCATCGCTCGCGGGGATACAAGTTTGTCCTGCTATTCAATCTATCCATTTAACCTTTTTATACGTTTTTCACGTGTTTTTTATCTTTAATTAAGAATCTTAATCTTGTCTTTTTTTGTTTCTATACTTACAAGCCCGCAGCTTTGTACGAGCTGTTTCTATAGAAACGTTTCTCATCTCATATTTTTTGAATCCAACATCTAGGAAGGTGATAAGAGCCTGTTAATATGTGTTCCCAAGGTAGGGCTGGTCCACCAGTTCGAAGTCACTCAGCGAGCTATGGAAAGAGCTGTGTGAGAAGTTTCTCTGAAGGATAGGATTCGTAATGTAAATTTCCGACAGAGAACCAAAGTTATCGACATAGATCAAAGAATTAGCAAGCTGTGTGTGTTGCGGCTGTCGGCCGGCCATATCTCGCGAAGAACCGACGACCGTTTGGGTAAACGTTTACCCAGTTCTTGAGTTAAGACCGTGACTTGGCAAACGTAGTGTCGGGCGCCCACCAGCCAGGTGGGATAACGATCTGCGAGACTGCTGGCAGATGCTGGATACGGCAAGCTGAAGACAGGGTGATATGGCGCTCATTAGGAGCAGTGGTCTAACATAGGCCGATGATGATGAGTTCAACATAAACCTGTTTCGATATAACTGCTAGGTCGCGTTAGATCCCAAGTCTTTTTGCGATGCTTTCCCACGGGACCGTTGTGCGCTATCAAACCGATCGATTGATAAATGCCGACTACACTTTCCAACGGTACTTTTGAACCTGTATACCGTGCACAGATGCGTCGATACAGACTCATGTGAATGTCTCTTCACTTTGATTTTTGATCATTCTTTTTAAATTAAATAATGGAACGTGCAAGAAACTTTTACCTTGTTAGTTTTCAAGTTGGATCATAACCCTTAAAATTCTCAAATGGATAATACAACTTGTGATAAGTTGTATTATCCATTTGAGAATTTTAATCCCTTTTATCTCCTTGACAATTTGTTTCAATTTATTTACTGATATTTGCAACTTACTTGGAGTTTTGTTATACCTAATGTCTAAGACATTGATTGCCCTTTCAAGGAAAGGTACGAGTACATTAACCTCGTTTAGCCTAGTTGTGGGCAAAGCGAGTTTTTTCTTATTTCTAATATTTACATAATGTATACAAATTTTTTTTTTCAGTCGAGCTACCTCTAGACTGTTTGTAGTTTGTTCAATTGTTTCATTTGTAAGTGCTAGTTTTAAAATGTTCTATTCCTTGATTGTCCATATTTATATTCATCCAGGTGAAGCCGTGGGAAATAGCTAGTTTTATATTAAATACGTCAAAAAGTGCTAGTCAACTTAGTACTGGACCGAATGAGAAGCACCAGCCATCAATGAAAAAAAATCATGAAAATCAGTTCACCTACAAAAAACAAAAATACAGACAAATTGAGAATCCCATCCTTTTTTTAAAACGATCAAACATAGATGGGCATTAATATAAGTACAATGTCCTCTTTCGCTTCGGTCGCGGATAGAACTTCATTATAATACCCCTTGGAACAAGGCTATGACAAGTGCCCTCCCCGCTATGCCATGCCAAACAACTCTACCAGACCCTGTCGCGTATTCCGCGTAAGAAACTAGAATCAAGTTCTTGAAAAGGTAACTAGCACCTACCGTTTTAAGCGTGCTGGGAATAGTTGAAGCTACTTTTTCCACGGAGTAGGCTGCCGCTTTAACATGAACACAGGTTGTGAAGCGAGTTATGCCACGCATAAGTCGCTTCACAACATAGTTCATGAGTCACCTCGTCTACATATTCGTATTTTAATTTTATTGGATTTGCAATCAGAATGGAGATTATACATGCATGGCCATGGCAACTCCCAATGGAGTAGCGGATAAGATTTATCAAAAGGATACCCAGCGGGCAGCAGTGACACACCCAGGACAATATAACCACCGAACAATACTACCAAAACATCCCGCATGACCAGCGTAAAGATTATGAACATGCACCCTATGATAAAGCCAATAAGGCGCTTTTCAAACAGCTTGCGTCCAGACCAGTCAGCACAAAATGTCACGGAAGGTCAACCCGCTCCTGCCAGGTTCTTTTAATTAACTGTCTAAATGTCCGACAGTTGTTAAGCTACTTCTGTCGTCATCGACTGTAATTCTGTTTGTGATTACTTCTGATTGAACAGAGTACGGTACTGACAAAACAAGTTTTATTTGTTTTTAATGTCTTACAACTAACGGTGCTTGGGTCCGACCTAGAGGCGCTCTAGAATTGTCTCACCTTACCTCTATCTCTTGATGTGTTATCATATCAACGTAGAGCTACGTCGTATTCAATTTTAGACATAGAGGTACCGTTCGTTCTCCCTATTGTCAAAGCCCTCATAATCAAAATTGTAATCCAGTCTAATACTGCTTAATGAATTTAAATAATTTCCAGGCTTATAATAAGCAATGCAGTAAAATTAATTTTATAATTACAATCAAGTATTAGCAAAAATAATACTTGTTTTTTGCAATTGAAACCATTCAGACGGTTGCAAATAATCTGACGGTGGTAATGCACCCAGTGTCTTTTGGATGCTTTCGACAGGTATTGACATGGATCAATTGAGCTACCTAAGTACCTTTGCAATTTAATATAATATAGATATCGTTATCTATGTACTTTTAACTTTCTATATGTATGTATATGTCGGAGTTAGGGGAAAAACAGGATCACCTTCATAATCACTTCAATCCTCCATAAAACCGGATCATCGAGCAGCAATGTGGTTTTGTCAGGAAAGCACTCAAGAGGTTATTCGCTACACCAATCTTTACTGGGCAAATGCATTGCACGAGAGTATGCAAAAATAAAGCCTGCTACGAAACTAATGCGATTCTAATCAGAATAAATAATTTGGTCAATCCTAGAGATATTCACAGTCATGTTGCACCCAAATTAATTCATTTTCTTTTTATGAAATTTATCCATTAACAGCCTGTTGTCCGCAAATCACACACTGAGAAAAATAACTTTCGTGATTACGAATAATTTTAAAGGAATTCCAGCAATTTTATCCGTATTCCCAACAAAAACGGACCAAGAGTTCTTACTAAAAATTTGTGCGTAAATCCTAACAATTTATCAATAAACTGGTCACCAAGGAACATCATTACAATAGCACGACAATACAAAGTGCTGTAAACTCTTGTCTTATCGTTACACGTCATAACAAAACGTCGTGACTAACTCTCTGCTCGTGCCTAATAATCATTACTAGAAATGAGTTTCCATCATGATGGGAATGACACAGAGTGCTGCATACTCTTGTGTTGTCATTACGCGTTATAACATTTTGTCATGAAGAACTCTGAATATTCCTAACAGTAATGATGAGAAATCATGAGGGGAATGATAGAAATTGTTGAAGTCATATTAATATACCATTATTTGAATGTCATGTTGTTGTGGACATCATGTTAATTAGTAGAAATTTCCTAATAATATTTGTGAAACTGACCTACCCTAATTGTTGTTAGTATTGTAAGGATAAGGACCTCTTTTATCTTCAAACTTTTCGATCCGTCATGTCAAATCTGTATGCTTTACTATATTATTAGTATACGTAGGACCAAAATATTGGAATCCAAATAAAACGGCGCTTTGAACTTGGCAAAGGTACTTCATCAATAAAGTACGAAGTTCGAAGCGCGGTAGAACTGTTGGTTGTCTTCTACTTGCAATAAACTCTATTGCAAGTCGAAGAAACGAGTCGAATCAACCAACCGACCTCAGCAAAGAACATAATACTCTCTACCGAGAGGAGCTCAGTGTAACAAAAATCACTGCCACCTTATAGCCGACACCCGTGCGTTCTCGTCAGCGCGATCTAGTCTTCGTCCACTTTTACTAGCGACATCTAGTTAATTTTTATAGGAACTAACCAGATCCCGATCGATACCCAACAAATATAATAAGTACCTAGTTATTCTTGATTTTCCATTTCCAACATGTAAGTTTGGTATGACAGCACGAATGTTTGTCATGACAGCACGAAAGTTTGTCATGACAGCACGAAAGTTTGTCATGACAGCACGAAAGTTTGTCATGACAGCACGAAAGTTTGTCGTGACAGCACGAAAGTTTGTCGTGACAGCACGAAAGTTTATCATGACAGCATAATATACTATTAAGCTTTCCTAACTGTTTATAGTGATTCTCCTGTTAACCCTACACCTAAAGTTAGAAGGAATTCTTGATTTTGTAACGTGATGAATTTCGATTCTTAGTCTTTAGTCAATACAGTCTTGACAATTAATCATGCGCAGCCTTGGTAATTTAATGATCATCACTACTCATGCAAGTTATAAACTTAAGAAATGTAGTGCTAGTCACTTAATTAGGAAAACAACAGAATAATATGACTTTCACGATAAAACGTCATGCTAGTTCTGATACCTCATTAGTATGTAACTTCACGTTCTAATGATGAGCAATCATGATAGCCAACCAAGTTTTTCATCATATATAAATCTGATGTCACGTAAATCGAACCAGGCTGAACAACATTTTAAAATGCACATGATACTAATTCAGTTGTCTTGATTAGTTAGAATTCTTCATGTTTAAATATAATGAAGGACGAGAGTCATTTTTCTCAGTGCAGGTTTTATGGACTGGTCGCTGATAGAGCAAAGAGACCGGATACATAATCAAGAAGTTATCATTATTGTATCGGTCGGTATCTCTACAAGGGCTCACTAGTATGAAATAGAATTGAGGACTAGAAATGCAGCGATCTGCGACATAATTTTTTTATACAACATGTTATTTATTTTAACATTATTTTAAACGAATAACTTATTTCATTGTAAGTGAACTTTTATAGTTTTTAAGAGAAATAAAGCTAACCTATCTATAATGTTAAATTTGAGGCCAAAATGTGAATGGCATTCTTAATATGTTTCAACAATATCCATAGGTATCTACCATCATCCCATACCCATGTCCCCATCGACATTTGAATGCTAAATAACATTCGGTAGACATCGGACGCGTACGATTTACAAAACAAGCCTCATTGTTAATAAGGTGTACAATGTGCTCTACGGTGTCAACATTCTCAAAGTCGTACACCACTCTACTTTTAACTACTTATTATACTTTGCCAGGAGCTGTACGAAGGTTATTTTTTGTGGAAATCCACTTTTTTGCCACGCGGCAACGTTAAGTTAGTGTTAGTAGTTAGTTTCTGTTGATCAAATGCATTTTGTGAACTATTTACATTTCAAAAATTATGCTGTTTTGGTCGGAGTTTTAAGTCATCCAGTTTTCGGGCTTCAAGAGATGGTTGGAATAAAGGAGATCGATTAGCTATGGATGCACAAAGCAATCTAAGACTTTGGAGAGGAAAGAAAGGATAGAGATGGAAAGAAATTCAGAAAAAGAAGTAATGGTCTAAGATCCGACTGCAGAATTAGCCCGCTCATTCCTTTTTGCTTGAAACCAAATTTTTATGAATCTTTGTAACTAGGAGAATTTAATATGTATATATGCTAGGTTGCCTATCAGAATTTGGCCGCAAGTATTTCTAATTAATTTATGTTTCAGAGATTTTTGGAAGAAACTTACGTTCACTTATTTTTTTAATAAAATAACGTCTACATGACGGCAATTTATGTAAATTTTCTAAAAAATCACGGTTGCCGTTGCTCACTTGGCCGCACCTCTTCGCAGCCAGATTTAAATAGGTGTAATTTCGAAAGATTTTTACGTTCAATAACATTCATGTATGAATTTTATATCAAATTAAAGCATTTATTTTTCTCTTTATTATCATACAGGATTGCCTAATTAAATCCGACCGCAAATAAGGGTTGCCTGCTGTTAAAGATGATAAATATTCTAGGTAGAGTAAAAGAGAGTTTATCTGCTCATCAATCTGAAAATATTGCTAAGTTATAATAAATATAAACTAAAAGTACACTCATACGTTACTAAAGACCCCGAAGACCGTTTCCCATTAATGTCTACTCTTTTTATCCTGTCACTCAAGTAAGAGAAAATAAGATCCAAAGAGGTGTCATTTATTCCATTGTGATGTAGTTTCCTGATTTATGTCTCATGGTGTACACAGTCGAATGCTTTTGATAAGTTGCAAAAAAACACCTAAAGCATCTTTAGACTTCTCCCAAGCACCATTAATATGAGATACTTACTCTTTCCTAGCATCAGTAGTTGACCTGCTACGAGTAAACCCGAATTGTTGTCTACCAATATTCAACTGAGGTCATTTATATGTATATAGTAAGGTCTCGAATTTTGAATATCCAATATACAGATCCTTAGGATATTGACGATTGTATTCTTTTTTGATCTGAGCGTACATAAGTGATTTCGCATGTGCTACTGTACTAACATCATTCGCTACCAAGCGATTCTTAATCTATAGTCTTCCTCGTTCAAACAATAGCAAAATCGCTTCTTAAAACTTGGCCAGGCATTTGATAAGGAAGAAAAATATTTCGACGTTATCGATTCGCTTCATCAAGTTCATTGTCATCAACATATACTAGTCGACTGCTGGACATAACCCTCCCCTACTGAGCGCTATTGCGCCCTGTCTTCAGTTTGCCGCATCCAGCATCTACCTGTAGTTATTTTGCATCGTCTTCCAACAAGACGTCCTACACTATGTTTTCTGAGTTGCGATCTCACCCACGAATACGTTTACCTCAAACGTTGTCGGTTCTTCGCAAGATATAGCCGGATCACTGCCACTTAGCTTGCTGATTCTTTGAGTTATGTCGATAACTTTGGTTCTATCGGATGTACTTATTCGTTACGCCTATCTTTCAAACTCCTCAGTAATATTTTTCCATAGCTCGCTGAGCGACATTGAACTGATAGACCAGCCCTATCGTAAGGGTCCTCGTCTCAGCTCCGTAGGTCGTTACGGAAAGGACGTACTGATATAAAATATTCGTTTTCAAACATTGCGGTATGCATGTCGAGAAGATTTGACGTAGTTATCCGAACGCTGTCCAGCCCAGGCGGATCCTACTCTAGGTCTCACAATTGTTTTTACCTTACTGCCCAATCAGCTCCAGGTAAGTGTTCTTGTGAAACAATTTCAAGAAGATGATCTACGACGACGAGTCTTGATCAATGAATCGATTCACCTGATGGTATCGAAATGTTTGTTCACTATCTGTCAATGATCTAATCTACGTCATCGACCAAAGCCATGATGCATTAAAAAAGCTTATGATAAGTATGACCTCAACGCTTCATTTTGGATATCCCTATATTTGACGTAATAGTATGATAAAATAAGTAGCGGCGCTTTTGTGCCTCCAGTTACTGCCTAAGGTCAGTTCATACAGCCTATATATCACTAATGTGCCAACCTGCCTATTTATAATAATAATAGCGCTTTTAGATTGACTCTCATGAAGGATCTCTGTGCTTGTGTTAGGTTCGACCCTATCCTTGCCTCCCAAATCACTATCTGTATGTATGTTTATGGGATAGTAAAAATTAGAAACACATTTCAACGTAAACGTTATTTTTATTTAATTTTTTCATTCTACACATTCATATACATGAAATATACATTACTTATTCTAATATGTATTGGCAAAACTACCTACCTCTAGGTACGAGTAACTATATAGGTAGATAATTTTGACAAAAATTACATAACATTATACTAAGATTCATTGATTAAACTAAGTTAATAGATATAAGCTACAAAAGAGATATTAAAGTCATGTATATTTAATATATATCCTTGCTTCCTAGCCTTTAATATCTCCTCAGTTTTATGACACAAGATAAAATAAACTATACTTACTGACTCTACAACTATTCGAGTGAAAAGTTAAAGAACAAATCTTATAGAACTCAAAACTGAAATATCAATAATACCTGCACTATGTTAACAATTGCAACTAAAATAAATAATTATTTAAGAATAAAAGAGGTTACTTACTTAAATTTAACACGTCTTACTTTTAAGAAAAACCTTTCATTTGAAAAAAATCTTCCTCCATGGAAGAAGACGTTAAAATTAACTTCTTTTTCATTTGTATAACTTACTCCTTAATTTCGGAAGAGTATGTTTATTTGAACTGGATTTTAATTTGAATAACGTCCTTTTCCATACCGGAGGTAGATGTTCATTTGAAATTTCATTTGATTAACGTGCTGATCGACTTTATAGTGTATGTAAGCATACACTTTTTGTAATGTACGTCTAAGTAGTCTATGACTGAAATTTGACCTAATTAAATTAGGATGTTTTTAAGAAAATAGGCGCTTGGCTCAGGAATCAACTGTTTCGCTAGTAACTATACATATAATTATCACTATCCGACTACATCTTACAATTAAAAATGTTAAACGTTACACATAATTAGGGGCCGAATTCCACTTATTTCAGAACACATCTCAATAGCGCCATACTATCAAAATGGCTAAAATGACTTTTGTACATTATTCAACCATTTTTTTTTCATGATATCGACAATACTTTATGACGTCGCTATTAAGGGTCTAGACAGACGGACTGCAATTCAACTGCAATCCGACTGCCAAATGGCAGTTCAGATGCAGTTGGAATGCAGTTGGCTCGACTGCAATCAAACTGCACGTCGACGGGCAGTTGGCGTGCAGTTGGATTGCAGTCTGAGTGCAGTTACAACGACTAACTGCACTCAGACTGCAATCCAACTGCACGCCAACTGCCCGTCGACGTGCAGTTTGATTGCAGTCGAGCCAACTGCATTCCAACTGCATCTGAACTGCCATTTGGCAGTCGGATTGCAGTTGAATTGCAGTCCGTCTGTCTAGACCCTGAGCGGTACGGGGCAGTACGGGGCCGACCAATTGAAGAGACTTACATTATTACAATATGAAAACTGTCAAAAAAACTGTCGGTGGTCATAAACATAATCTTCTCAGGTATGAATGAACCAAAAAGAATACCAAAGGAGTTTAACACTGTCATTTTGATACGGTACTATATGAAGCGATTTATTTAGTGGAATTCGGCCCAAGGTTACTCAGAAAGTTTTGCAGTACCTATAAGAGACAGGCCATCTATTTTAAATTATGATTATTTTAAAATAGGTACGTTCCAAATTCAAAAGTTTTCATTATTGGGAGTTTCAAAACCCTTAAACGCCTTCGAAACTGAAGCGATCAAGAAGCGAGGAAAAAGTCTTGATCGCGAGCTTTTTCAATTTTACTGGTTATTTGGTATCCACACGAAATGATAATACTACCAAATGCTTGGCAGAAGTTTTCTCTTTTGTGAGCAACAAGCGACCAAAAATAGGACACCGCGGGCCACTTATTAAACGCGCCCGCGCACACCAAGCTCAAAACGGGACCTTCCAGGACAACAAGCCAGTCAGTTTGAAGGCTTGCCTAAGTCACCCCTCTTTCAGCGCTGACGAACCTATCAACGCGCGACTTCCCTTAATGCCCGAAAATAAAAACCAGCTCAAAAGGAAACGATTTTCGTCCCCAGCAAATGCGATGTGACCGATCGATGGGCTAGAACTTGAGGGCTAGAATTGGAAAAATATTTCAAATCTTTTTTAAAATTTAGTTTAGAGGCCTGAAACTATGTACAGAGGCTGGTGGAGAATACTTTCAAAGATTCAATAAAAAGAATCTACCCGAGAACACTTTACTATAAATTTTCACAAAACTTTCTGAGTCCCTCCCTCTATTATACCTACTACACCTAAAGCCATAATAAAGCATATGAAGTTGCGCGCATAAGCAACTAAGTCGTAATATTCGCTAGTAATATTTACTAATTTCTAACCAAAACATTTTCTGAAGCAAAATTTAGGTTAGGTTAGATGTTCAAAATTTGTTTCCAATAAAATTGCCCCATCCTGCAAAACGAAAAAAATAACGTTCAAATTGAATTCGAATACAGCAATTTTATTAAATGCCTAGTTTAGAAATATAAGAAAGTTACAATATAAGATAAGAAATAACAAGTTACACATCACATCCTTTCGATTATGAAAGGTGGGAAAATCATTTATGGGCAATTGTGTGCGCTTCTATTATAAACTTTCATCTAAAGCAATTGAGCACTCTATTCATAGATTTAAACAGTACATAAAACAAAATTCTTATCAAGAAAGAATATAACTCCATAAATGATTAAATCAATGACATTATGCTTGGTCAGAGTCGCTCAGCACCACAACGTAGGAAACGTCCTAAATAGTATGTAATCCTTACCTACTAATAAAATACGAAGTTTTTACGAATTTTTTAAGATATGGATGTTTGTTCCTCTTTAAAACTACTGAACAGATCAGGCTGAAATTTTAATAGACGTAGTTCTAGCCCTGGAACACAAGACAATTTTAATCCCAAAAATAGTTCCCATAGAAATAGCCTTGTGACGTTTCCATAGAAACAACGCCTACGAAGCTGCGGGCAGAAGCTAGTTAAACAAACATTAGACACATGAGTTATAGGTACACGTTTAGTTATATTATGACTATCAGCCAGTAGTGTCCCACTGCAGAGCAAAGGCCTCCCTCCCCTCCTTACATTCATCTCTGTCTTTAGAAAGGAGAACCCAATCTGTAAGGTTTATGTTCCTGTCCTAAATCACTATTCCACGTGGACGAAGTCGCTGGCACAGCCTGTATTATTATCATAATCTTACCTTAATTTTCATCCCATAAGCGTTGGAATCTCTCGCGCCACAATTCCATAAATTCCTGCCGGTTCTCGAACTCCAGGAAGTTCTGCTCGTGCACCACGTGATTGAATACTGCGTCGCAATGGACGAACGTCATGTTTTTGTAGAGAATCTGACGGCCGTGTATAACACCGATGTGTGAGTGGCCCATCGAGCGGTTTTCTTCAGGAGTAGAGACGTCCAGCAGAATAATTCTGAATTCTTGGTTCGAATGGAACGTTCTGTTGACGAAGTTCACTTCTACACCTGTCAACGGAAAAAACAATTAATCACTAAAAGACTTGTAGTTTTATATGACCAGGACCTGAATAGCGGGGCTCCTGAAATTCAGATTCCGAGTCTTAGACCC
This sequence comes from Eupithecia centaureata, assembly GCA_944547425.1. Lineage (NCBI taxonomy): Eukaryota > Metazoa > Arthropoda > Insecta > Lepidoptera > Geometridae > Eupithecia > Eupithecia centaureata. Next base: position 20,767,938 of record OX155675.1, on the reverse strand, counting down.
TAAATTAGACACAGATCTGCGCGAAATTCTAATATTTAGGCAGTTATTATTTTCTGTGATTAGGAATTAGTAATAAAAATACCAGAGAAATTCCACAAAATTTGGACCCATTTTCTACCTATGTTGCGATAAAATAGCATAATTATAATGGTCATTTAGTTGAAATGTTGATTTATAGTAATAAATCTCTCCTTAAATTTTATTTGAGGACATCACTGGCGCAGCGGGCGCCTGCGACGCAGGAGGGCGCAGGTTCGATTCCCGCCTCGGAACAAATTAGGGTATGATCTGCAGAAATTTGTTCCGCTGGTCTGGGTGTTTTCTATGTCCAATAAAAAATATCTAGCAATGTATATATACAATGTATTAAACATATCAGTTATCAAGTACCCATAACACAAGTTTTATTTTACTTTGGGGCTAGAGATGGTGCTCTGTAAATTGTCCAGGTTTTTTTAAAAAAATATCCTTTTCCAAAAGTAGTACTAAATCGAAAATAAACTAAAACATGAATTTCTGTCAGATTGCATGTCGAAGATTCGGAAACGGAATTTCTGAATACCCCTAGTGTTCCCTTAATAAAAATACTTATTAATATTTGAATTCGGTTTTTTCTGTGTTAAAAACATCTTCTTAATTTACTATTTATTAGTTTTATTTAATTCTGTTCAAAGTTTTTGTGAAATCATCACAGTGAGCAGGTGAGCACGCGTTCACACGAGTGCGTCTTTTTCGGTGCGACTCTGCGATTGAGTCGGGTATAATGCTAGTGCGCACTAGCAATGCCATACAGCGTGGTAATGCAGCCAGTGTTTTGGGGACACTTCCGACTGGCATTGAGATGGATCAGTTGCTACCTTTAGTCTGTTTGCAACAGTCTGCAGTTGCTCAATTTTAAAAATTGTAAATTTTAGTTATTATTTTTCTATTCCTTGATTGTAATTTTCGTTGTTAATACTTTTTTATCTGGAATACAAAACATTCAAAATATATTAAAAGCTATCTGAGGAGCAGGCAGTGCGTACGCGCCGACATAAATGGCACTCGTGTGACCGCGCACGCTAAATAAGCAGATATTTAAATTCCAACCTAGGTAAGTGTATATATACTAAAAAAGTGGCTTAATAGCTTTAAAAATTGTTTAGTTTACCATTTTGACGCAGCATTTTGACATATTTTTCATGTTTGGTGGTCTTGAAATTCATATTTCGTGAGTAATTTATAACACGAACGCTGTAAAAAAATGCGGTTAGTAAAATCCTTGCGAATATAATGACACGTTGAAACTAAACTGACGACTTGTGTAGCACAGTGGGTGAAGATCCGCCTGCCACGTGGGAGGTTGTGTGAGTTTGATTCCTGCATAGGAATTTTATTAACTAGTTATAATATAATATAGTAGTTAATAAAATGATATAACAATTACAACTAGCCTATTGTGTTTGTGTCCCACTGCTGGGAAATAAACTAATATTAGTTAATAAATATATAATAACTGCATTGGAACAAATTATTGTGCGATCTGCAAATATGTAGTTGTACCGAGATTCGGGGTGTTTCCTATGTTTGGTAAAAATATGTATCATCATCTTCATCAACCTATATTTAGTCCATTGTTGGACATAGGCCTATATAATATTGTATTACAATCTAATAGTATCCGTATCACAAGTTCTGCTCAGCTTGGTTATCCTGTATAAAATAATATGTATATGTATATATGGTAAACACATATATATTATATGGTTTTAGAGAAGGGCGGTGATACCAAGTCCGAAACTTCGAGATATGAGAAAAGTTGTGAAAGGAGTTTTGTCCTCAATTTATAAAATAACAATAAATGCATAGACACCTACTTCATTTTTTAAATCTTTTATTTTCGACGGAAATCGACACGAATAATAAAATACACCCTGTATTTTTGGAACAATCGATTTCTGAAAAGGATCAACCTTCGCAAAGAAATGTAAGTAGGTATATTAAAATGAAAGTTAAAAGTAATTTAAATACTTTTCATTCGTACCCGCTTGTATCGATCCCATTTTAATAAAATCATGTCACATTACCCACTCCAGAACTAACAAAAAATATGCGTGTCTAGAACTTCACTCATGATTTTTTGAAGAAAATCAATTTTTCATGAATTATCTTTTGAAAATTTTTGATACTTATCTACTTTTAGTCAATGTTTTTTTTACCGTTCCAATTTTTATAAAATCCTGCTACTCAAGATCTATCAAAAAAGTGCGTATCTTGAACCTCAATCATGATTTGTTGAAATTTTTTTTCAATTTTCCAAGAACTTATGAAAAAAAATTATAAGTACCTTTGTTCTCATTTGTACCGTTTTAATTTTTATAAATGTATGTATTGTTGAAGAAACTTATTTATTTCCCCAATAATGGGAATTTTTGAAAAAATTTCATACATTAAGTCAAAGTTTTTCTTCCGACGACGGTAAAGAGCGCTGTAACATGTATGTATAAACATAGTTCGCGCACTTCGCTGGGATTAAAATAAATATCCATAGCGCTCTTTACCGTCGTCGGAAGAAAAACTTTACATTCACAGGCCTCCATCGAATCAATTGTTCACTATTAGATAAATACATTTTTTAAAAGATCTATCATTATCAACTCAATACTGATCGACTATCATTGTCAAATATTAAACCTACTTTCAAATGGGTGTGTAATATAATATTTTAGGGTTCCGTACCCAAAGGATAAAAACGGGACCCTATTACTATGAGTTCGCAGTCTGCCCGTCTGTATGTCTGTCACCAGGCTGTATCTCAAAAAACCGCGTTAGCTGACAGTTGAAAAATTCACAATTATGTATTTTTGATGCCTAGTATAATAAATAGTAATGTAAATATTAACGGTTTTGTTTAAATCGAGGGCATGACCTTTTACGACTTTTCTCTATCTCTCGTTGTTCCGGACTTGGCTATCACCGCCCTTCTCAAAAAACCTCTTGTATTGATGATGCTGTGATATGAATCGTCTATTTATTATTCACTTATTATTTAATTATGTTCAAAATTGTTGTGATTAGAATTGTTTTGGATTCTAATTGTTTTAATTTTGTCGCAAAAACTAGTGAACGGATCTGAGACAGTAATTTTGAATAAACGTAGTTCTAGCCCTGGAATAAAAAATTCAACCCACGAATCAGTTCCCATGAGATAGAAATAGAAGAAATAGAATTGCCTTGAAACGTTCCCATAGAAACAACGTGGACAGTTACTAGTGGTCTCATATAAATTTGATTAAAATCTGACCATTCGTTATTGAGTTAAGTATATTCTAATGAACAATACGTACGTGTTTATTTAAGTGTTTATTATTCGACTACATGATGCTCTCGCTCGTTTTTGATTTACTTAGCTAGAACACGTTTTATATTTAAATTTAAACACTCAAATCAAAGAAAATATAAAAATATACATTCAAAGTGTATACTCACTTTACTCCACTGCGGCTCTTTTGAATCAATGCGTTTATTATTGGCTTATGAAAAACAAAAAACAACGATATATCAATGGTATTTTGCGCGTGAGACAACCAAGAAATGAATCTCTCCATGCACTCTCCTTTAGATATCAGTACCGGATAAACCTCAATTATTGGAGATACTACATTTTCGTCACTTGAAATATTTTGATAATTCGGGGACAGAGGGCTGCGTCTTTCCCGCACACGTCTGATAAATTTCAGCATTTTGGTCGTCGGGAATCGCGGCGCGGACTGACTGGAGAGTGAGCCCGTTTTCCCTTTTATAGTCAGTCTAGAATTCCACTCACCCCATTTCTCCCTAAAACCCCCCTGAACATGCGCAATACATAACTCAGGGAAAAAGCGTAGGTTTTAGGAGGCTAGAGAAATCAATAACTTTAGTGTCGCGACTAGGGTTGGCAGTCACCGGGTTTTCCGGAAAGGTGCCTCAATTTCGCGTCTTTTCCCGTGTCCAGTAATTAGGTCTACTTGTCCCGGATTTCGAAAATCCTACTAGAGATGTAGATTTTTAGGACTGGCGGACCTGAAACCCTAGCTCATAAAATTACACCGGACCTTGTTTTTAGGAGGCACCGACTCACATAAATGGCTATTAGACCACTCGCGTTGGGCTGGCGACCTTTTTTTTAGCTGTGCCGGACGTGGTTAGTTTCGATTTGGCAACCCTAGTCGCGACACATCTGCGATCTTTAGATTCAATACGCTCGCAGTGTTTTCAACTGAAACTTAAATTGTTGATAAAATTGATTGATGATAAACTTTAACCCTAGCTAGATTCATAAACATTCGTCTCACAGACCGCTCACAACGTAAAAATGATTCAAAGTTTTAAAGCGAATGAGATAGACCTTTTAAGTACCCATTAAGTTCCTAAGTCATACAACCAAATACATAGCAAGTGTATTTTACTCGCAGTGACGTTTTATTGAGCAGATAGAGAGTTTTAATCGTCTGAGGGACGAATATTTATGAATAGAAATAAGAACTGACCTAGGTTAAGTACGCCAAAAGTACCTGCTTACCAAGGTACAAGGTCTATTAAATGTTTTAATTATTCTGTGAATTTTACTTGTTTTTAAACAGTTTATCCTGCCTGGAAAACGCGTTAGAGTAGGTAGCTACTTTTGTATGTCCTGAGCCAGGAACGTATGAAGGGAAAGTTGTGAAGTTAGGATTGGAACGGGGCGCGCGGGTGTGGGGGGGATGGAGGCCTTGGGTGGGGTGGGGAGCGGGTTGGGTGGGGGGTGTTCTTGTAGGGTGACCATGACGTCGCGTACAATATCGAAGACATGAAATAAATAATAAATAATGCCGGACAGTCCACACAGCATCATCTAGCCCCAAGCTAAGCCGAGCTTGTGTTATGGGTACTAGATGACTGATATACTTAAAACAATACATTCATAAATAGATATTTTTAAAATACATAGAAAACACCCAGACCAAGGGAAAAAAATCTGCAGTTCGTATACAAATTTGTTCCGAGGCGGGACTCGAATCCGCAACCAAAAAAGGGGGACCTTCGCCCACCGCGCCACATCGGTCGTCAAATATCATAATCCTGTGAAACAAAAATAAGAATAACTTTTTCTCATCGGTTTTCGACTCTACTCACTGAGACTATTTACACTAACACCCTGTATAGTAAAAAATTATATCCTTCTAATTAGGTATGTATTATGATGATTCATCGTGTTAAGCCTATATTAGTCCACTGCTGGACATAGTCCTCCCCTAATGAGCGCCATAGCGCCTTGCCGCATCCAATATCTGCCAGCTGTCGTCTGCAGATCGTCATCCCGCCTGGCCGGAGGGTGTCCTAAACGTTTGCCAAGTCGCGGTCTCCACTAAAGAACACGTTTACCCCAACTGTTGTCGGTTCTTCGCGAGATATGGCCGGCCCGATACTTTGCTTTATTGATTTGAAATAACTCTACTTCCATTTAAGGAATTTAAAGGAAAATTAAAGACTTTATGGAATTTTACCCGATTTATAATAGGTATTGATGAATGTTATATTAAATTTACTGAAACGGTAGGAGAAAGAAAAGGTAGAAGAAGAACTGAGTCAATGTATGGAACGACGAGATGTCATTTTTTCTCACGTAGCTCCCTTTCCGACGACCGATATGGCGCGGCGGGCGAAGGAGGTCGCTGTTTCGATTCTCGCCTTGGGACACTGTATGTATGATCTGCAAGGTATTTTGTTTTGAGTTCTGGGTGTTTACTATAGGCGGATCTTCGCCCGCCGCGCCAAATCAATAATAACTCTTGCTTGAGGTCCTTGAGATGACCACAAACACTAACCTAAGGTCGAATTCCACTAATGTCAAAATAAAGGTCTCAATAGTGCCATTCAATCAAGATGATCAAAATGACGTTTGTGCATTTGGTATTCTACTATTTTTTTGCGAGAGAGACTTTCATAATTAGAATGTCAAATTGGTAGTTATAAAGACAATCGTCACAGCTATGAATGAACCTCAAAAAGTTTGTGCTAGTAGAATACCAAAAAGAGTTTAACACTGACATTTTGACACGATACTATTTAAATGGTGATGCGATTTTTTTAGTGGAATTCGGGCCCTGTAAGCTGCTTTACCCTAGCTAACGAATGTAGAGACAAAAATTAGCGTGTGGGACGAACTAAAGCTTATAAATAGCGTGGACGGTAAATAAAGACCAATGCTTATTTTATACTTACCAATTTTATAAACGAGAAAGATTGTATGTACGGATTTATCTTTACCAATGATATAAATAAGAAAGTTTAGATAGCTATCTATTTTATCGGCTTAAAGATCTTTATTTACTCAAAAAAGAACAAACAAGTTCACTTAGAATGAGTAGTTGTACATTGGTATTAATTATTACAGGTGGGTAGGCGTCGTCGGTCAGATAAAATAAAAAATATTTATTTTTAATTTATTTTATTACTATTAGATATATCTATTTCACGCAAAATATACTGAACGAATCGGGGTGATATTTTGAATGACGTTGTTGTAGCCCTGGAAAAAACATCAAATTAATCAGTTCTAATGGGATAGCCTTGAAATGTTTTCATAGAAATAAAGCTAGCAAAGCCGCGGGCAGATACTAGTCAATAATGCTTCTTCCACAAGTGGACAAAAAAATAAAAGCGATAAAATAACTATTGCTTAACACCTTACTATATTAATTTTATAATTTGGTAGGTACCTAGTTTAAAATCAAAGTGCTTTTTTGTAAGCTTATAGAAATAAAGTTATTGATTTCTGAATTCATTATATTTTGAAGTATAAATTGATACCTAGATAATTAATTTTCTGCTTATCCGACTAAACTTTAAAATATTTTTAATTTATTGTTTGGGAATAGCTAACATAAGCCCTGTAATGAAAGGTATCGATACCACTAAACTTACTTTTTTATCAATAAGAGACAAAAACTATGCACTGATCTTCAACCTTACAGTCCATATCGCAGCAAGGTGTTTGATATTTCTAAAGCTTTGTGTCTATGACCTAAGCATCCCAATTTAATTTCATACATAGTCACATCTAACTGGTCTTGCTACTTCTAAAACAGGTTATTTCGGAAGTTGAAAGAGACTTAGCTTGAGAAATTTCATTCATAACTATCTTCGTGGAATGGCACAAATATGTTCGAGTGTAGACACACCCACACATGCGCCGGGTGCGTACGCGCAGCAAGACAGGTTGTGTGGGGCTGTGTGAACCGTGGCTTGTTTTATGTTTACGTACCGCGTCTCAAACACTTTGATACTTCGAAGACATTGTGCTTGTTTGTTTATTACACTTAATGGTTTTTTATGTTGGTACTACTGTGTTCCTTTATACTTTATTTTCAGCTGAAGTCCTATTTTTCATGTGTAGAACATCAAGTTATTTAGAGATCATTGAGTGCTGCTGAAAGATGTTGGAAACGTCAAGCTGAAGACAGGGCGCTATGGCGCTCGTTAGGGGAGGCCTATGCCTAGCAATCAAGGTGACTAATATGTTGATGATAATGATGATGATCGAGTGCTTAGAGTTTAACTCTATTAGCGTCTTACAGTAATAAATTAACTAGAGTTTAAAATTAAACAAGCATATGAAAAAGTTTTTTTCCTTGTTTCAGGTAAGTTCTGTTATTTTACACGGCGTCCCACCGAGGCTGCTGGGCATTGTAACCGTAAAAAATTGTTTGAGATTTACAAGTAAGTTTAATTTAACTGTTTAACATTATAAAAATTAAAATACTTATCGCATTTAGCATTATAGGTCTATCTTTATTAACAAAGAAAATCAGCGTCAAGAAACAGATATTAAAACTAGTAATTAGAATTTATGAAATTGAGCTGACTCCAGACGATTGCAAAAAGTCTAAAGGTAGCTCAACCTCTTCATTTGAATTCTAGTCGGAAGCGTCTATAAATAAGTTGTGTATACGGGTATGAAAATCACAATGGGCAGCATTCACGCTAAGGTATTATGTAGATAGATGTCTTTATTGCACCATCGACTTAAAACAGATGTTTGCAAACAACCTAGACCATATTAATACTTGTCGGAAGCGCCCCAACATAAGTAGTGCATACGGGAAAGAAAAATGCGGTGGGCCAGCATTCAAGCTAAGATAGATAGATAGATAGATATGTCTTACCAATTATTACCAATCATGATAAGTGCTTTGCGAACCTAATAAAATAGGTACCAACCTAATTAAGAATTTGTTTTAACAACTTTTTTTAAATTTTACTTCGTAATGTGTATTATTTCTAACAATTTCAGTCTGCAAGCAATCGCAATCAGTTCAATATTTGGAAGAGGACAGGTCAATTACATATTTGTATTAACATCAATATCTATAAAAAGATATTTGATTGTTATTAAAAGTACCAAGAAGTGTGAGTCGATGTACTCATCTCGATCAGTTCATCTCATGTGAAATAGCGCGGGTCACCCAATACCCGTACAGATGCTCTGACAAGGACAAAAAAACGTCTTTTGCTTAAACGAGAACCTCTGGGCTCGCTTCGCACATGTTAATGGAAGAAAAGGATATCCGAAGTTTTTCTCAGTCTGGCTTTAGGATAGTAATCCGGCTTAATAAGTTAGAAGGTCGAATAAAGGAAAATTTTGAAGCTACGCTGTTAAAAAGGATTTTCAATCTCCCAGGCAGGTGGGGAGCTCTTAATCGGAGCTTATTGGGGTGGTAGGTGGCCCCCTCTGCTAAACCAGTAAACAAATAATGAGTTAAGGATAGGTAAATTTAAAAAACAACTCGCAACTATTATTTTCTCTTTTTTGGAGTCGATGAAGTCGATTTAAAAAACATAGATTTATGTACAACGATAGCAAATTATTGAATATGTTGAATTTTCGAGTTAAGTTGATCTAATTTGTAGTAAAACTTTACTTTTAAATGGGCTAAAGAAATAAACTAACAAAAGTCAATTTTAATCAATCAATTATTACTATTTAAGAATGAAAAGATATGGTATAATTGATGTTTGTCATTTAATTTTTTATACTAACTACCAAAAAAGCTAACTAGTTACAGAATGAAATTTAGCACCGTATTAAAATCAAGGTAGCCTTTTCTATAAAGACAGCAGTTTTGCACAATCTAATGAACTAATTGAATACCTAGATATTCTGCTCTGCTATCGGCAACTGTTGAATATCTCCCTATCCTTACTCCCTTACTAATCCTACTAATATAATAAAAGTGAAAGTTAGTATGGATGAATAGATGGATGGATGTTTGTTACTCCTTCACGTAAAAACTCCTGAACGGATCTAGATGAAATTTGGCACAGAGATAGATTATAGTCTGGAATAACACATAGGCTACTATAATACTTTTCATCTTATAAATCAGTTCCCATGGGTTAAAAATACCCGTAAAACGTTTCCAAAGAAACACCACGGGCGAAGCAAGCACACATACCTCTTTGAAAAATTAGTGTCATAAAAAACATAGGTACTACTTTACTTTTCGATCATTATCACGATTAAACAAAAATTACGTTCAATTCGATTCGAGCCCACATCTGTTAAAAGTTCGGATGCAAACATTAAAATTGGTAGAGAGGCGACGCGTCGCGGACGGCCGACGCCCGACGCCCGACGCCACTTGACATTGGGGAGAGTAATTAAATGAACATGCAGCAAGTATACGGGCTCAGAATTGACAGATGAACACTTTGACTTATACTACTTATTAAAAGCGACGTGTTTTGTTTTGTGAACAAAGCTCCGTCACATTCTGAAAGAGTCGATACTTCTTTGACTTGATTTGACTTCTTAGTTGATGGCAACTTGTGTCTGGTTATACACTTTTCTGCCAGTGTTGGGTCATGGAAATTTCCTAGTTGTGAAATGGAGGTTAGGGTAAATAAATACGAAAATAATTTGACGAACAAATACTTGACCATAAGAGAATTTGACATTGCTTGACGGACAATAGTGGATTTGACATTTATGGCTTAAGGGGCGCTCATTGGCTAAAATCGCGGCAGAAACTACCAGCAAAGTTGACATGGGCAGCCTAATAGATGGCGCAAGCCTACCGTTAATAAATATAAAATAGTTTTTAGAAGATCGCGTTTCTGGTACCTGTGTAGGTAGGGGAAGACCGGGTAATAGGAATCAGCGGGTAATGGTTTTCACCCTCCTATCTCCAAATGTACAACTAATAGAAACGTTTAGAAATTTTTTTCTTCGTAAAATACTTCTGGGTAATGAGAATCGGGTAATCCCCATTACCCGCTAGTGAACACGATGATAAAGTCATAATAATATGTTGATATTTTTTTAAGTTCATTATAAAAATTTGACAATCGTGTCAAAATTCATCTTCTTTTTTTTTATTAAATTATTGATTTTTTGTGTTGTATAAAATACGTATAGTATAGTAGTTAAAATACGGGACTGGCATAGTCTATTAAACATAAAAGTCCCTAAATATTAAGAATATAATAACTTTTCTATATTATTAAATAGTACTTAAATAACAGTTATAATCTATATATATATATAGTTACAATTTAAAGTTTTACAAATCAATCGCTCCTTTTATCCGTCAAATGCGGCTAATGAGAGCTCATTTATTGCTAGAGCAAATATATTTAATTTTTAATAAAAAAAATGGCAAAACTAACATTAACACAAAACATAAAATTTTGAAAATCAAAATTAAACAATTAATTTTGCAAACAAAAAGAAGAAATAAATATGAAATTATTGATGGAAAACAAAAGATCCAGACTTTATGGATCCAAACAAAATGTACAAAATAAGAATCTGGACTATTACTGCCAGAACACTTTAAGGGCTCAGTTTCTACATCATCGGTACCACATATCTCTACTTTATCTACTACTTCTATCTAAACAAATTGCATAATTTATCTTCTTTTTTTATTTTCTTTTTCAATTTTACCATATCACTCATTACCCGGCCGCTTTCATTAGCCTACGTTCCCCTATGCCCGTCATTCTTTAGCATAGAGTTTATGCTTAATAATGACGTAGCTCGGTCACTAGAGTGGATTCGAGTTCTAATTCGAGATTTTACAGATTGAGTCTGCAGATAATAGATAAAGATATAAAATAAGGAAATTTCTTTTGCACTTTAGGTTATTTCAAGTAAAATAAAACACATTGGGAAATATAACAAATATGAGGTATAAAATCCCGTGATCCTCTATTTTTAATAAAAAGAAATAAAAATCAAAATCCAAATTCGTTTATTCCTTATTTTCAAATTTGATGAAAGCTAACTGTCTGCTGCAAAATAAAAATGCTAACTAACATATTTTATACCGCTAAGGTATGAATATATCCGAAATGCTACAAGATGATGGAATAGATAAAGTTTTGTTTGAGAAATAATGTACAATTACCAGGTTTTGAAATCGTCCAGAAATTTCGGAAAATCCCGGGAAATTTTGAACGTGGAATTCCCGGGAGCAAATCCTAATTTATAGATTTCCATCATAATATTTTTTTGTGCTATCTCTATCTCCAGTTCCACTCTATGCAAAACGATATCATATCTCTGGATGCTAAATGAAATTAGGTTTTGAAAATTTGTGTAGCGTACAGGTATTCTATATTCAAAAATTTGATTTGCCTAAATCCTAATTGTCAATCGAAATGAAACATAGTCAATCTGTCAGGGAACGCTAGCTAAGAGCCTGTCCAGGTGGAGCGTTTTACTCGCGAGTGCTCTCGCGTTTAAACATTCCCGTTCTCTAGATACTAGAGCACTATACCTACATCCCGTATCCGCCAGTGGTACGCGCGACGCGAGTGGACGTATTTCTTATACCGTACATATATTACCGTACTTTTCATAGACGCAATTGAAAAAAGAGTTGCAGTATGGAAAAATTGAATCAATCAGAGATAATCTAATAGAACCATGAAACGTTACAATTAACTAATAACGGAAGAATTAGTAGAATTTGATGTTTGTTAAATCTTTGTAGTGCTTTTTGCTTCCGACGTTTCCAGAACTATTTTATTTGTGTTATATGTTTATAATAACTGTCCCCCAGTCCCTCCCTAACGCACCGCGCATAGGAGCGCACGTAAAACGCCCCATCTGGACAGGCTCTAACAGAGTATTCACGATAAATATTACGTATGGATTGTCATTGATATCTGAGACGACATCAAGCACACGTCCAGCCTTGACAGAGGTCACGGCGGTACTGATGCATGGGCGGCGGGCTCAGCGCCTGCTGTTAATCGAATAAGTTAATATTTAAATTTAATGAGAATCTTCATCAAAAGACTAAGCTAACCGGATTCTAGATAAAAATGTGAACTAACTTTAACAATAACTCCCTAGTTGATGTTTATCGTTGCTATCAATATATTTTGATTTTAAATTCTGAAACGTATCATTTTGAAAACATATATTTATTAAGAAAAGTTTCTGCTGTTATGTTTTCGGATTAGCTATTGATCTAGGTATGAACATGAAGTAATATAGATATACAAATTTGAAATGTAGCTTGCTCAGAAGTATTATCGGTTTCTGCTTAAAAATGACCAATTGTCGACACACAGGGCCTTAAGACTCACACAAAAATACAAAGTAATTTATTTACCAACAGGGATTACATGAGACATAATGATACAGGTACCAATTGTTACAGTATGTTTAATTTTTTAGGAGAGAATATTATATGGTTCATTAAGCTAGGCCTTATTCGTAGGGGACCGAGAGTACAAGTAGATAACAAAGTAATACCTAAGTGAAAATAATGAAGGATGTTAAGCGATGCCCACGTTGAAATATAATCCGATAAAAAATAAAACCGGCCAAGTGGGAGTCGGACGCTCACGAAGAGTTCATATCATATCGAAAAGTCGGGAGAAAAAAAATTGTTTTTTATTGTTTTTTAGTAGGTATACATTGTTACATCTGGGAAAATTTCCAGTCTATGTTCATGAGATACGATAGAAGGAATCGGAGTCTTAGTAACTAGGGTCCCGTTTTACCGGAACGGAACCCTAAAATTATTAAGGCAAAAAAGAAGGCCAATTTAGAAGGATTAAGGATTACAGGATGAAAATAACTATGATAAGAGGAGCAATAAAGGATTATTTTTAATTTGTTTTATAGGTAGGTACCCTTCAGATTGGTGGATATAGGCAGATTAATGAAAATCGATGTTATCAAGACGATTCAGATTGAAAATTTAACAAACGAGATGACTAGGTGACTCGCTGACATAAGTACCTACCTATAGATCTCGGAAACTTAAGTTATCCAAATTTTATTACTTACCTACTTATTAATCTTGCGCCGTTTTTAATGTTTTGCTAAGAATCTGAAACAAATTAAAACTATTATTAATATAGGTATATTTAAATAAATAGAATAGTTTTTTTTTTATAAATAACTTTTCTATCTACATTAAGTTTGAAAATATTTTATCTACAGTACAAGTCCGAATTTTCGTTTGTAGTTCTTCTACCACTCTTCTTCAATTTAAGTGAAGAGAAAATCACTTTATTTTATTTGATAATAAGGTAAAGTATACAACACTTAGAGAAGCCAAAAATACAAGTAAAAAAAAACATACTCATCTGATTTCTGTTTTTTTATTGTATTTTGATCTTACTGCTTAGTAAATTTTCTCATGGATTTTATTATAGACTAGCTGGTGCCCGCGACTTCGTCTGCGCATGATTAGTATTTGGAGTACTCGCGATTTTACTTGCGTAATTCCCTTTCCCGTGGGATTTTTGGGATAAAATAAAGCCTATTTCTTATTCCAGCTTATAATCTATCTCTGTGCCAAATTTCATCCAGATCCGTTCAGCAGTTTTTGCGTGAAAGAGTAACGAACATCCATCAATCTATCCATTCATACTTACAAACTTAGAAATTTTTGAAAACCCGTATAGCCCAGGGGAACCAAACTGAATTCCGGGATAAAATGTCTCCCATGTCCAATCGTCCCGAGATCCATTCGAATTCATTCAATTCCGTCGTGATGCGTGGTTAAAGAATTTTTCTTTCACCCTCTCTCCCAGGGGTACCTTACTGAATTCCGGGATAAAAAGTATCCCATGTCCTTCCTTGTACTATGAACTCAAATCGTCCCGAGTTTCATTTCAACTCATTCAGCAGTTTCGGCGTCATGCGTGGTTAAAGAATTTTTCTTTCACCCTCTCTGCCAGGGGAACATTACTGAATTCCGGGATAAAAAGTATCCTATGTCCTTCCTCGTAGTATGACCTATAATCATGCCGAGTTTCATTTCAATCCATCAAGTAGTTTCGGCGTGATGCGCGTTTACGATACAGACAGACAGACAGACAGACAGACAGACAGACAGACATGAAAAAAAATACAGTTTTGGCTTCAGTATCGATAATAGAGTGCCCTCCAAAAAACTTTTCAACATATCTTCAATGTACAGAATTGGATCTGTTACAGTTTTATTATAAGTATAGATAATGTTAACAGTGCTGCATGGTTTTGTTACCAAAGAAATTACGATAAAGGTAGTTACCTACTTTAAAATAGTTCCTATGATTTAATGTCTCCTTATGCTTACTACTAATATTATAAACGCGAAAGTTTGTATGGTTGTACCTATAGATGTATGGATATTTGTTCCTCTTTCACGCAAAAACTACTAAAAACGAATCGGGCTGAAATTTTGAATACACGTATTTCTTATTCTAGCACTAGAATAACACAAAAGCTTCTTTTCATCCCATAAAACACTTCCCATGGGATAGAAATAACATTGAAACGTTTCCATAGAAAACTGCGTGCGAAGCCGCGGGCAGATGCTTATATACCTACTATAAAATGGTTCCTATTATGTGCCTATAGGCTGTTGGTGGTCTGACGAGGCGGCCTGTAATCAAATATCTGACCAGTGGTGCATGAAATTGAGCACCACAGGGGAAATAAAGACTCGGTCTCGGCCCCGAGACCGAGACGCGAGACCGCGACTCGACTTAAAATATGCAAGTGCTTAACTTTTATTACAAACAAAGATAGAAGTCGAGTCTCCTAGACTCGACTTAAACTTGAATAAACCTCCAAATCCTTCTCGGTACGTATGATTGATTGTAAAAAATCCTCCAATAAAAATTACATCACAAAATGTCCTTTACAGTAAGTAGATAAGTACGAAGTAAGAACCTACTAATACTACTACTTTTTCAGTGGCAAAGCGAGTAAGTATGTTTTGGAGAAATTCTGAGTTTGAGTGGAGAATTAAATAAGACACGTGCTTTTAAAGGTGGCTTCAGTTTCAAAACCACATCATGTAATTTGCAGTTATCATAATATCCCATTTTTCACTACTAAACATCCTAGTTATTACTGAGTTTTTCTTGATGTAAATAGCTAGCGCGTATATTTCTCTTTTGTACAATCAAAGCTAACTAGCGATTGCCATTTCTACTATTTTGAATTTTGTGTTTACGATCTGTGCTTATGCGGTGAATATGCTAGGAGCGCCATCTACCAAAAAACTTTGCGAAACGAAAGAGCGCCCTCTAGAGTAAGACTCAAGACCGGTAAACTTTCAACTTGCTTTACTCAGCGCTGTCAGAAACAGCGCCATCTAGCAGGAGTAAGTTGAGCTAAGTATTAAGTGAGTCTCGTTTGTCTCTATCTTGCAACGTAGTTCCAGTAAGATTTAATAGATGGCGTTTCGACTAGCTGTTAGAACGTGTATAGATACAGTAAAACAAAGCTAAGCTGGACAGTTACTGTCCAGCTTCGGAACTTTATTTTAGTCCTAGCAGCTAAAGAAATACCTACTAGAAAAGTCAACTGCCTACCTAGGTATCGACTTATGTAGTTCAATTCAGAATGTATAAGCATTGGATAACGTTAGCCTCAATAGAGAACATTTTCATAGTAAGTAAGTACTTAATTTTGGAGAAAACCGTAAAGCTTTTGACTGGTTTTGAAATCTTTAACATTTTCTCTGGAACTCGCAATTCAACCCTTTGTTTAAGTAGGTACTTAGACAATATGATTTGAAGTCTAAACCGATAGTAACCTACCTACGACCGATCGATGCAATAAAATCAATGACATCATTCACAACAGCTGTAGATACTTGTTGTTTTGTACACATATCATCAGAATCGACGTTTTAACTCTACAATGTACAAAATACAGTTTATAATAGCGTGACTTGACTGAGAGCGAGCGACCTAGCTAAATATGGTAAAGATCTATGAGTGGTAGCTATGTTACGATGGAAAGGACCGCGTCTTGCTCTGCGGATTGGCCCTAAAAGGTGCGGGCTGTGTTAACCTACCTACCTACCTGTTAAACAGGTGTATATTACAACACGGGTTAAGAGGCTGAATTTGAGCCCTAGAATACAATTAATTACCTATCTAGTAGTACTATTACTGGCTTACACAAAGATATGAAACAGACTTCTAGTTATGGTGGGTAATTTGTGGTTTTCCGTTTCATTATGGATCTTATGAAATACTAGCGACCCGCCCCGGCTTCGCACGGTTTTATTATACGTATAAACCTTCCTCTTGAATCACTCTATCTATTAAAAAAAACCGCATCAAAATCCGTCGCGTATTTTTTAAGATTAAAGCGTTCAAAGGGACACCATGACATAGGGACAGAAAAAGCGACTTTATTTTATACTATGTAGTGAAGATTCCATTAGAAGGAATCTGATTTCAAATCTAAGTTTTGCATTTAAGGGGCTAACAGGACCTAAAGTGGCGCCACCACTTATTTTATCATAACAAAGGAATTTCCAAAATTCACACGTAGTTTGATAAACCTATCAAAGGTAAGCTTTTTTAAACCATCTGTGATTCTGTAGTAGGTAGTTTCATTTTGTCTAAGTATTTTAGGAAGTTAGACGAAAACAGAGGTGAGAGGGGAAAGGCAATTCTTCGTAGTTATTTACTTTAGGTCCTGATGATTCCATATGTTTCCTTTTGTCTCGCCATACCTTCAGCACAACTTCTCTGTTTTTATATTTAAACAACCTACACTAGGTAGGTACTGTACTATCCATAGGAAAATTAGGGAATATCTACCTACTTGTTGTGATGAAAATTGGATGGTTTCAGAAATCTTAACGAATAGTTGTGAATTTAGCTGACAGCTGTTCAATTTTTTTGTAAGTACTTGCACCTAAGTACCTATAAAAGAATTTCATTTAGCTGAACAAGATTCGTAAAAAATCTTTTTGGAGATCTTTTTACAATTACTACTAGGTAAGTATGCGATACGAAGCAGGGGCGGGCGGCTAGTAACAAAATTACATAAATAAGTTCTAATGCAAAGTTCAAAGGCACTTTGAAATCTCATTCGAACGCTCTCGAGCCTCGTTATGAATCTCAGCAGTCTGAACCCTACACGCTCCAGGCAAAGTTCTATTTCGCTTTGAATAGTTGAAAGTGGCTCACGAAGATGCAGGATAGTGCGCCGGCACAGCCTCCGAGGTAGTGGCAACATTGGAATGCCATAACTCAGGCATACCATCTTAACGGTACGAGAGAAAGGGACGCAGCTATTGGCCGAACAGAGAGGAGAAACGACAAGGTTGAACGACCGATCAAATAAGTTTTGTACGCGTTCGTATGCTACGGAGGTTTTATTTCTTCTAAACGTGTCGAGAGCGCATGCGCAGGACTCGATTTCCAAGATGGCGCGCAGTTTTCCCTGTGCGCAATGGCACCATAGTTAGATACAGATAACATTTTCCCAACAGTTATTAATTAAATACTTAAGTACCTACGTAAACTTACTTAATACAAAGTAAAACGTTTTTTTTTCGTCTGCAATTTCGAAAATCAGTAGTTACTTACTAGTTAATCTGTATTAATTAGGTAAAGATCTGTTTAAAATATATTAGAATATCATCCGAGTATAACTAATCACTATTAGAGTATGTACCTATACTTTCTTCGCAAAATTTACTTGAAAGGCCGAATATCACTAATGCATAATTAATATAAGTAAGTACTTACTTATTATCGGAAGATATGACAAAAAATCTACTCGGTGGCCTCATCTCAAAATAACTCTATTTATTTCCTAACAGCTATTCTAAAACATTAGGAATAATTTCATTTTCCTGTCCTAGTCTATAATTTTATCATGTCTCTCACCTTGTCCAGAGGGTGTAGAACTTTCGACATGGACCTGTTACAGCTACTTTTAACGACAGTTTGAGATACAAGAGGTCCAGATAAACTGGGTGACACGGCCACACCGGCGGCGAATGCTCTCGTGACAAAGGTACCCGTGCTTGGTCGCTTTATGTAGGTAGATACCTATAGTTTGCTATAGGTTCCTAGCTTTTTATTATTCTATTTTAATTCTATGTTTTACTAAAATGTTTCTTATGTAATGGAAGTAGTAATCTCCAGGTTTGTATAAAGTTCACGAACCGCTTGCTGTGTGGCTTCGATTGAGTACCTAGTATATTACCTACTATTTCATGTTTTTAATTTTATAATATTACTGAACGGCTCAGGCTAAAATTATACGTAGTTTACGTAGTTCTAGCCCTGGAATAACACGTAGGCTCCTTTTCATGTCATAAATTAGTTCCCATACAATAGATAGAGCCTTGAAACGTTAAAAATAACGCATGCGAAGCCATGCGTAGATGTTGGTCATAGTTAATAGATCCGTTTGAAAATAAGTCTTAACCTTATGGTTTTATGATGCTTATTCTGTTGATATACCTAAATTATTGCTACTAAATTTATTTAAGACAGGGCGCTATGGCGCTCATTAGGGGAGGCCTATGTCCAGCTGTGGACTAATATATAGCTTGATGATGATGAAATTTACTTAAAGACCTTTCCAATGGATATTCTATGCAATTAACAGTAAATGTTTTCCTATTCTTGGCATTTCGTAAGGCAAGGAATCATCATTCTCTGGCAATACATCGTGTAAATGTTCCATCAAAAACAATGTCCGTCGTTCCCAAGCAACCTTCGACCATCGCCGAGGTCGAACAAAAACCCTGTAGACACATGAGAGACAAACAAAAAAACAAAAGGCATAAGCCGTGCGTGCGGCGCGGCCGCCCTTCCAATTTGTACCCGATAAAATAAAACTAGATGTCGCCCGCGGGACGCGTCGACTACGAGAATGCTGTTTTTAATTTAATTTGTGAATTTAGGCACATCTGGAGGTATAATGTAGGTCTCTAAGACTTCATTCTTTCGAATTTGTAATATAATTTTAATATCTTCTGGGTGGTATAGAAAAGTCATCCCTTCGGAACTAGTGTCCTTGGATACAGGGTGCTGATAGAAATATAGTTCATTTAATAGTTTCTTGAATATGTTACACGTCACTTATTTAAATGTATTTTTCCAATTATGCTGGATGCGGCTAGCTGAAGACACGGCGCTATGGCGCTCATTAGGGGAGGCCTATGTCCAGCAGTGGATTAATATATGCTGATGATGATGACACAATTATGTAACACTTCATGTATTATACCATAAGTATATCGAACAGTTCAGAGA
Source organism: Eupithecia centaureata (assembly GCA_944547425.1). Classification (NCBI taxonomy): domain Eukaryota; kingdom Metazoa; phylum Arthropoda; class Insecta; order Lepidoptera; family Geometridae; genus Eupithecia; species Eupithecia centaureata. The sequence goes on along the minus strand of OX155675.1, from coordinate 20,748,402 downwards.
ATTATCAAAATCTGCTCAGTAATACAAGACTTGTGCATAGAGGTGGCATAATTATTCAAAACCCTGTTTAATAATAAAAGATTATAAAATATGTACTTACTTACTATATAAATATACGTGACATAGTTATGTATTGGGAGAAATCTCTAGGAATAAGAAATAAATTACCCGTAGGGTGCAACTTCATTGTATTTAGCTTGGTTATAATAATGGCTTTTTCTTAGGATGAGTTCATTGTCAAGCAATATGGCAACTTAAAATACTAACAAGTTAGAACTAATATAATGTATTTAAAGTAAAATTAAAAGAGTTGAGCAAACGTAAGATAAAAAATATTTATAATCATTTATAACCATTTTTAGGCAACGTTTGAAAAGTGCAGCTAGAAAAAAAAATAACTTAAACAAACTGGCATCTGCCTACGGCTTCGCTCTCGTTACTACTATGGAAACCATAGAAACGTTTCAAGGCTATTTCTATGTCATGGGAACTGATTCATGGAATGAAAAGTAGTAGAGTAAAGGCGATAGAATAGAATGGATAGTTTTAATAAACACCCTGAACATATCATTATCGATGTTTTAAGGATCTAATAGCCAGATAATAAGTGGATAAGGTTTGTTATTAGGTTTTTTCTTGACGCCTCGGGGTTCGGCGCTGCTTGCGATAAAAACTTATTCCCTTTTGAGTAGGTAAGTATTTTTATATTTTCCTATGTAACTATGACCCTACTTTGAGTAGGTACTATAAGCAAAGAGAAATCTTTAATAAAAGAGTTCCTAAATGTAAAGTCCTTCCCAAATAGTCTTGAAATGCAAACCTTTAATTTGAAATTAAATTGCTGTAGAAAAAGTTTCTTGAGATTTTGCGGTCTGCAAAGAAGAAACCATTCAAAATTTCAGAAATACTTACTTACTTTAAGTACCTATATCCATTTTGTAAAATAAAAATAAGTAGATACATACACATGGAAAGGCTTTAATATTTTAAAACTACGTAGAATTAAAACGATATTCGCCATCAAACAAATATCTATTCGCTTTAGTATGGTTTGTTTCATGGCCAAAAAAAACCTCATTTTAAACATGGAACCTCTAAGTTGCCACAGAGCGAAAACTATTTAGAGTGGCATGCACGTTCCAATTACGAGCTATTAGTCGCTGGGCACTAAAAAGTTTTGTTTCTCATGTACCGGTGAAATGCCTTGGCCGGCGTGCGTTGCTAGTTACCGCTTACCCTTCGAGCGAAGGCATAAAGTGGCTGTAAAATCAGCCTCCCCGGCTTTTATATTTTATATCCTTTCTAATATTATAAACGCGAAAGTTGGTTTTTATGGATGTAGGTATAGATGTATGGATTACTCTTTTAACATGGTTGTTACGGTATTCTTTCATGCAAAAACTACTGAACGGATCGGCTTAAATAACAATAATAATAACTTTATTTTGCAAAAATAAGTTTTCAATAGTAGCTAAGAGAATTTTTAAAATAGTACTTAATTAATTATTAAATGTCGAGTAATTTAATAATTATTAAATTATGAGCAAGCCTTCTTCGAATGACTACCCAACAAGAAATAGAGGTAGAGTAGACTACCCAACAAGAATTGTTGTAGACTACCCAACAAGAAGTAGTGGTACCTACATCGATGTAAAAAGTTATACGTCGAGCTCTAGGTAAGTTATCAGTGAGGCAAGCTGAAGTAGAGTACCTAACACAAGCGTGGTAAAAAAATATTTTTAATTGATTTTAAAATGGCGCCCACAACAATAATAGAAATAAATAAATGAAAAAAATCCCGTTTTTCATCACCTACATATCCCCCAGCGATCTCCAGATATACCTCTGAAACAGAGACTTTTCTAATTTGCAACTGTCCCTATGTTTCAATCAACCCTAGGTCTAGGTATCTCCACTATGCTCTGGGGTTTAAAGAACCAAAGTTAAACCGAGCTAATACCTAAAGCCTCAATTTGTATTTTGGGTTATTTTTTAGCGGGAAGGCCTGGCCTTTAGTGGCCTTGGTTAAATGCTACAGTGAGAGCCCATTACAGGTCGCAGAGGAGAGATTCGAATACGAAAGAGTTCTGAAAGTACCAAAGGACTGAGGCTTTTGAATTGCCGCCGATGGTTCCACAAAGATCGGTTATTGGAGCTCATAACACAAATCACTGGTATCAGCTGTACCGATACAATCTATGTGGTTCTGTTTGCATGCTCTTGTTGTAAGTCGTGCTTTCGGAGCGAGCGAGATGAAGAGATACCGCGCACACGATGAGTCCAGACCACGACCGGACAGGGACGAAGTGAGGACTCCTTCTGAAATGTCAGACACATAAAATTATATAAAGACGTTTTTGTTTTTTTTCAAGGCTATTTCTATCCCATGGAAGTTAATTTATAGGATGTGTGCTATTCCTGGACTAGAACTACGTCTATTCAAAATTTCAGCCCGATCCGTTCAGTAGTTTTTGCGTGAAAGAGTTACAAACATCCATACATACATCCATACAAACTTTCGCGTTTATAATATTATCTTATCTTACTATTATAATAAATGGGAAAGTAGATAGTTTAGGACCTAGAATAGGACAAAGGCATTATTTGTTAACATTTGGAAATTTAAACCTATGAAAGGGTTAATTAGGGTGGTAAAGTTTGTATCCAAAATTATTTTTCCTTGGTTCAATTTACTCAAAACTCGGTATAGATAAATAAACTACAATGTAAATAATTAAACACGTATTTTTATTTTTACAAAAGTACCCCTAGGACGCGTGCAATAAATTTCTGAAATTTGACAAATAAATTTCCATGCAGGCGAAGCCGCGGGGCGCAACTAGTTCAGGATAAAGGATTTTTCAATTTGTAGAAGTTTATTATAGATAAACATGGTCGAAATAGTTGTTGATATAATTTTACATAATCGTTCATATCTTTCGAGGTTTATATAAAGACTATTTATTTTACCTACGCATTTGCTCCCCTTGGATTCGAGACCCTAGGTCCGTGGGGTACCGAGGCTCTCCGGGTTTTTAAAAAATTATCTGAGCGTCTGGTCAATGCGACGCGTGACCCGAGAGCTGGTGAGTATCTGGCTCAGCGCATCAGCATTGCCATACAGCGTGGTAATGCAGCCAGTGTCTTGGGGACGCTTCCGACTGGTATTGACATGGATCAATAGCTACCTTTAGACTGTTTGCAACCGTCTGCAGTTAGCTCAATGGTTTCAATTGTAAATAATAGTTGTAATTTTTCTATTCCTTGCTTGTAATTTTCGTTGTTTTATATTATTATATGATAAGCCATCAATAAAAACTATTATATTCGGTAGAAAAATTATTAAATTAAGGAAAACATAATTATAATAAGGAGTCCCTAGTTTAATATAACAAGAGATAATTTTAATGCATTCCAGAACACTAACTCTCGGTGTATTTGCCCCTGTTATGTTCATGTCAAGATAGAGAATTAAGTGTACCTAATCCTAAATGAGGCCCTGTGCACGACTCTACTATCGAGATCTGACGTCTTCTCCGCTCTGAAATATTTTTAATTCTTATTTTAAAATTTTAGATGTTTAACCTTTATTGTACCGAGATCCTTTTGTTATTTTCAAAGCTTTTAGAATATTATTCGAAAACAAATGCGAAACTTTGACTTCTGTATTTAACTGGCTTAGTCATCATTAGCAAGTTCTCAAACTAGCACTTACTTATAACACAAGCTTTGCTTAGCTTGGAGCTAGAAGATGCTGTGTGGATTTCCCAGAATTATAAAAAAGTATAAATATATATACTCACTATCAAAATTCGATTAAAAATAAAATATAGTCTATTTAAATAAAATATAAAATAAGCAGCACTTGCACTGCTTTTTTTATATTTTATTTAAATCCACAATATGAAACTTATTAAATATAACTACAGACAATTATTAAAATTTATTAAACACATATATCATAAATGTATTTTATTCTATAGGATACGATATGCTTAAAATTTGGTAGCGTGTTTGATTCTGGGTGGACAAAGGTTTTTCTACGGGTTTGTGTTCTATTCCATCCATGTCTGACTCATGCTAATATTATAAACAGGAAAATTTGTATGTATGAATGTTTCTTAACTCTTTCACACAAAAAGTAATTAACGAATCGAGCTGAAAAGTTTGTATGACGTAGCTCTAGCCCTGGTATAACACATAGACTATATTTTATTACATAAACCCTTTGGATAGAAATAGACTTGAAACGATTCCATAAAAACAACGTGGGCGAGGACTTTAAGGTGATAATAATCAAATTAAAAAAATAATTGTTTCGTTACTAAGGTGAAATTTTGTGTTGTTGTACTAATACAAGGTGACAAATAACGAGTGTACTAAACCGATACCTATCAATAATCAGTATTAGTTTAGTAGCTTTATTTAATTACTTACATTAATTACTATTAACATTCTGTAGGTATCTATAGACAATGAACCAATCCCTTTCCCTAACTGGGTTTTTTTATTGTCTTTGTATCTCTGCAGTTTAAAGATGTGCAGAGCTTCTTGCTAAACTTTTGACTCTATTTTCTATTTTTTACTAGCTCAGGATTTTAAATCAGCGCGTTCAACGATCAAACATTTCGCTTAAAATTGTTTTTAAAGATGGATCCTACTAAACATACCTTCAAGTTAGTACAATATAACTTGTAGTAAGAAGATGTATAATTTTGTTTTTATAAACTTTAGGGGCCGCGGTGTAACCGACGTTTTTATCTTCTAAATAAATATTCAGGTATCACTTAGCTTGTGCAAATAGTCTTCGAGATACGAGTGTGGTGTGTGTGGATGGTTATTTCTAATGCCCTGCCATGCCTATACTAATAAATACTAATAATTTATAAAATAATTTATTAAATAATTACCTGAGCGTAATAAGTGTAATGACACTTTACTCATGACATGAGATGAATGACATAACACAAGCTCTGCTTAGCTTGGGGCTAGATGATGCTGTGTGGACTGTCCGGAATTATTTATTATATTTATTTACTAGCGACCCGCCCCGGCTTCGCACGGTTTTATTTTACGTATAAACCTTCCTCTTGAATCACTCTATCTATTAAAAAAAACCGCATCAAAATCCGTTGCGTAGTTTTAAAGATTTAAGCATTCAAAGGAACATAGGGATATAGGGACAGAGAAAGCGACTTTGTTATATACTATGTAGTAATTATTTATTAATGAAGATATTAAATGAACCATCCGCGTAGAATTCTATTTTCAATGGTAATTAGAGTGAGTGGGGGCAAGATCGAACGGTTTTTTGATGAGATGGTCAGTGTTGTTTTTGAATCCATGTAGAAGAATAGATATTAACTTTAGCTAAAAGTAAATTGGACATAATTAAAGGGTAAAGACTAGATTTTTATAATATGTCAATAACAGCGTGATAAAGCTGTCCAAAAAGTAGAAAACTGTAATTAAAAATATTATTTTTACTTAATTGAAACAGGGGGAAGATGAAAAGGTGACGGGGTAAGATCGAATAAAAATCTAAAATCGTTAAAACGTGTCTTAGGTAGGTCTTAGGCAAAGTTTATGGACCTTAGTCTATAGTGTTAAGTAATTTAAAAAGTCGTAACTGACTGTAGTGCCAAAATACCTATTTCTAACAAAGATATAACAAATTTAAAATATATATATATTCCGAACTTACCCCACTGGGGGAAGATTGAAGAAGAGATTCTCAAACTTTAGAGCCAATTTGCACATGTTTTGACTGAAGAAAAAAAAAATTATCTATTAATGAAAAATGAAATAAAAACTGAAAACTTTTTTATTTCACATGAAACCAATATGAATATTCTTTTTCATCACCATAAATAATTCTGAATTTTTTTCTTTTGTACTTTTTAAGGTATTTTCTTTTTCTATTGGATTCTTTTTTTATTTCACATTTCTTAGCATTCTTGTTATTTTTTGTTTTACTACTTTCAGCCATTGTTTTCTTATTTCTTATTTTCTTCCTGAAACTTACACAAAGATACAGTTTGAGAACATCTGGCTTTTAGTATGAAATCTGAAAAAGGGTCAAAATTAAAACATTGATATGTTTGTCTTACCCCGTTAAATGTAAATGGGGAAAGATGAAAAGTTGAAATAAATTCTAAAATACGAGAAATAGAGAGATTTAGAAGTAATTACGTAAATATGTACAAAAAATAATAGGCAGATGTTTCAATGAAACACTCGTACCTGCCTTGTAATTTAATTTACAAGACACGGGGCAAGATGAAATCACTTTTGTGAATCCTGAAAAACACACTGTCCTAGAAAATTGCACTTTACACACAACCAGGCGTTCTCAGCCGCAACCGCTGACTGAGTTATGATAAGTAACAAATTGGTGGCCCTAACGATGTTGCCAGCACAGTCATATGTACTATAAATCTGGTGTTATTGAAGACTTTTTGTCTTACCCCTTTTTTCATCTTCCCCCCACTCACTCTATAGGATTTTTACCATTCTAAGAGAGGAATGCACCCTTAAAATTTAGTTCACAACGAAATCTACAAATTCTAATTATACTTAAAATTTAACATACTCTTTTCAAATCTTTTACGGCTTAAACGTAAAAATATTATAGGACATAAACTGGTGTGGTGCATTTCTTCAGGATTTTTTCAACTTTGAAACATGTGTTTGTTTATTTTATAAGGTAGACCTGCATTTTACATTTTGACTGCAGTCTACTACTTAACGGTTCCTGAAGTACAGAGAATAAAATTTATGTTTATTATTAATTGTAACCACTATTTTTGACCCCTTTATGAAGAGAATTTTCAAAATTAATTTCTTAGTACCTACTCCCCTCACCCAAAAAGGTATAAACACTCCAAATTTCAAGTCTCTAGTACCAAGGTTTAGGCTGTACGTCGTCTGTCAGTCAGACAGTTAGTTCTTATCCCGCCCGGCTTCGCACGGGTCATGAAAATAATAAATACATATAAACTTCCTCTTGAATCACTCTATCCGTTAAAAAATCGCAACACCATTACGTAATTTTAAAGATCCAAGCATACATAGGGACATCCAGCCAGACAGCGAGAAGCGATTTCGTTCTATATAATGTAGTGATAGAGATATGAATACGAGCATACATAATTTCGAGTCAATACAACAACTTTTTATAGTAGAAACAGTTTCAGAGCCATCATCTGTTATCGATCGGCAAACATTGCCCCTGCTGGTTGCGGTAAGTGCAAATAAAGTTTATCTTCGAATATACGTTCCTTGAATAAACTTAAAACTCAAGGACTCGGTCCACTTTGCAAGATACTCAGATAAATTAGTTACTTTAATTTTTACTAAATCCCGCCCGCAGTTTCACACTTACGGAATGAAAAAAACAATGTCTTTCATCTTGATACCATGAGTTTATACAAAAAAAATGTCTTAAAAAGCTACACGTTAGTTTGTGATGCCTGTCATAAGCATAATATTTTATATTGACTCTGTAATTGTTATGTTTCACCGCAATCACTTAAACCTTCGGTGACCATTAAAAACAGCGCTGCATGCATCTGTATAAACTTACTGCATGCAGCAAAGCTGATTTTACTCCTTGTCTTAGGTTTTATTTTTATTTAAGTTAGTATGGTAAGTCTCTTTTGTTTGTTTTTAACCGTGTAATTAGAATCAAAGACAGTAAAAACTTTTTCTTTCTTTCTTATATTTTGTGTAGAGATACCTACGAAATTTCTCTTGGTGGCAACTCTGCTTTTGTATAAACCATACAAAGTAAAACTATTACAGATGCATTTAAAAAATGCTTTTGATAGGAAACACAAACGCCTAAGAACAAAAAGCATCCCAGGGAAGGCCATTTGCAACATTTTGTTCCGGAAAAGTAAGTGCAAACCCTATCGAAGACATTATTTCCAATAAAAAATAAATGAAATACTAATTTTAATTTGTTTTAGAACAGTGTTTCGAATAAGAAAGAAAATTTCTACGAGGGCGAAGCCGTTTTCTCAGCTAGTAGATATTTTAATAAATAAATTGCCTATAAATGTGATTGGAATAAGTTTTAGTCATTAATCACTAGATAGCTAATCAAGTTCAACCGTGTTCTACTTCGACGCCAAATTTAATTTTGAATGACGATAATGGTCTTGTAATATTTGTAGGTTAGTATAGAATGAGTTTATTCCGTAGTAAATTGCAAACAATTGCCGACATTCTTTAAATTTCAAAGCACGTATCTAACCTTCTTAAAAATGCAGAACAGTTCAAAGAAAATTTGTACAAAAACATGCAAATTTATAGTTTACCGGAATGCCTAAAGCGTGTGCCAAAAATTATAAGACTCATGGTGTTTTTTAAATAATTTACCTGGTAGGTACTAGTTGTTCGAAGCCCCTAGCGATTTGGCACGGGACTCATTTGTAAGGCTTGTAAAAAGATACAAATTTTCTGCACGCGATGTTTTTAGGGTTACCAGCTAAAAATATTTTTTGGTATAGTTTATAACAATCACACACGTAGGATATTTTCTCACAAGTAAAGATAGATTTAGATGAGCGTTTTTGTGATGAGGTTTTGACACAACTCACGGCCGTTATACAGCCTGAAAGGGCTATGCTTTTTAGCAAAACTACAAGCGTTGCCAACTTTCTCAAATCACAGCATACTTTATTTTTATTAGCTGGTAGCCCTGCATTCTTTACCTAAAAGATCGTTGGTCGATTCGCTCGAGTCTCGAAATGTGTCGAAGCGTGGTGGTAATCATTTTCGAATTGCTTCCAGGTGATAAATATCTGGACACTTTACGAATTTATTAATAAAGATATTGAGATAGGAACCCCGTTTGTCGTAACGATGACCAACGTTTTAATATGTATAATTTAAGGCAAGTGCGTAACATGGGCTACGTCTACTGTTTTCAGGTTTTCTAACACTAGCTTCTGCAAACGGCTTTGCACGATTCATTCACTGATCAATAGTAGCTTTTATCGTGCTCCAAAACAATGTAAAAGTTTACCAAATTTCATCTGTCTGTCTGCAACCAATTTCATTCTTGGTTGCAGACAGAGAGAGTCATTTCATATTAAAGAGAGATAGGGATCGAGATATGTGTGAGTGAACGAATGTTTGTTCCTCTATCACCCAAAAACTGCTGAAATGATCGGACTGAAAATACGTAGTTCTAGCCCTGGAATAAGACATAGGCTACTTTGTTCCCTTAACTCAGATCCCATGCGATAGACATAGCCCTAAAACCTTTGCATAGAAACAATGCTTGCGAATCCGCGGGTACCTACTAGTCTATCTATAAAGTCGCTGCCTTATTGTATACCTTCAAATCGATTATCACTTAAACTCAAATAGATGACCAGTGGTAGGTACAATAGAAGTGCAGGCTAGGTTTCAAATGTCAAAAATGAATCGATCTCGATTATCATTGAGTTTGACGAAAAGGACCCCGATTATTGACCGTGGTTTAAGAAACGACTTAGTGAAGCCCTCAAGAGACGTGACAACAGTAAATCAGTAAATCAATATCTTTATTTCTTTAGGCTTACAAAATAAGCACTTAGCCAAGTCAAATTTAAACTATAGGTAAGTAAATATCAAAATTATCTAAGAAATAAAGCTATAATTGATTTCCCCTTCGCTTCACTTTTTTGTCAACAGCTTTCAGCACCCCATTAGCAGCCACAAGCACATCAGACTTAGCAGGGTCTAAATAGATATCTAAGAACCTATACAAGATGTTGATTTATACCAAACTAGCGATCGGCCCGGCTTCGCACGGCTTTATTATATGTATAAACCTTCCTCTTGAATCACTCTATCTATTAAAAAAACCGCATCAAAATCTCTTGCGTAGTTTTAAAGATTTAAGCATACAAAGGGACATAGGGATATAGGGGCAGAGAAAGCAACTTTGTTTTATACTATTTAGTGATGATAGTGATTTTGCTTACAGTTTTTTTACCTGACTATATTGATAAGCTTCAATAATTGTAACCTATAGTTAAGTCTGTTCTGCATGTTTTACATAAGATAAACCTGTATTTCTCTATAAGTGAATGTATATATTCTTTTGAGAAATAAATTTCTAAAACCGTAAAAACCGTAATTGGATGGTGTCCGAATCGACAGTGAAAAAATTATTAAAATCAAAAGTGTCAGTAGAGACACTGTGTCCCAATAAATTTCGTCCCAATCGTCAGCAACTCTTAAAAATTTGCTGATGATTCCACAATCTTAGTAGCAAAATTTGCTCAGATCCGATTACTTTAGAATTACTTAATAGTTGTTACCTTAATCTGCGCTTGTTTGCAAAGCGAGACCTAATCTAGAAGTTATCGGTTTACCCATTTTATTATCAGAGTCAACGACTTTGTATAATCTGACTGTTATCATTAACTCGATATGTAAACACACAGTTTGAATTGCGTTTTAGGTCGTTTTGAAGTATAATACTGACTTTAGTAGCTTACAAGAGTTGGAAACTTCTGTTTTATTTCAACACGTAAATAAAATAAAAATAAATAAATAACTAATGCTTGACAATCCACACAGCCAGCACCATCTAGCCCCAAAGTAAGCTACTCAAATCTTGTGTTATGAGTATGTGAAATACCTGATATATTTAATACATTAATGTACACATAGTTTTTTTTTATTATACAAATAAAACACCCAGACCAACGGAAAAAAATTTCTGCATATCGCATACAAATTTGTTCCGAGGCGGGAATCGAACTCGCAACCTCTTCGATGACAGATGGAGCCAAGTGGAGTCTTCGCAAAGGAAACTGGAGATCAGGAAGACCCAAAGCACAATGCTCCGATGATATAAAAACTGTAGCTTGATGATAGTAAAGTTGTGAAACTGGAGACAGAGGAAAATGGAGAATATTAGGGGAGACATTTATCCACTATTGGACTAATAATTAACCTTATAATTTTTTTTTTGCATTTGTTTTTTAATTTTAGAACTTTTTTTTTTATTTTTTCATGAAGTCTATTTAATATCCTACTAAATATAAACCCGAAAGTTTGTAAGTATGGATGGATGGATGGATGTTTGTTACTCTTTCACGCAAAAACTACTAATCGGGTATGGATGAAATTTGGCATAGAGATAGATTATAGTCTGGAATAACACATAAGCTATATTTTATCCCGGAATTCCCATGGGGACGGGAGTTACCGCGGGTGAAACCGCGAGGCGCTACTAGTTACTTATAAGAACCTGAACGACTACCTAACCCTTGTTTGCTAGATCAGATATTTCTCAAATATTGGTTTCTTATCTGCAAAAAGGTGAGTGGAATGATATGAATTATTATTCGTTACTAGTATCTGCCAGCGGTTTCGCATGCGTTATTTCTATGCAAACGTTTCAAGGCTGTTTTATCCCATGGGAACTAGATTTATGGGATGGGGAAAAGTAGCCTGTTTTATTCCAGGGCTAGAACCACGTCTTTTCTATTTTCACCCGATCCGTTTAGTACTTAATACGTGAAAGATTAAATAACATCCATACACAAACTTTCATAATAATAATATTAGTAGGTACGGAATTAGAAATTACCTTGAGACATTTCCATAGAAAAAAAGACTGCGAAGGCTCAGCCAAATACTAATAATAACATGTTTCCAAAGTTGATTTTTATTAGGGTACTATCTGCATCTGATAATTAAAAAAATATATTAATGTAGTGAATTTTGTTATGGTATTTTGCTTTGGGGACAGGCAGCTGATATTCAGACTATCTTTGTTCTTCAAAAAAGGGCGGTGCGTGCAATTTATAAATTAAAGCCACGTGACTCCTTGAGGGAATTATTTAAAGAAATAAATATTTTAACTGTAATTTCGCAATATATTTATGAAAATTTAATGTATACACACAAAAACAAAAGTAACTTTTTGAAAAATTGTGATGTTCACAATAGAAATACACGAAACAAGAACAAATTACACATTCCTTCATTTAGATTACGGAAACTGGGGAAATCATTTATGGGTAATTGTGTGCGCTTCTATAATAAGCTTCCATCTGAAGCAACTGAACTTTCTATTCGTAGATTTAAACAGTACATAAAACTAAATCTTATCAAGAAGGCATATTACTCCATAAATGATTACATCAATGACGTTAGTGCTTGGCCAGATGTCGCTCAGTTCCACATCGACAATAGTATGTAATTATTTATAAGGCAAACATGTATTAGACACATAAGTTATACACATGCTAGTGGTTTCTATTTCGCCTCTTCCACTAGTGGACAAAAAATTGAGGCGAATTAAATTAAATTTGACTTGTCTAAGTGCTTATTTTGTAAGCCTAAAGAAATAAAGATTTTGATTATTGATTATTGATTATTGAATTAAAATCCTTTCGTTTATATTAGTTTCAGTATAAGTTTTTTTTTTTAATTTATTTTTTAAAAGGGACTTTGTCGCTCAGCGACCACATCGCCCTTCAGTATAAGTTATATAGCGTATTTAATTATCTGTAATAAGCTTAACAGCCATGGGTTTTATGTGATAAAATAAAATGACACGCCGTTAAAACAACAAACCACAAACAAGCTAGATGACTTGTTCTAAAAGCATTTACACAGAAAAGCATGTTACAACAGAGATGATAATCATCGAACGTCGAGAGTTCTAGGAAACCTTTTCGGAGGCTGCGCCGGTGCAGTGAGATAGACATACAACTAACACGGGTGCGCGAAAGAGACGCTGGTTTAGAGAATTGCCTACACCAACTGACTCTTGGTGTAAAAGAGTATGCATTTGCTTAGTTAGATGTTGAATTATGTTTTGACTAACAATGTGCCAATGCCAATGGAATCACCACGAATGTATTATAGATATTTAATATTTACTAGTATCGACCCACGTCTTTGCATTCGTGTTATTTCTATGGAAACGTTTCAGCATTATTTATATCCCAAGTGAACTGATATAAGGGATGAAAAGTAGCCGTGTTATTTCAGGGTTAATACATCTATTATAATCTCATGCCCGATCTTTTCATTAGTTTTTGCGTGAAAGAGTAACACTTCTATATATCCACACGAATTTTGGTAATTTGATATTACTTGGGATTAAAAGGGTTGTAGACTAAATTTAATGTCGAGCTAATATTTTAGGTCATTAACTGGACTATTTATAAGCTTGTTTTTGTTTAAATACCTTAGAGTGTGCAACACTTAGTTATATTATTATCTTACTATTATAATAAACTAGCGACCCGCCCCGGCTTCGCACGGTTTTATTATACGTATAAACCTTCCTCTTGAATCACTCTATCTATTAAAAAAACCGCATCAAAATCCGTTGCATAGTTTTAAAGATTTAAGCAGTCAAAGGGAAATAGGGACAGAAAAAACAACTTTGTTTTATACTACGTAGTGATGGGAAAGTCTCTGTGTATGTTTGTTAAAAGTAATCTTTGTAACTACTTAAGTTATTTAAATGAAATTTGGTAGGCAGATAGTTCAGGACCTAGAAATGGACATAGGCTATTAAAATTGGGAAATTTTGACCTCTGAGGGGTTTAAATAGGGTGGTAAAGTTTGTATGGAAAATATTTTTTCCTTGGTTCAATTCTCTCAAAACTCTGTACAAATTAACTATGGACCAATAATTAAAAAAAATTTTTTTTACACAATATCCCCTAGGGCTATGCACCAAATTTCTGTTTGTACGAAAAAAAAACGGGTTAGGAGCTTTAGGACTACATCTCAATAGGACAAGACAGCAGGTATGACTAGATCGCTTTAAGACTAAATCTCGATATGACTACATCGCATTAGGGCTAAATAGCTGTCCGACCACATATGCATACGCCCTGATATCAGAATGCCTAATTATCGATATGATGTACACTCAGACTAATGAACTGTGGATGTACAATGGTATCTAAAAGTTTAGTGGCAATTCAGTTCAAGTACTTCTTGGATAAAAACTATCTACTTACCATGGAGTTTGAAGTTTATACAAAAGTGACATTTTAAAAATGGGCTCCCAGTACCGGCCTGCATAAAAATGTTGTTGAAACGAGGCAATAATCACAGATATATTGGTTCGAAAGCTCTGAGATGTTCACCCAAGCCTCATGGATCCATACCCTGCAGTTTCCACAATGTATCCAATCCTCGTCGTGAGATTCAAGGCACAAAGGGCAAATTGTCTCTTCCTCAATTGGCCTATAAGGGGGACTTTGGTTTTCGTTTGAATTTTTGCACCTACGAGAAGGAACTAAACAAATTGCATGAACCATGCATCGCCATCTGTTATAGAATCAGGAAAACAGTAACTGGCCGGTACTGTAGGTACGACTCTCCGCTAATATTTAAAAGACATGGCATCGTCGCTTCAATGTACGCAAGCAGCACAAAAAAAGGTTGCTGTTTTTTCAATTTAATAAAAGAAGATCAAATTCAAGATAGAAAAAGCCAAAATCTCTTATTCGATGCTAACAGAAAAAGAAACGTCATACAATATTCAATGGAAATTTTGAAAACTGAATTAAGAAAACTTGATACACAGGAAATTACACCTTTAGTTTTTCTAAATATTGTCAGTTATTTATAACTTAGATATAATTAAAATTTGTATGGAAGTTACTACTTTATTTAACTATTGAGAAAAAAAATGTAGGTATGTTCTGATTATCGACCTAACTGTACATTAGAAAACAAACAACAACTGAGACGTTACGCTATCTGGTCTTTTAACGATTTAGTCCAAAAGCAATGTAACCTTAACGCGATGTAGTCATAATATCGAGATTTAGTCTTAAAGCGATCTAGTCATACCCGCTGTCTAGTTGTATTGAGATGTAGTCCTAAAGCTCCTAACCCAATTAGAGGTGATAAGGCCGCCGTTGGCATTATCAACATGTCAACCACACATGGTGGAAACAAAAGGCGTGCTATAAATAAAATAAGCTCCGATGTTTTTCTTGGAAGTTGTTATTGTGATTCATATTGAAAATTATAATGTAGGTAAGTTAATATGACGAGACGACCGATGCGGCATGGCATCCGAAGGTCTGTCTACAGGAGGTTGGGGGTTCGATTCCCGCATTAGGACATATTATTTGTGTATTCTACAAATATTTGTTATGGGGTTCGGGGTTTTTACTACTTAAGTATTATTAAGAAATATCTACCTATGCAATATATTAAGTAATCAGTCATCTAGTACCCATAACACAAGCTCTGCTTAGCTTGAGGCTAGATGATGCTGTGTGGATTGTATTAATTATTTATTAAGATATCTTTCCGGAATTTTACCTTAATAACTGTTCACTTTGAATTTTCTTCCACGAATAGTAACCCTATGTAACTGTTGAACTTATACACACAGTTAATGATGTAATTGTCCATGGCAGTTCCACGACTACCCACAATATCATAATGATAAGGTAATTCCTATAAACCTCTAGATTCTAAGGTAATGTGGGGCAAATTGCACAAACACCTCTCAAAGTCAGATTTCGTGCTCGTACCTACCTCATGGATATACGAATGACGTCAATTTCTCCCACGTACCTTGTATTATCTATGGAACTTACAGCACAAACTGGTCTTGGCCACAAGGGCGAGAATCCAATAGCAAATGCACTAATCACAAGTTTCCGAATAGCAGGCACGCGTCTATTGCGACACTGTATTTACATGAATGTACATTCTTGAAATGCTACTTTAAGTGGTGGTCTGTAGGTTGTATTTCGTTTGTTATATTTAATGCGACAACCTACGGGTGTTAGGCAATATTGAGGAGGTTGAGCTTTAAGTTCCGAGTGAAGAGAAAGGATGCGCGTGCGTCGATTTGGGTTGTACTATACCCACACGCGTTTACCTATCAAACAATGACTTTTGCTATTTTTCATTCAAGGTCCATCTACAACGTAGAAGGTTGCGGGTTCGATTTCCTCCTCGTTCTAAATGTATATAAGTACTCTTTATACGATCTGCAAATGCATTTTTGTCGACTTCTGGGTGTTTTCTATGAAAAATAAAAAAAAACTATCTTGAAATATAATGTATTGTATTAAGCGCGTTCAAGCGTTTAATACGCAGATGGTATACTACTTATAATACTTAAGTACATTATAATATTACTCATATGTATATCAGTCATCTAGTACCCAAAGCACAAGCTCTGCTTAGCTTGGGGCTAGATGATGAAATGTGTATTGTCCAGTATTTTATTAAATTCAAAACCACCTATGGAAGGTTCGTGTCTTAGTTATTTCGCAATGTGTTTATGCTTACCTTCATTTTATACCTGACACCAGCAAGCCTAATGGATATCAAGCCAACGCAAGCAAATATATAACACATGCCTGATGAGGTTACACGTGTGTTCTAGTCTAGATTAATCTGCGGAATCATGATAAAGTTATCCATAGGAATTGCAAAGAATACTATGCATAAATACTATAAAGGTAAGGTAGTTATCTCTTTAGAACTACGAATATATAACTTAAAAAGTGCTGCATATAAATAATGCATGCAGCGAAATCTGAATGTTCTCCTTATGTCCAAGTTATAAATACGTAATTACTTACCTATAGTCCGGCCAGGTGGGATGACGATCTGCGAAAGACTGCTGGCAGATGCTGGATGTGGCAAGCTGAAGACAGGGCGCTATGGCGCTCATTAGGGGAGGCCTATGTCCAGCGGTGGACTAATATAGCCTGATGATGATGAAGTATAGAAAGTCTGATTGTATTATGTTTTAAGGTAGTAAATGTATTTTAATTATTCTACTCTATTCTAAAATGTGCCTACTATTATATTAATAAGTCAGATAAACAAGTTTGCTGACGGTACAAAATGAATGCTGTTACTACAGTCAATCTCCCTTGAAGGGGATTTACTGCATTGACTATCAGAAATGACTTTAATTTGATTTCTTAGAAGGGGATTTCTGGGAATTCTTAATAAAATAAATGATCATTTATCGTTTGACATTTTGAATGACTCAGACGTTTTGGTAATCCACACAGTATCATCTAGCCCGAAGCTAAGTAGAGCTTGTGTTTTGGGTACTAGATGTCTGATATACTTAAAACAATACATTACATAGATAGATATACTTTTATTATACATAGAAAATACCCAACACAAATATTTGCAGATCGTACAATTTTTTTTCCCAAGGCGGGAATCGAACCCGCTACCTCGTAAGTCGCAGGCAGGCATTATCCATCGCCCACCGCGCCACATCGGTTCTCAATATATCACTAGTAATAGAATAGAGACTCATTCAGTACCTCATCATCATCAGCCTATATTAGTCCACAACTGGACATAGGCATTCCCTAATGAGCGCCATAGCGTCTTCAGCTAGCCGCATCCAGCATCTGCCAGCAGTCTTTCGCAGATCGTCATCCCATCTGGCCGTACGCTACCTATACTTAGGCTGTATCCCCAGTAGGCAAACTGTGAGCTGCCGACAGAGTGAGCCGCAAATTTGTGGCGAACAGCTACAAACTCAGATGAGTTTGCGTGCGTATCGCAAGCACTGAAACCCGCGAGTCGCCGCTAACTGAGACAGTCGGCGCACGTAACGCTGCAAACTGCGTGCAAACTGCCTACAGTGAGCGCAAACTGTGGACACTCAATTTAAAATATATGGAAGGGCGTACTAAACTGATACGCCGCAAACTCCGTCGGCTGCTCACAGTTTGCCTACTGGGGATACAGCCTTAGTTCTAATTTGCCCAATCGTCATTGTAAAACGTCGTAGGAGTGTTTATCCCATATTTAAGTCTTTTCTGTTGTCGAGCGGGGGCGAGGCATTAAATGCAACCGTGTCAAAGCCTCGGATGCTGTGAATTAAGAGTTGAGACGCATCCGGTTGGTTGCCAAACGATTAATTAATGAGTATAATGAACAGGTGTCGAAAGAAGTCACTAGATTATAAGGAACTATAGTAAATTTTATAAAAGTAAAGTAGGCATATTATTGATATTGGATATGCGCTATTATTATATTCAAGCCATTCATTTAAATCATTTTCTCATAGTATTTATGTACTTTTTTACAACCTCAGTGGCTAACTACCGACTATTAAGAACAAACACACACACTTTGGCCTACTATTAAAAACACACATTTCCTTTATGGACTTACAATTATTAGCTAATTTATGAATAACTAGCGACCCGCCCCGGCTTTGCACGGTTTTATTATACGTATAAACCTTCCTCTTGAATAACTCTATCTATTAAAAAACCGCATCAAAATCCGTTGCGTAGTTTTGCAGTCAAAGGGACATAGGGAAATAGGAACAGATAAAGCGACTTTGTTTTATACTATGTAGTGATGATGAGAAATAACTCTGTACTTATGTCTGTTTGTTACGGTTTCACACCTTACCTTACCAATAAAATTTGGTTCGGAGAAAGTCTAAAGGAAAGGATATACATAGGCTACTTTTAATAACGAAAAAAAGTTTGAAAGTTTGTATAGAAGTATCGTCATTTATGAAGATAGATGCTTGCAACTTATTTTTTTGGCTTTTGAGTATACATATAAATAAATATGACATTTAAAGTTTTTAAAAAACTTTATTTTCATAGAGAAAAATAAAAATAGGCGTATATATAATAATAAAATTGCGATGTAAGTTTCGGAAATATATAAAGTTTATGTGACTGCCCGCCAGAAGTCACAATTCCACGTGGACAAAGTCGCGGGCTCATCTAGTCATGTATACCTTAGAACCTCGACGACACGGTCGTTCATCACATTTCCCAGTAAGCCTACATCGGGCTTGTTTCGTAAGAGTTAGCGGCACGCGCCGCCAGCCCACGTGTTACTTTCTTTAGAAAATTATATGTCGACCCCCCATGACCCTACCCGATCATGTAAAAAAGTCTGAGACGAGTTATGAGAGATAGCGGTATATTGGACGACTTCTAGCTGGTATAATACACTATTTCTGGGTTATAGTTGAACTTTAGAAGGACCTCTAATTTTGTGGAAAGTGTAAATAGATAAATCGCACCACCCCTGGAAGAAATACGCAAGTGAAAAGTGACAACTTTTCAGGAGCGACAAAAAACTGTTTTTAAAATTTATGAACATTACTAGAAATATGTAATATACATCAAATGATAACTAAAAATTCCTGCGAGGGGCCTACATGTTCATATTTTAAATTTACTCAATGTGTATTGAGAAAAACCTAAAAAAGAGCGTTGCGTAATTATTCCTCGAAACGTATTAAACATTTAATGGTGTTAATTATGAGTATTGCTTTGTTTTCATGTTAAGGAGGTCTCGTTGTTTGTTATTATTACAGATAACCCTTTATGTGCGTTCAGATTTAGTCGTGCATTCAATGTGCAAGTATGGTTTACGTAGATTTTCCTCGAGATACTTTTTCTTTTTTGTTCGTGTAAAAAGGATTACTTATTTTTACCTTGTGACACATTAAAATACTTATGGTTGTATGTCAAATTATAGCTTTACTAAACAAATAATTTAAAATACTTTTGCGTCACAACTTTATTGAGAATGCGCATTTTAGGAAGAGACGAGCTATCGAAAGGACTACTCGTGGTTGCCATCGACAGGAAGAAATAGGAAGAGGAGAGGTTTGCCTTTGACTTGCAGCGGGTCAATTATTGTGGAGTAGTAATATATTAAAAAGCTTAGTTTGAAAAGTATTTTCAGGTAGAGTAATGTAATCAAAATAAAGCAGTTTGAGTCAAATCTATCATTATGTATAATATTAATCTGGATAAATTTCAAGCCCCCATCCTCGATTGTGAACAGCGATTTCTTTTTACCAATCAAGCTATTGAAATTCTTTCATAGTCTAATCTTTTTAATACAGCTATTAAATACTATGGCAGTATAAATAATAATAATGTAGTAGTAGTAGAGTGTACAAAATGAAATAGGTTTCTGATGTAATAAATAATAAGCCAAATATTAATTAACTCGTCAAGTCTCATGGCGAAACAATTCTTGACAACTCGTGAGAATAGCTTATAGGCACAGGGTCTGTCATGGGTCTATAAGTTTTGAGTAGAGTTTCATCAACTTTCCTGATAAAACACCACGAAACTCCCGCTCCACGCCTCAGGGGTTCTCCCACTGTGTAGAAGAGATATATTGAAGAGGTTCTGTAGCTCCTGTAGCTCTCTTCCTGCCTTCATGAAGCTTTGAAGTAATACCGTCCTCACCAGGGACTTTTTCATTTTTAAGCTGCCTCAGGGATTTCGTCTTGACTAATTTCTTTCTGGCAGTTCGGCGGTATAGTGGCGTATGAGGGTGGCTCTGGAATCATGCTCGGCTCATCGGGAATGAGGTGCATGTGCAGTTTACAGACGGCCATGGAAATCCTCTGTCTCGGCTGAGATCTCCGGCTTTGACAGGAAAGAAAATTAAAAAAAAATTTATATTCAGATATTAGAGATCCATTTTTATGAAATTATAATTACGTAACTAGTAAGTAGCTACACAAAAAGGTTGAATAAATTAAGTTAAGTTTGTGCAGCCATTCAACAGTCTCTATCTCTAGAGTTGAAAGATTGCATGATGGGCGAACCGAATTTAAAACCTACAACCTGAAGGATGGTGTTGGTACTGTACTGCCCCATGTTCTGCCAAGCAAAACTACTCTATTTTTGCGGATGATGGCGTGAAAGCCATCAACTTGAGCTTCCGCACATTGAGAGATGCGCTAAAGAAGCCTATTATTTTGCACACGAAGGGCATTGAGCAATTTTTGGGTAAATCAGTAAATCAATAACTTTTAGTTCTTTAGGCTCACAAAATAAGCACTTAGAAGTCAAATTTAATACTAAAGCTAGCCCAAAGGCTCCCCGTGTAGAATAATTGGCAGTAGGCTTAAAAAGAGCGTAATTATAACTTGCATACTGCATGAGAACCTTTATACCAGCATATTATTTCGGACCGCCAACGCCCTCCTTTCTCGTTCTATACCATGGTCGTGAAGGTCCTCGGTAAGGAAGTGTCCTAGATATTTGAAACTATTCACTCATTTTAGCTTAAAGCCGTTTTAGTCTTCAACTTGGGACTGATGATGGAACTTTACCATCGGCTTTGAAAACGGTGACATCATGAAACCAGATATTCACTCTTTCTGCAACTGTATACTAGTCCATGCCTGCTGGAGCGCTCCTCACTAATAGACAGCAGTTTTCGGAGGGTACAGCAGCACCATGTCATCTGCGTAGCTGATACGCGCGCTGCTGAGCCCCAAGATCAGACGATACGGTCTTCCCGTCGCACGTTTTAAGCTCGGTCAGGTGGCTCCTGCTAAGCTGCTGAGTGAATACTTTGGACCTTCGGTTTCGCTCTATCGCCCTTTTAATAAAGCGTGTGTCTGAATTCGGAAGCTGACCTTCCGAATTCAGACACACGCTTTATGCGCCGTACCATCATATTTACATTATATTTTTATAATTACATTATATTTACGCCGTACCATCTTCGCAATTCCATTGTTCAGGTCCAACCTTTCTGACGAAGTTGCTTGAGTAGTTTTCCGTCTTCTTGTCATCAGCCCCAGAGTCTTATCCGAGAGGTTTCACTTCTTACCAATACGCTGTTTTTTGCTAAACTTGATGCCCTCGTCCCTCAACGTCTTAACCAGATTGTGTAGGGTCTTATCAGTGTCATCAGTGGGTTCCAAAACAAGAAATCCATCCCCGAGAAGCTGCTGAAACTTCTCGGTGCCCGCCGTAATTGGGATTGGATTAGGTCGGAGGACTTCATCAAGCGGTTTCTTTCAAGATTTAAGTTGATATTCAGAGAGCCTCGGAGCAATCGGTGATCAGATCCGGTATTGAACCTGTTGATCACGGTCTCTGAATATGTATTTGCTTGGTATTCGTCATGATGAAGTCGGCTGTGCCATGTCCACTAAACATTCTGTTTATTAAAGAAAGAGTTCATTAAAACCAGTCTCTCTTTCTCGAGGAAGTTGACAAGCATTTACCCGTGATTCCTTATTCCATTACTATGCAGGCCTCTTCCCCCGGGCTTGTTCCCACCTTGTTTTAAAGTCCCCCATAACAACGTTGAAGTGAGCCTTAGTGGGGTTCTGTAAGGCTTTGGATATGTCGTACATATCCTCCATTTCATCGTCCGAGTGCCGAGGTTCATGCGTAGACCTGAACCTTAACCTTTATGCTGGATGGTCGAAGGATTACGTACGCTACCCTGGTTGACACACTGGAGATTTTTTGAACATTGCTAGAGAGGGCCTAATTGACGAGGAAACCTACGCCATCCCGGGATGTTTTATCACCCTCGCGAAAAGAAAAGATGGCCCGAGTGTAGGGTTACGTACGGCCTCCTCTCTACGGACTTCACATAACCCGAGAACATGCCTTTTTAAAGTTCTATAAATCCAATTTCAACTACGCTAGATGATGTACGTTGATGTACGTTGCCAGGGTCAACCCGGGGATTCCTAACATCACCTGCCCCGCCGTAACCATGTCCTCTACCATGGTCAGGAATAGCGAAGCGGCCGGGAACTGGGGACCATTTTTTGTTGGTTGCTAGTCATCATCACCCATAATCTCCATGCAGGGCATGCTGGTAGGGGATCGCCCTTTGGTGGTTTGGTTGTACTGCAGGGGCGCTGCTACCAGCTTAAGACTTCCAAGGGAAGAGTTGGGGTGATGCAATTCTATTCCGTTACCACACGGCAGGTAATAATTAAAAAAAACGTAAGGTTAAACTACGCTATTTCTCTAATTACGTCTAAATCATTTACAAACTCTGTTCTAAAAAATACGTATCAATAGTTATAAAATACAATATTTACAAAATTTTCATGGAAGAAATAGGCAACTAGACTTGCACAATGATACTTACTTACCTCTAGATGGTAAAATAACGTATCAATTGTTATGTAATATAATAAGGATAAAAGTTTCGTGGAAAAATTAAGCAACTAGACTTACACTACGATACCTACCAAAAAATACTCTAAAACAAGTGTGCAACTATAGTTATGCGGAGATATTTTTTAAAGTCCTCGCATAAGATTTATGTAAGTATAAATATGCTATTAGTCATATGGAACTTAAGTAAATAAATGAAGTGCAAATGTAGTAATTTCATTATTGCGCTGGAATTATAAATATTTTAATGTTGCAATATTTTA
Organism: Eupithecia centaureata; assembly: GCA_944547425.1. NCBI lineage: Eukaryota > Metazoa > Arthropoda > Insecta > Lepidoptera > Geometridae > Eupithecia > Eupithecia centaureata. Next base: position 20,725,214 of record OX155675.1, on the reverse strand, counting down.
CATTTTTGTTTATAATTACTTCATTTTCATGTAAAAAATTATGAAAAAAATTGACAATATGTATTAAATTTTTCTTGATTTTTTGGTGCAATAAAAAAAAAATCTCGCAAGTGGACTTGCATCTTTCTTCCAGGGGTGGTGCGAAATGATCTCTAGGTTTGTCGATTACTAATAATCTAGCTTGACTAGAGACTAAGCGAGAATTTATTCCACACAAAAATATTATGAGTAGCTATTTTCGGGGACTTACCTTTTCTCCTGCCTGCTACTGTTAAACATAGTACCTTCCTTACTTAGTAAGGGAGTTTCCCCCATTCACCACTTAATAGGCTGATTGACGTTCGCAGCGATGTTAGAATACCAAAGGGCTGAGTTAGAAGGATCTATTTTGCCTGGAGACCACAGTTCCAGATTGAGGTATTAAAGTCATGACCATGAGCGCACGAAGAGTTCCGTACCATTATTTATAAAAAGGGCAAATAAAATATTGTCAATTGTATCGGAGCCCCCTTTAATATTTATTATACATATTATTATTCTGTGTTTAGTATTTGTTCTTATAGCGGCAACAGAAACACATCATCTGTGAAAATTTCAACTGTCTAACTCACATTTTATGAGATAAAGCCTGGTGACTGATAGACAGAGAAACGCGGACAGCTAAGTTTATTAATCAAATAATATAGGGACTCTCCCTTTGGGTACCAAAATCCTTAAAAATAGTTATTAATTTCTTATTTCTGTGACTATGTATTTGTTTCTGCTACCTCTTATATCTTAGAGCCTGCTCCTACGCAGGTCAAAAGAACGGTCATAGCGGCTGCGGCCCGCGCTGGCTAACCAGCTGGACTGGCTCGTTCACAGCCAGGCCCGAACTCTACCCACAGCCTGATTATACAGATGTGTACCTTACGTCGTCCACAAAGCATTCGTTATAAGGAAATTTATATTCATTTTGGTGTACGTTAGTGGTTGTGCCCACATAAACTGGTAACCACCTTTTAAACGTTTCGTTCTATCAATTGGAAAACATCTGCAATCTTAAAAATATTTTATAAATGAATGAAGAAGAAGGAATGGAACCTTAGCAACCTTATGCGACAGGGACCTTTGCCCGCCGCGCGACATAAGACTTTAAATAGTATTTGTAAGAAAGCGCAATTTATTAAATTTAGGTCGAATATCTCAACTGCAGCATACGGTTGCAAGCAATCTAGAGTCTAAATTGAAACATCGCTCAATTGTTTTAATTAGTTATCACTCCATAGTATAAAACAAAGTTTCTTCTTCTTGTCTTTCTTTGTCCATATATCCCTATGCCCCTTTGTATGCTTAAATCTATAAAACTTCACAACGGATTTTTAAGCGGTTTTTTTTAACAGATAGAGTGATTCAAGAGGAAGGACGTATAATAAAACCTATAATAATTAGTTGTATTCTATTATAATATACATTTGCCTTTCTGCAAAAACGCACGACTTATGCACAGTGCTCACGTACCCACTATTCAAACTTGATTCTCTCCCAATAAGGTTTGCTGGAAGATAACTCATTTTAGGGTTTTCAGCTCGCCTTTGCAATAACCTATCCAGATCTAAGATTTTCTTGTCTTTGTTATATTTGTGTATAGTATAAAGAATTAAGAATTGGTTGTTATATGAATACTATAGACCTATTTCACTAGTTGGTTCCGTCACCTCTCTCTAAATAAGTTCAAGACCTGTGGATGTATAGGTAGACGCGAGGGTTCTCTACTTTTAGCTGCAATATAGAATCTAATCCCAGTAGTTTTAGGTTGCCAGGAAAAGTTCATATATAGCGATAAGGCCTCCCTTAATACTTTATTACAAGCATTTCTGACTGTATTGTTTCATACCTTAGTGTGGTAAGTATATCAAAGTTGTATCTTTCTAGGTAGCTAAAGTTAGAAAAACATAAACCAAAATACGATTCAAACCAAAATAATTTTTAATATAAAGGCAAAAATATTTTGGTCTACCTAGTCGATTTTATTAATTTATAAATGTAAAACAAGTATAACATACAAAAACTTAGGTATCTTTGGGTGTATAATTCTTCAAGTAGGTAGCTAAGTTCTTCGTATACAAGTTTCAAGAATCCAGATTTCATTCATTTCGCTTTTAGAGGCACATTGATAAGACTGTTTGTACGATTCGAGTTATTCGTACCTATTCGGAACATTTGATAATGTAGGCACTGTGTTTCTCTCTACTAAGATTTCCTACAGCCAGTTTGTTTGTTTAATAATAAAAATCTTAACTATGACTTATTTTCCCCACTCTACCGATCGACGGCGAAGTTGAAATAGTAATTTTATCGTATATTAAGTTATAATTATTTATAATGTTATGATGGTACAGTAAAGAAATACTTATTCACTCATTTATTAAAAATGCTTATTACTATAATTAATTATTAATAACGATAATTATTTCAGTGTGTGTAGAACGTTTTTTTTTAACGGGCTGATCTAATAAACCTGACCTAGCGAAGCTGTCTAAAGATTATAAGAATAATTATAAGTAAATTATTAATTAAATATGATTTTAAGCATTGTTCAATAAAAACTATTGCGGGTTCGATTCCCACCACGGTTTGTACGATCTATGGATACTATTTTACTAAATGTTTTTATGTATTTTGTGTCACCACATGTATAATGAAAAGTATCTAATGCATTATAAGTTATCTAGTAACTTCTCCATTAAGCTCTGTTTAGCTTGAAACTAGATGATGCTGTGTGGATTGCCCAGTTTTTATTTATAAAGAGAAGTCACGCGTAATCCATAGTGTTCTAGTTCGTGGGTTTCATCAATAAAACTCAGTTGCTTACAAAGACTCTTTGTGCAAACCTATATCATTGCCCTTGACGAGATTATGCTAAGCACACTATTAAAAATAAAAAATGGGACACGGGAAATGCAAAGGTCACTGTATATAACAACGTCCACTGTTCTCAAACTGTACCGGTTATATTTGAGATTTGCTTTCCGTTGTTGTGCCACATTTAGTTACCTTAATCCTAAGTTTATAAAGTTTATTTTTAAAATACATACATTCATAGACAGAAAGAAAAGAATACATAATCTTTGTTTACACGTAAAGACAATTTCAATGAAGGTATAAAAACAAATTCAAACTAGCTTATGCTAGTTGGCAGAAATATAAGGACAAAAAAAAAATTCCAGCCACTTTATTGATTGATCTGTTTATTGATTGATCTCTTGTTGGCTGTGCCCCGCGGCTTTACCCGCGTGAAAATGTATGAAATTCGTTTTATTCCAGACCTAGGACTACGTCTGAATACTTAGATAATTTTGTTACACTACTTCTTATTTCATAGCACTTTAGCACTTAATGTAAAAAAAATAAACTCGAGCATTTTTATTTTTATACACAATTATTATTAGTTACATAAATATCCATTATGTTTAATAAAATACGGATAGGTACTTACATAAATGTTGACATGGTTACGAAACGTACCTTTAAGTACTTGGTAGTTAAAAACAATAATAAATAAGGTAATTATCGCTCTTTAGTTGCAGTAATCATTTATTTGACACCCACTACAACGAAAACAAAAGAAAACGCTAATGGCCGCATCCCACTATTAATTAACTGCATTTGATAGAAACTTACTGCAATAATAATATTTTTATGAACTTGCTTAGAACTTATCAGTTTAATACGAAGATTTTAATACCTATAATAATAATGATGCGAGACTTTTCTTAAAAGAAAACGATTATAATGAAAATAATTATTCTATCTAATAATAAATCGTAGAACAAAAGTTTAACCCCTGGGGGTCCTGAATCGCCAACTTTTTCGGACTCTAGCACCTGTTATTATCGGAATTCATTTTTCTATTTTCAAGAACTTGTCATAAGTCGCAAAGAAACTGATTGGAAAAATCACAAACACATTTAAAGAAGGTTCTAGAACTTATCTCTACAAAAACCAGACACATGTGACATCAACGAAGAAATAAAGTCAAGTCAGGTTATTCTTTAATATTTTCTGTTTCCAGCCAGTCTTACAAGGTTCCGGATCCGGTGGTATCGAGTAACAGTGTTTTGAATTTAGAACATTACGTCAGGGCCAAATTCGCGCCTTATTATTCGTTTAGTTTATTTTTTAATGTCCCACGTAGGTCGCGCCCACTCGTAGTGGTGTTGAAAAAAACCGTGGGCTAGTTGTATACACCAGTAATACATACCCGATCTGCATTCATAAAAACGCGTATTTTGTGAGCTGTAAGGTGCATCTTGCGATGGCAAGTTGTAGCGCTGTTTTTGTAGAGTCAAATAAGGCGACCCACGCAACCCCAAAACTTTTTATTTCGCAACCGCGAAGGATAGTAGCTTTCATTTTGCTATTTTATTTTCTACAGTCAAGTAGGAGTGTTACACTTTTGATGAATATCATAAGTTAACCAAATTCGAGATCAACACCGAGACAAATAATTTTCAAAGTTATAATTTTTCTAGTGTACTCTATTTATCTTTTTTACCTTTAATTATATCTCCTGTCCATCGAAATTTTATTCTTCTGATTTTTAAGTTACCTACATCTGTTGTTTTGGTTTTGTTCCTGATTCCTGACGAACTAGTGATAGTCAGCATGCTCTTTCGCATCCCTTTTTGGCAGGCTGTGAGTTTGCTTGTCATTTAAAAGTGAGATTAGGTAGTACTGACTAACTTTTTTATTATTTTATCTGTTCCTCGAAACCGCTTTCTTCATTAGTTGTGCAGTTTTGATCGTAAAATAATAAACAATCAATAGGATTTTTTAATAACCCACGAATCATAGAGATCTTGGCATAAATGTGAGCAAAATATGGCTCTTAGGACGCTACCGATAAGAATTTTCCAAGTATTTTTTTTGTCAATATATTCAGTAATGAGAAACCAAAGAAATAAACTTTAATCACAATTTTATAAATACGAAAATTTTTATGGATTGATATTTATTAAATCTCCATATGAGATCGAGCTGAAGTTTTTAATAGAAATACTTCTAGCCCTATAATACACATTATCATATTTTTCATCCTCTTATACAGTTCCTACGGGATAGGAATAGCCTTAAAAACTTTCGATAAAAACAAAGCGTGCAAAACCGCGGGCATATACTAGTCACAACTCTACTCTCCGTACGTCAGAGTTGATTCGGTTAAAACGCATTATGTAAATACAGCAGAGCAAGTGTAAAACAAGGTGTAAGCGTCCCGGGACGAATTACAGGGAATTTAAACAACCAGTCGAGCGAGTTTTGTTGCCCAATGCCGCGGCCCAAGGCTCGGCCCAGGGGACCAAGCGAGCAAGCCGTGGACTTGTTAATTAGGTAATGTACTTGTTGACCGTTAAGAAATGCCCGTTGTTTTGAATTTTCGAAACTTGAAATGACGATCAGTATCAAGCCCAGAGCTTATGTTATGGGTACTAGATGACTGAAGAACTAATACAATACTTAGGTGAAGAGATAGATTTTTTATTATATATAATGTATATACGTAGGTAGTACTAGACATTCTAGCAAAAATATATAAGTGTAATGTTAAAGTATATCAGCCGACCTCAGTGGTCAGAGTCCGCCTGCGACGCAGGAGGTTGCGGGTTCGATTCCCGCCTCGGAACAAATTTGTGTACGATCTGCAGAAATTTGATCCTTTGGTCTGGGTGTTTACAATGTAAAATACAAAATATCTATGTATATGTTATCTAGTACGCTTACCACGAGCTTTGAGTAGCTTACTTTATGGTACTAGATGGTGCTGTGTGGATTGTCCAGCATTATTTATTATTTATTTAGTAGCTAGTACCCATAACACAAACGGTGCTTAGCTTGAGGCTAGATGATGCTGTGTGGATTGTCCAGCATTATTTATTATTTATTTAGTAGCTAGTACCCATAACACAAACGGTGCTTAGCTTGAGGCTAGATGATGCTGTGTGGATTGTCCAGCATTATTTATTATTTATTTAGTAGCTAGTACCCATAACACAAACGGTGCTTAGCTTGAGGCTAGATGATGCTGTGTGGATTGTCCAGCATTATTTATTATTTATTTAGTAGCTAGTACCCATAACACAAACGGTGCTTAGCTTGAGGCTAGATGATGCTGTGTGGATTGTCCAGCATTATTTATTATTTATTTAGTAGCTAGTACCCATAACACAAACGGTGCTTAGCTTGAGGCTAGATGATGCTGTGTGGATTGTCCAGCATTATTTATTATTTATTTAGTAGCTAGTACCCATAACACAAACGGTGCTTAGCTTGAGGCTAGATGATGCTGTGTGGATTGTCCAGCATTATTTATTATTTATTTAGTAGCTAGTACCCATAACACAAACGGTGCTTAGCTTGAGGCTAGATGATGCTGTGTGGATTGTCCAGCATTATTTATTATTTATTTAGTAGCTAGTACCCATAACACAAACGGTGCTTAGCTTGAGGCTAGATGATGCTGTGTGGATTGTCCAGCATTATTTATTATTTATTTAGTAGCTAGTACCCATAACACAAACGGTGCTTAGCTTGAGGCTAGATGATGCTGTGTGGATTGTCCAGCATTATTTATTATTTATTTAGTAGCTAGTACCCATAACACAAACGGTGCTTAGCTTGAGGCTAGATGATGCTGTGTGGATTGTCCAGCATTATTTATTATTTATTTAGTAGCTAGTACCCATAACACAAACGGTGCTTAGCTTGAGGCTAGATGATGCTGTGTGGATTGTCCAGCATTATTTATTATTTATTTAGTAGCTAGTACCCATAACACAAACGGTGCTTAGCTTGAGGCTAGATGATGCTGTGTGGATTGTCCAGCATTATTTGTTGAAACTTTGGTGGTCGGACGACGTTGAAGAGACGAAAGAAAAAGCCCCAGGATAAAAATTAAAGATAAAATAACCTTATAACTTTCCATATCTTCTTTTAATATCTTCTGAGAGCTGGTAGGTATCTGTCGCAGCGCATCAGCATTGCCATACAGCGGGGCAATGCGGCCAGCGTCATGGGGACAGGGGTCAAATTTCACTAATGTCAAAACAAATGTCTCAATAGTGCCAATCAATCAAGATGATTAAAATGACGTTTGTGCATTTGGTATTCTACTATTTTTTGCTCTTGAAGAGACTTTCATAATTAGAATGTCAAATTGGTAGTCAGAAACGTAATCGTCACAGTTATGAATGAACCTCAAAAAGTTTGTGCTAGTAGAATACCAAAACGAGTTTAACCCTGACATTTTGACACGATACTATTTAAATGGTGAAGCTATTTATTTAGTGGAATGCGGGCCCAGTTGATCTACCTCTATAAAGTTTGCAAAACCTGCAGGTAGCTCAATTGTTTCGATTACTAGTACTAGTAATCGTAATAGATACTAGTTGTACTTTAGTTTTATTCCTTACTTAGTTCATAATTTTTGGATTGTTTTAAGGTTTTTTCATATTATTAACTTTGCAATGTTTGTTCCAGGTAACTATAATGCTTAGTGCCGGTCTTCTACTCCTAGCCATTATCTAGGCTAAGAGAGTCCAGTATGCTGTTACATTCCAAGTAAGATGCTGCTGTCACACTTAGACTACGACAAAAAATATACATTAAGGTGTCAAAAAATGTAAAGAAACCAAAACTATTAGGGATTTACAATTGAGCTTACAGCAGATGGTTTTAAACAGTCTAGAGGTAGATCTGATTTATATAAATACCAGTCGAAAGCGTCCTCAAGACGCTGGCTGAATTGCCACTCTATAAAATATCTGTAATTCATGTATTTATGTTAGATTTTCGTAAGTTCTTGATTTAAAAACCAAAATTACATCAAAAATATTAATTGAACTTTGCATTGTTAATTGATATATTCGCGCATTAACTAATGCATGGATTTTCTGACTACAATAACATAAAAAGCTACAGATTTCCATTTTTACAATTTTGCTTACCAATGTCAGCTAACATATAAACACTAAGCTAGTTAAGTATTAAGTGAGTGTAACCGATATCTGTGATTTACCTCGGCCTAATGTACCACCCACTCCCGTCGGTGAATGTTTATTTTAATGGAACCAGTGTTTCGCGAACACTGAGCTTTCCATTGTCATTGGTACAGGGTGCCACGCAAGCATGTGGGGATCGTAGTTATTCAATGATTTATTTTTATTTTTTACATACTTTGTTCTTGTTCATGTTTTAAAAAAAATCATCAATGTTGTTTTCGAAATTTCGGTGCTTTAAATACAAGATATACATTAAATTCGAAAAAAATATATATTTCTTAAGGTTTTATAATTTCTAGGAAAACAAGAGTGAGTATGACAAAAAAAGAAATGCATTTCGAAAAAAAAACCTGTTATCAAAATGGTTAGGAGAATTGGGACTGTTACGAAATCACATTATTGAATTATTGGGGACGCTTCCGACTGGTATTGACATGGATCAATTGAGCTACCTTTAGACTGTTTGCAACCGTCTGCAGTTAGCTCAATGGTTTCAATTGTAAATACTAGTTGTAATTTTTCTATTCCTTTGCTTGTAATTTTCGTTGTTAATAAAGTTACCATTATTGAAAAATACAAACATTAAGTATCTAGGTTTGCTGGAAGATAACTCTTTTTAGGGTTAAGCTCGCCTTTGCCTTAACCATCAAGCTAAGAGCTTTCCATGCGTATATTATGTTTTACCTGTGCAATAAAGATTTAAGTATAAATAAAAACAAAAGCCAAGACCAAAATAAAAACAGTTTTGGTCATCTTAACGTATGCACATTTGTTATCACGTCTCGTCCAAAGATCGAAGCAAAGATAGGACAGAGTGACGTCAAAATGTGTTTTTCACGGCGACCACGCAGTCCTCGAAAAATACATACATCAAAAATAACTTGAATAATATCCAACAGATCCATTTGAGCGGAAATGCAATATGTATTACACTTAAATAAATAAATAATTTATAAAGGACAATCCACACAGCATCATCTAGCCCCAAGCTAAGCAGAGCTTTTGTTATAGGTGACTGATGTACTTATTTTAATACACTAGTGACCCGCTCCGGCTTCGCACGGTTTTATTACACGTATAAAACTTCCCCTTAAAATCACTCTATCTATTAAAAAAAACCGTTTCAAAATCCGTTGCATAGTTTTAAAGATTTAAGCATACATAGGGACATAGAAAGCGACTTTTTTTATACTATGTAGTGATTACAGAGATAGATTTATATTTTTACTATTCATAGAAAAGATTATGTTGTTATTATGTCTATGCAAAAGCATCACAATATTACAAAACTGAAAGGATAGAATTTGTAGCTATTGGTAGAATTAGTTTGAGCGGTGTGTGAGTAAAAATCCCGTCAAAAAATATTGAGACATGCATAGCCGGTTGATAATCACTAATGATCAAATTTACTCGTCAAAATCGAAGTTGACACGAGATTTGATCATTGGTATTTGCTCTGGGTGCTAAAATATATGTATAAAATGTATGTACCTACCTATAGTAGTCATCTGGTACCCAAACCATTATCCCTGCTTACTATGAGGGTCTCAGTATTATTTACTTACTAGTATCTCCCGCCATTTCGAACGCGTTATTTCTATGGGAACGTTTCCAGGCTATTCCTATCCCATGGGAACTGATTTATGTGATGAAAACTAGCCTTTGTGTTTTCCAGGGCTAGAAATAAAAACTTCAGTCTGATCCTTTCGTTAAAGAGCAAACATCCATACAAACTTTTGCGTTTGTAATATTAGTAGTTTTAATATTAGTAATATTAGGATTTATTTATAATTTTATTTTCCTTTATTAAGAAAATTACAATAGAAGAATTAGATCTCATAGCTCACTAGTATATACAATTATAACAAACTCTTAAAAATCTAAGCCGTCACCAGAAGGCAAAGTACCCAGAATGCTGGCAGCATTGCCACGTTGAATGGCAATGCTAATTCGTTGACCAAAATAGAAGCCAGCATTCTTATCTCCTGTGGACTCTATGAGAAGTTTCGTAAGATCTTTAAAAATTGTGTGTGCCCCAGGACCCCAAGGACCAAGGGTTTCCACCCCAAATGGCTCAAATAGGTAACCTCGGTCAAGATTAGCATATTTTCGCCGTTTGAGGGACTCCGCTGATGAAGCTGCGGAGCCAGCCCTTGCTGATGTCCCTGCCAGATGTGAAGGCGCTAGAGTATCTACACACGTGGCATCCCAAACTAAAGGCCGACCCATCTTCCAGGGAATCAGAGTCATACCGTCAGGTCTTTTACCATCATCTCGCATAAGGCCACGTGGTTCAAGTGTAGCTACAACTGTCACGAAATGAAAGAGTAGGTTACTGTGACAAGAGTATATTACAAACAACCACGTTTTATATATTACAGAGTATCCTAACTATAGAGAGAATAAGGATATTACAGAGTATCCTAACTAAAGTGAGAATAAGGATATTACAGAGTATCCTAATTAAAGAGTGAATAAGGATATTACAAAATTACCCCACGGTTGTAGAGCAACCCTAAGAAGTTAAGAGTATCCCTATTGGTCTACATACGTTAGATGACCCTTAAAATAGAGAGGTACCCTTATGCTTTTGAATCTGTCATAGAGCAACCCATAGAGAATAGAAATGAGCCTCGTACGAAAAGGACCTTAATGTACTAACTGACTATTGTGATCAGTTACCAGAGACAAATATAGAACCCTTCGAATATTTGGGTATAGTATTTGGAACTCGTATGTAACGGTCCTTAAGAGAGAAACTAGATCATTTGAGCCCTAGCCTATAGGCAGAGCGTAAAGCAACCCTTAAGGTAAGAATGGATAGGGAACTCGTGTATAACGGTCCTTAAGAGAGAAACTAGATCATTTGAGCCCTAGCCTATAGACAGAGCGTTTTGGAGCAGTCCTAATGTCTATGGTATAGATACTAAGATACCTACGTCAATCTCTCTTGACATTATCAGTCAATACTATTACCTATACCGCTACCTGTATAAGTTAATTTTCAATCTAGCTATAGCTCCCTAATAACTCCTCTGCCTACTCTAGCCTATCGAGGTTAAATAAAAATGAATGTTCAATCTACCTATAACTCCCTAATAATACTGGATTTATTTTAGTCTTTCTCAGCTGCCTATACGTCAGTCTATCCATCGGTCTGTAAGTCACTCCGTCACACGCGATGTCTTCTCATATCTCGGAATGGCCATATTTTCGATGTTACATATCAGGTTTTCTGATGAATATCTCGTAACACGTTTAGAGATGTTATCGGAAGGGTTGGATAACTCGTTCAACAGTTCTTCGGACTTGGTTTTATGGGGTTGACATGACACGGATGTGCAGAGTTTAACATTCCAAAGGAACTTTCCACCTGTGGAACTTGTGTGTTAAGTTCTTGGGTTGTAGGTAGGTAATATGTCATTTCTGTTTATGCCATATTATCTCCGTGTGGGTTTCTTTAAGTCATCAATGTTTTTGACTTTTAAGTGCTTTATCCTGGAAGGCTTTGCTCATGCCTTGGTTGTATAAATTATAGTTTTTTACTCCGAGATGGAGCTTTATAGAATTGAGTAGGTAGTTATCTTGAAAATCGGATAAGTATATCATTCTCGCTCAAGATTATAAGAAAATTATTATCTACTTTCGAGGTGAATTATAAGTTCTAGGACTCCTAGGATGCTTAGTCTATGCAGTCTGAGTAGCAATATTCGTAGATTTATCACCGTGGAATTTAATAATACAGATCAGCACTAATGTTCTTCAGAAGTCAAAGATTATCTTTGAATTTTACTATAGAGGACAATCCACACAGCAATTAGGTACCGCCGCTTATCAAACCTTGTGTTATGGATACTAGATAACTGATATACAGCCATTAAAAGAGGATAGGTTAGCCAGGATTAGAGTAGAATGCAATGTATTGTAAAATAAATCAAATTAATTCCAAAACAATAACAAGAATACTACTTCTCTTCCAGTTCTTGTTGATTTAAATAAAAAGAGCAATACCTAATTCTATTAAGTGTGAATCAAATATTTAAGAAAACTCGTCGTATCGAAATCAATAAAAAAAATTCAGCTTTAATTTCAAGAAACCTGGGTCACAAAATGTATCGATCTACAAAGTGATGTTATGAATGTTCTAAGGTAACAAAATTTTAATGATACTAATTGAAAACCTCCTCTTTTTGAATCTACTGATTTATAAAATAAAGTGGCAAGCTACAAGTTTGCCTGCAAACTGAAGTAAAACCAACTTATTCCAGCCTTTAGGATTTAGTCGAGTGTTTGTTGGTTATTTTGTAGAGCCAGCTAGCTAGCCCATTAGCTGATAGACGAGGAATGTTGGTTGCAAAACGAACGGCGGCGCCCGGTACTTAGCTATATGTACTTAACTAGTAGCTCAGTTCTACCTGGTCTAGTGATTCGTTCACCCCTAAACTATGGGCTTATTAAGAGAATAAACATTTTTGCATTCGTAAAAGGGTTCTTAAAAACGTTTTGTAATTAAAATATATTGGTAACACGAAAACATTGTTTGATAAGAGTTGATTTGAGAAGAGGCCCCGTTGCAATACAATTTTGCTGTAATGTTATTTTTATAATAATATCATGTGAACGAGAATATTATGACCATGATGACACATAGACAAATAGCTGGATAGACTAGCTGGACTTCAGTGATTTTTGTAATATAAAAATAAAGGAACTAAATTCCATAGGCACAGTCTTGGAGACGCTTCCGACTGGTATTGACATGGATCAATTGAGCTACCTTTAGATTGTTTGCAACCGTCTGCAGTTAGCTCAATTGGTTTCAATTGTTAATACTAGTTGTAATTTTTCTATTCCTTGCTTGTAATTTTCGTTGTGAATAAAAATTGTAGTACATAGGTACATATTTCAATCATATTTACAAAACTTTCCTAATAATTTCTTTCACGCGTTATAAGGATAAGTATTTTCTGGTTAGACCTTCAACAAAATTGTAAGTGTCCAAAAGAAAAACACCAGCTAGCATATAAAAAAAACTAATCAAAATCATTTCATCGAGGAAGAAATTATGGAATTACAAAAAAAACGAATTCAGCCTTTTTTAAGTCATTTGATAAATGAAACGTTTCAATGGCGTCTCTATACTACCAAAAAACCAAACTCAGGGCTCTCTGGATTATCATATTCTACATTTTATTCCAAAACTCGTAAAGCCGCGGGCATATGCTAGTGAGAAAGGCTAATGTTTAGTTCACGAAGAGATTACAAACAAGGTAAGCATGCTTTTAGATAAACGTTAAAAGGTTCGAGACGTAGCGCGTAGGGTGGCCAGCCCTTTACCCATTTAGGATAACATGAGCATTTCACGTACGTGGATATTTAATACCCCCACTGCGCTCACCAAGCATCCTGCCAATCATGGTGATTGTAACAAACAGGGGAGCTTAAAGGTTAAAAGGCATGATCACCAGTGTAACAGTTAATGGGGTTTTAAAGGTGCTAAAAATCACGTGAATATGAACAAAATAAGCACTGCGATGTCAAATATTAAACTTTACATAAATATCAAAAATAATGTAAAAAATAAAGTGTTTATTAATTTTCTCTTCGCATCAATCTTTTGTAAATAACACACTTTTAGGGAAGATTAATAAAGTTTTTATAAAAGGGTCCTAACACAGCATAATGCTGGGTGTCGTAGGAGAGCTAGCCAGCGGTGGTCTTTCGTTTGAACACGTCAAAATTACGTCGCTGACTTTAATTAATATTATTTTACTACATTATAATTATAATAGAAATTATACTACTAATTATAATAGAAAACAAAACAAGTTAAATGAAAATAACAACAAAATACTACTTCCATGTCATCATTATTATCATCCGCAGCCCGACTTCACCCACTGCTAGGTATAGGCCTCCAAACTTTTGTGTACTTACATGATAGTAGATAAATGAAATGTTTTACACTATTCTAAATGTTATACATGTATATAAATGTAATGTTTTCCGCTATTCTTAATGTTATACATGTACATATATAAATGTAATGTTTTCCGCTATTCTAAATGTTATACATGTATATAAATGTAATGTTTTCCGCTATTCTAAATGTTATACATGTAGATAAATGTAATTATTTCCGCTATTCTAAATGTTATCCATCAAAAATTTATAAAATGACCTCAATATGAAAACTTAAATATGGTCAGGGCATAAAGATAGGAACAAACATGCGTAGTTCTTACTTAAGTAGGTATGTATATAATATAGAGAGTTAAGTATGCAGAAAAGCTTGGGTGGAATTTATGCATCTAATTTGTAAATTTTTGTTAAGTATGTAAAGAACTATCAAGACAAATAATCTATTTACTAAACGAGTTTTGTATCCAATTATGAATGTTAAACTATATTTTATCTTTATAGTTGCTTTTAGAGTCATTGTTGGCGCCAGCATTATATTTGCATTTCATAAGATAATGAGAATATCATACTATTAGCATAAATGCGAAAGTTTGAATGAATGGATGTTTGTTACTCTTCATGCTAAAACTACTAAACAGAACGGGCTGAAATTTAGAAAGCACTTAGTACTAGGCCTGGAAAAAAACCATACTTTTTATATTACTTTTCAATAATAATAATAAAGTCATTTATTTCGGACAACATTAGAACAAGTAAAAAGATCTTATATAACTTATTCTTCGGTCCATATCAATATATATACCTTAAAACTAAAATACATATTCAAGTATAAAAACTAATAACTAATAATTTTTAGGGGGCTGAATCCGCGGGGCGCAGTTAGTATTATATAATTCTTTGTAAATGGCGCCGAGAAGGTGGCTACAGACTTGTAGAGCCATGTTTTAAAACAGTATGTAGCTTGTTGTATAAATATCATGCCTTGCCTTGTCTCAATAGCTGCTCGGGCTTGATCAATGAACTACTGGTCATCTTACTTTATTATATACTATATAAGAATAAGACCACGGCAGTGTGTAAAAACTGTCGAAACGTCGGGAAAAATAGGTAAATTAACGCGATAAATACCCGTACATAATTATATTTAATAATGTGGTCATCTCTTTTCCTGATATTTACTGAATCTCATTAAAAATGAACATACTAGTCCTTCAAAGTAACATTCAGAAATTTAGTGGTAAAATAGACATACTTAATAGCAGTATAAATCAAAATATTTACAAAATAAAATTCAAATTGCAATGCCAAACGCCTTTTGGAAAGGGTTAGAGATTGGCCGATGCTGTTTTGTTTTTATCTAGATTCATTATTCAAAAGACGTACCTATACTATACTACTCAGGGGAAATAAATCCGGACAAGAGCAAGCTGATCTCCGTATGGTTCCGTAGCATTCAAAAACAACACTGACCATCTCATCAAAAAACCGTTCGATCTTGCCCGAACTCACTCTATCTCTAAAGTGTATATTGGAGAATACATAGATTGTCGAGCTAGTGTATCCCTAAAGTGTGTATTTAGGGTAGTTTTACCTTGATGGGATATATATTAAAACGGCAAAAAAATCATGTCTGTTGAATGGGGGTCATGTTAAATATTTATTTCATTCTATTTTTTAGTTGTTTTGGTTATAGCAGGAACATACATCATATGTGAAAATTTCAACTGAATAACTTTCACCGTTCAAGAGATACAGCCTAGTGACAGATAGACTGACAAGCGGCGTCTTAGTAATCGGGTCACATTTTACCTTTTATGTACGGAACTTGAAAACCGTTTGTTTCGTCCACTCAACTTGACGAATTCCATCTCAAGGCACACTCAATCTTTATCGAACGCATTTTAATGGTGATTATTAACAATTTGTACCATTAACGAGAGTGGTCTTAAAACCTGATAAATAAACAAGCTAAAGCACGACTTCGCCGATGCTTTTAAATCTGTCAGGAGGCACTTCTATAGTGAGATAAAGAAGCATCCATACGGTGGGAGCAGTGGTCAAGCTACTTGCTATGCGTCTTTAACCACACAAGATTCCATTTCACTTCTGTTGATAATCTCCATATTATTATCAACAAATGCTCGATTGAATTCAGCAGTATTTTCACAGAACTATATGATCACAGTGATTTGTCTGAAACCACGTTTCATGGCCGTGTTGCAGCCTAAATGCTCGAGAACATCGAAAAAGGTAGAGTTCATCCCGTAAACAGGTTGTAAGTGATCACACCGGTGTTGGGTCCTTAAAACATACGACGCTACAAATTAAAATGTTTATTTAAAACTTAATCACCGCAGGGACAAAATATTTTTAATTTTTGTCCAATAAAACATGGAACTCAACGCCTATATAAATTTTCTGAATTAATGGTAAGGTTTCCGACTAATCTTGATATTTGAGTACCAAAAAACGCCCACAGTTCCGTATGAATCATGGCTAAACATTATTTGAGGGATATATTTTCTTCGGGTTGAGTGACATCGAAGACTGGGGCATAATACTTTATTCGCTTGCCCTCAACCTATATTACAATACTCAAAGTTTCATCATTGTTTTTAAAATCTATTAACTTAATTATCATAATTTTACATAAATTGAAACAAATTGACCACGTACATTATAATGTTTTGTGTACTAGTAAACAGTTGAGAACTAACAAGTTATTGAAATAGCAAGTTCTTTATGTATAATAAAAATATATCTTTATATAAATGTATTGAATTAAGTATATCACTTAGGTAATATCAGCTAGCTTTTTGAGACCACATCTCATTCATACTTTTAATGATCTCAGCTTAGTTACAACCTGGGAATCTTACTAAATGCCATTATAAAACCAAATTCCTGCGTATTTGTAATGATTTCAGATAAGTATAAGTATAAATACTGGATATCGTACAAAATGCTTTTAGATACAAGACTAAAATTATCAAAGGAATATTTAGACTTCATCAATAATCTTATGAGATTTTGTGTGCTAATAATTCAAAAAAATCGTGTATTATAAATTATAAACTGTAATTATTATATTAGTGAATTTGCTCTTGATAGTAAAAATGCTTGCGCAGTGCTAAGCAGAGAGTCTCAAGAAAAGCCATTTTAAGAGCTTTTTAGTTCACTTTTACCTGTTATATTTTACTACATGATTCCCTTGCTACTTGGGTTTGCATTTACCATCTTCTTCGATGAATAAACTATCGACTTCTATATAGATACCCATCTGTGTCGGTGCATTGAACGTCACCGTATCTGCGTTGGTAAGGCGAACTGTAAATGTATGGCGTCAAACCAGACAATAGATATTTATGTATTCCGAATTACGTTTTGAACAGAAATAAATGTAAGCTGACTTGCACTTCACCCCTGGCCCCGGTATTGTGTTGGTAACATTTACATAAGTTTGGTATAACAAAATGGCTGACGGTGTGTAGACTGCGCATAATTTGAGCTACAAGCGTGGCACTGGTAATGTTTGCCAGGTTTGTCGTATTATTTTTCGGAATACAAAGCCTTTACTTATTGACTAAACTGTATCAAATTTCAGTTTACTTTCAGTTCTATATTTATTTTACCGTCGTTGCATGTTTATAAATGTTCATTAATGTAATAATATAATGTTTATTAATATTCTGAAACCTGTTATTAAATTAAAAATAATAATATAGAGCATTCGTGAAGGTATCTGCGAGATGACGAGGCCTGTTCTAAATTTAAAATTATTAGTTGGACGCACAGACGAATCTTGAAGACAGGAATGTACAACATATTATGAAGTTGAACTAATGTGCCTTAGTCACGTTTCTGAATGTATATGTACCGAGTCCCAGAATAAAGTATACTTAGTATAAACCGAGTATAGAAGAGTACTGACATAGAATATTTATATAGTAGGTACTGATGCGAGAGCCACTACAAAAGGTAGCATTGGGAGATTTAACTCGCTTGGACGATCACTTACGGCGAGAAACTAATCTATGGACTAGAATTATTTTATTTATCCATAGCTCAGTCCATGGCTGATTTCAGCGCCAAAACTACTGGACGGGTCGCAATTAAATTTTGATTTAATACTTGGTTGAATACATGGGGAAATCCAATTACAACAAATCTTCTTTACATTTATATATGCTCAGTGGAATAGTTCGAGGCTTGAAATAAAACACAGGCTACTTTTCATAATATTTACGCGGGTGAAGCCGCGTAGCGCAGCTAGTTTCTGTATTTTATTTAATTCTACTTAATTGTAGCAATTACTTTTATTCACATTTTATACTTATATTATTTTTCCCCGTCTCATACTGTCCAACCAAATTATCCAGTAACATTAGTTTCCAATAGGTTTTCAAGTTTGACCCCGGTTTTTCCGGTCACTTTACATAGTATAAACCAAAAACAACTCAAGACTGTTAGGAATAGAGACGGTAATGTAAAGTCGGGCTACAAATCAAGTTTCGAGTCCACAGCTAAGCCCATGGCCGGCGTCGGCGATAATTAGTTTTCGGCGAGTAGCAGTCACGAGCCTGCATTCCAACAGTATGTCGAATCATCACTTAGTTGGAATGGACGCTGCTATGTCAGGTGACTGCCTTTACTGATACCGAATAGCCTAACAATATTGTAAGATCAATCAGAAGGTACAAAATCATCATCAACCTATACTAGTCCCCTACTGGACATAGGCGTCCCCTAATGTACGCCATAACGCCCTGTCTTCAGCTTGCCGCATCCAGAAGGTACATAATTGTAGAGAAATAATATGTAATACTATAAACGCGAAATTTGGTATAAATTGATTTTTGTTTTGTTCCCATTTCCAGCAAATCCACTGAACGGATCTGGCTGATATTTTGAATACTTTTCATCCCATAAATTAGTTTCCATGGAATAGAAATAGCATTGAAAAGTTATCTTAGAAGAAACGCGTGCGAAGCTACAACAAGGTCATCCTGCGATCAGGCAGTTACCTGAAATATGTTTTTAATTGTCATCTACACCACAAAACCAAAACTCTTTTATACCTCTAATATCTTCTAATGAGCAAAGAAAATAGCAAAGAGTAGCATTGAGAACAGATACGATAATGATTATTTATTAGAAATTAACTTCGCACCGCAAATCCCATAATGGAACCCAAAACAAATCATATCCTCAGTAAAACAAATTAAATTATCCCAGTATCAACGGACACTCGAACGAGGTTCAATACCCGACTTTTATGCTCATCTTTGATCGGATTCAGCTTCCACAAAGTCTCCAGGGGCACTTTCTCCTGGCCAGGTGCTTTCTCCACCAACGCTGCCATGCAGTCCATTCTCTCCCCGGCCATTAATGGAATCGATGATACACATGCCATGAACCCAAACTTTCCATGCCTCTTTAACTCCTTGTCCAGCATAGCTCGAGGGAACACTTGAGTCGCTTCCAAACCCATATCTTCCAAAAAGTAAGCTAGTTCCTTGTAATACACATCCACAGCTTCAACAAAATTCTGCTTCTCCTTACAAAGGTTACCGCACAGCATGATGAAATAAACCAAGTCAGTAGCTAATGATGAACAGCGAAAGAGTTGAAAATCGATTGCAACAGCTTTGTCAGTAGAGCAGAGGAAATTGGGACACCATGCGTCTCCATGACAGAAGACTTGATTCTCCACGGAACTACTAACGGATGAAATCAGATTCCCATAGAGATCATTGGAAACTATCTCTTCGAACTTCTCCAAATAAACACTGGTCTGTTCTAAATATTCTTTCAAAACAAGACGGTCTAACTCAACAGCTTTCATCAGATAAGGGTTGTACCAATCCTGTTTACTTTTGGAGTAATGTATCTCTGGAATTTTGGCAACGAAATTCTGAAATACTTGGGGTTTTTTGATCCTTAACGCGATAGAAACCGCATGTAGATGAGCTAATGACTTCAAAACCTTATCCCTCTGGCTTTCCGTAGGGTACTCGGGGACTGAAGCAAAATTCGACTCTGCGAGATCTTCCATCAATATGTAATCGTTTTCTCCATCCGCGCAACTGCTGTAGTATATCGGTACGTAATCCTGAATGGATTCTTTAGCTCCTGAAGATTTTTGGACATCAATCAACGCAGGCAAAATGTCTTTGAAGAATGCCTCTTCTCTTGCGAAGTATGTTGCACATTCCAATGATTCTCGCAGCACAATGCTCTTCACTAGTCCCTTTACAACGAAGCTTGCGGAATGACTGTTGCTCTTGACATGTATCCTGTAGACTGAACTCATGAGGCCCTCCCCGGCTGGGGCGGCTCTCGTAACCTCTATAGTTTTTATTTTTTCTTTACTGTCTGTCTTCTCTTTGAAAGCCTTCTCTATTACAGACTCTGTCAAGAACTTCGAGATATCCGAAAGCGTTGTTTGAATCATTTTGCAGAACTGTACTCTTGATTAGGACTCCATGTAATTTATGCATCTTTTTGTTGACAATATTATCTTCTTTATCACGCAATGTCAGATCGCGATATAAATAATTTGTTTGACTCCAGGTTACTTTGACACTATAATGTAATATGTGAACCTAAGACAGCAAAATCGTGATCGGTTTTAGTTTCTGAACTTTGTATATTTCTTATGTTTTTCTGTTCTCTCATTGGATTAACTTTGAGGTACTTGCTATTACAGAAGATGTTGGGTTTCTGCCACTTTTCTAGCATTAAAACAATGCATTCTACTTTTTGCATGCAATTTCTAAAGCAATCTGAGATAGTAATAGGCCCGGGGCCGACTCGGGATAATAGACCACTAAAGTACAGGTCGTGTAGGGGCGTGCGCGCGCGACGCACGATCCCCCGCCGGTCTCGGCTCTCGGGCTGCATCATTCCACCACACTCTACTAAATTATTTCAACGGAATCATTATAGTTCAGCCTTTCTCGATACTTCTGAGAAATCTCACAACACGCTCATAAGCTATAAATACACTGAGGTTGTAAATGTTTTTGAGTAATATCTATTTATCAGTCCATTAAATAAAATAATATTCATGAAACATACTATAATTTTAGAATAATAAGCTAATTACTACAAAATGTCCCAAGAAGAAGTTTTAGTGGCAAAAATAAATAACAAATCTTATGTTGGCACATCACTTAACTATTTGAATTGTTTCTAATCTTTTGTCAACAAATATAGATTACTGTTTGCAATAGTGAACAAACTTCTACTGTGTAATATTGGATTCTTTTGTAAGCTAGATAGAGCAATGTTTGAAAACCATCCTGCATTTGGCTAGTCTAATGTATGTTGAAGAAAGAAGCCACAATTTCCAACAATTTCGATTCTTTGAAACTGGGACAGAAGCCAGTCGCAAGTAATACTTATTTGCCCATCATAATTAAGCTTATTACCATTATTAATAATGCGCGTGTTGTGGAATGCGGACCTTGCTTAACTCACTAGCGGAAAACACGAGTTGAATCCAAGATGTAGGTACTACAAGTAATAATATTACAGTCATGTAATTTAAAAGTGTACAATTTAGTTGTAATGTTTGCGTTAATGGTCGGATATTGCGATTCAGATGTCCAGTAAAATAATGGTTATTGAACACGCCTAGAATATGCAATAAAATTAGTTATGATTTATAGTTGATATTTGATCTTCGTACGCTGACAAAAGATTTGAACATTGATTACTTCAATGATATCTCTTGTTAAATATTTTCCCAATGCCTTCTCTAGCCGAATCAACATCCACATGACGACGTTTGAAAATCGATCGGTGGGTAAAATCTGATCGTCAGCGTACGAACAACCTGCTATTTGTTTTGAATTAAGTATTTGACACTTAACACGATTAGAATGCGAGAGGTATAATTAAAGATATGTGCTTTGATCACCATGGTTTCGCTCCGCGGCTGTATCCAAGATTTACTACTACAATATATACCTGTATACCGCTAAGTTTCCGTACAAATCTCAAAATCTCTGGCAGAATTTTACTCACTGTACATTAACTATCACTATACCTAACTCAAAAATATCCAAAAGGTCAAACGGTGAGACTTGACACACAGTTACTGATAAAGTACTTAAGTAAAAGTTGAATACATATTTACTAACACAAAGAAACATGATGCAACTAAGATAAAAAAATAAAGTAAAGCATTTACATTAATGTTGACAACAGGCGCACACTGTAAGTTTCTCAGACTTGTTTTTTTTAATTAAGCTGAAAATTAAAACTTCTGGTAAATTCTTATAATTTTGATAAATACCTTACTACAGTGTACAGTACTTAATACCAAATTCTCTCAACGACTCAGGTCTTTTTATGCTGGCTTCAAAGAATTTGAGCCGACGTCGTTTTACTAATTTACATCTTGTTTTTGATAAGAATCTAAATATATGTGTTTACATTAAAAAGCGTAGGTTGGATCGATCCCTTTTAATGCCCGTAACTTAGTCCTTTATGTGGATCATCTCACAAAACAAAACTAAATGGATTTCTCTAAATAAACGTGTCAACATAGACATACGAAATTTTTATCACGATGGAAAGGTTATAATTGATCGTCGATTATTTTAGAACGTTTCACAGATCTGTTGGTTCGACTCTACCTGTATCCAGAGATGGATTTAAACCATTTTGACAGATGCACTTTTGACATACGGAGTATAACAAAGGAGAGTACGTTCGCACGCTCGCTACAATAGTTTTTTTTACTCCTCGAGATCGGGAATGGAATCTAAACGCGAATCTTATTGTGGGAGCGAAGACGATATTTTTTTGATAGCGTCTGGTTTGTATCTCTAAGTTCTGGACCTTTTGTTCCTTTTAATTTCGGTCGTAAGATTTTGCAGAATGGATACATAGTGACTACTAATATCACAGAACAACTTAGAGTTTTTTCTGGCTTCTGATTACTTTACAATACCTTTGGGCTTGGGGAGTGTAGAATAAATCCGTCATAGTTCTTGGAGCGATGAACTTTAATAACGTATCTATATGAAAAATCCTTATATTCATGAACAAAGATATTTTTAACAGGAAATTAAACAAACCTTGAGGAAAGGCAGGGAGATCCAAAAGTGCTGGCTGTACCGAGGGTCGACCAATCCAGAAAAAGACGAATAGAGAATTCGTCAGAGGCAGATATACCTAGCATGTAATGATAGATAAAGAGAATGACTTAACAAAAACTTGTCCTGTTTCGTCAAAACCTAACACCCATAAAACTCTTTCACACAATGACCAAATCACATATTCTCCTGCAACTTGGAAAAGTTTAGGGAACCATATCTTTCCAACCTTCAAACAATAGGCGACACACAAAATAAGTACCTAATACAATACCTAGGTACTTACTTAAATTAAATAAAAATTGGATCGTTTTTTTTTCAAATTATATCTCTGTCGAGTTTTCCTCTAATAATGAACCTATTTGCCTTAATACAACATCATGGCAAATAGGTTCACTTCACAGATTTTGCTTTGTTATATACACCTGTAGATCTTTGCATATCTATTGATATTGCTACAGATAATATATCTACAGGTGTTTATATATGTATATATAATACGGATTCTGTGCTGATGATGTGTGACTCACATAAACATACAACACCATTCAATATTAATTACAGGATATTAACGTTTATGTAAATAATAGGACGTGATTTGAAATACTTTGTAAGTTTTTTGTCGTGTATTTTTTCCTGCCAACTGGTATACCGGTATGTGGTCAGAATAACACAGTATAAAAAGTTACATATACAGGTAATATTCCAACTACCGCCATATTGTACCATAAGTTTAATTAAAATAGGTCGTTAATAAAATTGTTCGTTTCCTTAGCAGGTGCTTAGAAAATCACGTTTTTCGTTGAAATATCGTACCTACCTACGAATATAATATGTCATAATAAAGCTAGGTATAGCGGAATATTCGTGCAGTATCTAAAAAAAACAGTGTTAGTAACCAGCTACCGGTGTACCCCCAAAATGAATTAGTAATCTGGCATCGCTACAAACCGTCTAACAAGCTTTAAAACCCGCGGATTATTGAAAAGACTAACAATAAAAAGGCCTGTACAAAATGGGCCGGTTACCTGCCTGCCACTCCAACCTTTTTTTACGGAGAACAGATAAAGTTCTGTAGACATGGGTAAGACAAAAGCCCTGTCGTTGTTTTATTTCAACTGGAATCATCCATTTTATGATTTAGTCGAATGGTACGAGATGTTTTGTTTAAGTTTACGGCGTGGTTTAGGCTGCGTTATAAACTTATATATTTATCGCTTTTAAATTAATTT
Organism: Eupithecia centaureata; assembly: GCA_944547425.1. Classification (NCBI taxonomy): domain Eukaryota; kingdom Metazoa; phylum Arthropoda; class Insecta; order Lepidoptera; family Geometridae; genus Eupithecia; species Eupithecia centaureata. Next base: position 20,700,917 of record OX155675.1, on the reverse strand, counting down.
ATAATATCTCGATCTCTTTTCGTACGAATTTTGGCTTCAGTACCTCGCGCTAGTATAGTATTAGAAATCCTGTTCAAAAAATATCCAAAATAAATTATAAATAAAAACAAAAAAGAATAACAGATATAGTTATCTTCTTGTTTGTCTAGTGACATAAAAAGTAGTAAAATTTGAATAATTTCACCGTGACTTCATATTTCGTTTCATCTCTGTACTAGCTGGTAGATATGTTCTGAACAGCTCTTTACACTCCCCTGTTGGTCACATTAACATTTGCCATGCGGTTTTATCTCACACTTTCTTGTAAACCAGCCTTTTAGGGTTTTGGACAGGTTACACCAATCTTTTTGCACGGTTCGGCACAGACTGAAGTAGTCGTTTATGGCGCAATTGATCGTGTAGATGGTCGTAAAAAGTTTTATACAAGTTTATTGACGCTTTTTCAGATGATACAGAATAAAATGCTTTGATAGTTAGAAGGTTATGTTCTCAAGCGTTGATATTCTTTTCCTGAACGATTTATTTAAGAGATTTTTCTTAGAAACCTTATCTCACTCGTTTCTTCGACGAATTTGCATTACTATTTTTCAAAATAAAACGCTTCCTCCTAATAATTATATTTACTTACATATTTACCAAATTCAAATGTCAAATAATTTGGTAAGCCAAATTCAAATGGTTTTAACTTACCAGCCTGTAGATAGGAGTATGGATGATGGATTGATATCATCCTCGGCCTGAGTTATCGATATGATTACAACTAACAGTTGGGGGCGGCAGATGCTTCACAGAATCTAACATTCGAATATTCTTTATTATTAACACCGCATAGCTTAAACCTCCACCGAGACTAACACATACGATAACAAACTTTACCACCTCTCAGATAAAGTTACCAATTCGGTGAACAGTTATTTGTTTAGGTTAGTGGCGAAGGCTGTATTCGTAGACTAGAGCAAAGAAAATTGAGCCATAAGTTGAAATTTTAGAAGGGTTTTAAGAAGAATGTTGCGTGGTGGTATATTGTTGAGTCTGGTTGTATATCAAAGCTGGAATCGCCATCTCTCCCAGTGGGGTATAAGTGAACCCCAGGAATGCGCTTTTTATTACATTTTATAAAACCTCAGTTATTAACAGTTCTTCGTTTAATATTAATGATCTGAGATTTAATTTTTATGCTTTGAGAAGCGGCTTTGCTTAGTGTTTGGAAGCGTTTTGGGGTTCTGGTATTATTACCTGTTTATTGAGTCAATTTATAAACCATTACATTCCCAAATATTGTTGGTATTTCCATGTTCTTAATCGTATCTAAAAAAATGTTATGTTTAAGTTCGATCCGAGACAAATAAGTAGGCAAATATTTTTTTGCTTTTTTTTGTTATATTAAATATTAGAAGAAAATATTGCGTTGGTGTCACCATAGAGATCTTGTCAACCAAAAAAAATGAACACAAACTACACAGAAGTTACCGTGTCGACATTTTCTGATGTAAATTTTGTAGCCTGCATTTGGTATTTCCCAAAATCCGTTTTTTGCTTCTTAAGCCTCTATTAATAACCTAGAATGTTTTATTACTTCTACAGTTTGAAGACTTAGAATAATCTTATTTTTAATGCGCATTCAGAGTTGTAAATCCACAACATTAATTCTGCTAAAAAGCTGTTGATGACATTATACAGGTTTCTAATTCATTTGCGTTATAAAACTATGAGGATATTATGAATTAAATCAATTTCATTTTTTTTTTATTATTATCCTCCTGATAATTCGTGGGAACCATATGCAAACGAGTGAAAAATATTGGATTTATTTGATCATACATATGTATTTTATTAACATTAATGACACCTAGTTTTTACATTGTATATATAAATCCTAGGAATCAATCATTGAAAAAAGCGTAAAAACCAGACGGATTCCCGACAAATTTAAATTTGGCACGTGTAAACATAGTCCCAATAACACATAACTGCTTTAAAATCATATATAAAGAGAAATGACGGCATAAGTATGTGGTATCATTGCCAAAACGTACTTAATTACTATAGATAGAAGATAATTTCCTTTGGATATTTAAACACCCCAATAACTTATCTCATAGTCACCATTATCAAGATCTATCGAGACCCAAAGAGAGCTTTGCAAAGTTTGTAGAGGTAAAGTAAAACAATAATAGTCGCGTTATAATGAAGTGCCAACATAAAGCACTTGTATCTTTTGTGTTACGAACAAATACACTGAAGTGGGGATTACAGAGAGCTTTAATGTTTAAAACTTAAGGTTGAGATTGGTTCAAGGCTGGTGTAAGGGCGGTAAGCTGGTACCTGCAACACAATAGACGAAATCTAAGTCCTATTGTGGTCGGACAATGGAGTCAAGTGGAGCTTGCGCCAACCTTCGGGGCTGGAGATGGCGAGACGGGCTCACAGGCGTCCGGCGATCCTCGGGGTAGTGAGGCTTTCTGGATGTAACGTCTTTGTTCTATGATTTCGTATAAATGAGCATCGCAGGTCGAAGCAAAATATAGAATTCAGAAACAAAAAACAAATGACAATCAGAAGTACAGCTCATAAAATAAAATTGAAACTCGGAAGAAGGAATTTCACCTTTTATGTATTGTATTCATGCTACCGCTGATTTTGAATTTACTCCTCTCGTAAGACAAATTTAGCTAGATATTTTGTAAATAAACGAAATAGAGTAGACTTATTTGTAGACCTGCAATAAAAAACAGACTTTTCATCCGTTTTCAAGCTGGTGAAGCCGCGTGAAGCAACTATATATACATATATTAGCACAAACTAGTCATACTGCTTACTCGATTTTATAGCTAGAAAATAAATCACATAGCAGTCTTTACTGACACCAAAAATTTTAACTATGTAGTAGGTATTTACAATTGAAACAATTGACCTAACTGCAGACGGATGCAAACAGTCTATAGGCAGCTCAAATAATCCACTGTATTCAATGCCTCATTTCGCAATAACGAATATTGCTGAATAGAAGCAACGTCAATTGATTCATGGAATCACTAAATTATTGGCGATGATGACCTACTTCCTGTGACTTGCTGGATGGACATTTTAGCTATATTTTAGCTATTTTAGCTTAGTGGACACGAGGACCGGATGAGTTTATGATAGAATTGTGGAAGTTAGCTGAAACTTCAGGTCTGCGTCTAAATCCAGCAGAAGGTAAAATCCGGTTACAGTTCAAACAAACTCAATCTCAGTGCTTTATTTCTTTTGACATTTCAGGACTCTTGGACACGAAATAGGAAATAAATTACTTAACTAAGTAGGATATATAGTGATCACTTTGTTCACTTCAATCTTTTTAAGGTAAAGTAAAGAAGCGAACATGAAACCTTTAGGTTGTTAGTTTTAGTTTTGGAGCAAAACTCGTCCTAAGCTTTATTATCTACTAAATAATTTGATATTTTATAGTTAGCATGTTAACAAAGAATAGATTTTATATATACATTTTTAATTTGTTAAATTAATTTTTACAGCGAATAGTGTTCACATAGTGTTTCTAACAATCTTACTTCTTACTATTATAATAAATGGGAATGTATGTGTGAATGTTTGTTCGAAGTAATCTCCGTAACTACTTAAGTTATTTTAATAGGCTGGGCTCAACTAGTACCAAATATATGAAATCTATTTAGTTCTTATGTTCCACCTTTCCACCAGACCAATTTACAACAGTGCCTTTCTAGATTTAGAACTCGAAGAAAGCAAAAGAAATTTATTATGAATGGAACCATCTATAATTAAAGTATTGGCTAATCACAGATAAATTTTGAAGGCATGTTTTATTTATTTACATACTAAATGGAATGAGCGACGTTAATAGTAAAAACTAGTTTTTTTATTGCTTAACCGTTTTTGATAATACGCACGCCTAGCCTATACCTACTCGCATTAATTAGTCATTATGTATGACCGACAGATCTACTTTCGCATTTTATAAATACATATACTTATATAGGTATAAAAATATTAAATTTAATCAAAGAAATAAAAATATTATTAAAAAACAAATTTAGGTAAGAACTTGTAAATAGCGTGCTGTAATAAAGTTACTCTTATTTAATAAAGTTACTCTTATTTCTGAAGTGCAGTTCTGTATTTCTTCTAATTTTCTTGCTAAATAACAGATAACAACATTAACCTCTGTAAGAATTCCGACTGCCGCTTCGGGCAAGCGTTCTCTGTTTTCACGGATTTCAGATCGTGAAAATCGTTTTCCATTCTTACAGGTCAGTGCGAAAAGAGCTTAAAATAAAATTGATGTAAGCGTGCATAAGTGAGAAAAAAAAGATTAGTAGATTTTGTGTCTAAATAGTTTTTCGGTTGTCCAATGTAGGTATGTTTGTTTTATCCTTGCGCCATAGCTTGCCGCATCCAGCATCTGTATGGTCATCATCAGTGGACTGATATAAGTTGATAATGATGATGTAAAAACCTATTCCTCCACCGGTACCATTCGTACCGCATGGTTTGGATCTTGCTGTTTCTGATCTTCGACCAACTTCAAGCATTTTCATTTCGATACATGAATGCCTTTCTCCACATTCTAGAAACTTCTCATCTGAAGACTCTTCTCTGGGTCTTCTACACCTTCATCAGCTGAGAATGTCTTCAAACGAAGATAAAAAATCTAGAGGTTGATCATAAATCGACCTAACCTCGTATGTTGTCAGCGTACGCAGTAAGAAACAGCCACCGAGTAGGTTAACGATATATTAAGTCTAGGTTCATATTTCTTACTGCAATCTCATATTATTGAAACCTCTATACCCCATAGGCCAGGAATGCGATGCGATGCGAGCCTATGTAACCAAACATTCTATAGTTATTCCGTTACACTTCTCAAGCGGCTGAGCGTACATTGCTGGTTCGGTTCGAATAGATTAGCTAAGCTAGGGGGAAATAGAGCGATGTATGCGAGCAGGCGGTTTGACCCCGTCTTGTGGTCGCCCGGCGCCCGCGCAGCCTGTGAGGCGAGGTAAGACGATCTCAATTCGACTTTCATAGCCGAAGTCGGGTTCAACGAGCGCTTTCACGCTCAACTTATCTCTTGTAGGAGTTAAGTAGTACTAAGCTAAATGGTAAGTAGCTATGTAGTAACTCTACCTAACCTAACCTAACCTCAACTTCGTAGTACAAAATGTAGAGTAACTAATTTATGATAAATAAATGAAAAAGCTGTGCGCTTCTACACTCAACTTATTTCTTGTAGAAGTTAAGTAGTAGCTCTACCGAACCTCAATTTCTTAGTTACAAATGTTACAATATGGAGTAACAAGTTAATGATAAACAAAAATCTATTTTCAAAATCGAAAAATTCTGATCAAAAGGATCAGTATTATACATATCTTGGGCTTACATAAGTTTTTCTTCTCACTCAAGTTATCTGTTGTAGACAGAGATATCAAGGAGCTCTACCCACGGGCTCTACCTTAAACCTATAACACCTATAAAAAAACCTGTAAGTAATGAAATCTTTAAAAAATAAAAAAAAAAATTATAGGAATAAAATTAAACTAAATTATAGATTGTTGTCGTTTAAAACGACCATCTCCATAGGTCTAAACAGAGTCAAAAGAAAAGTCCTATTTCAAAACAAAAGTTAAGTCAATAATTCAGGCGTTACTTTTTAGTTACAGTGGTTATAGAAATCATTAAAAAACGTGGAAACGTCCCCTTGTTTATAATTTTCGTAAAAGTTCGTATCACCGAGGACTTGCCAGCTAGACTTAGTCTTCCCATTAGTGTCGACTTTGACCGTAGCAGTAAATACACAGGTTTTATCAAAGTAGAGTAAATATAACATTATTTGTTTACTCTGAGATATTTAAATGGGTGTGCTCAGGGTTCTTAGCCTTAAGGAGCCAGTACCTTGTTAACCTGATAATGAGTTTCAGATAACAACTTTCTTTGTTTTTATTTTCAAGATTGTGGCGGGAAAACACACTAGGCATTATATTTATATAACCAACTATTTTTCAAAAAAAATTGGTGCCGATTAGGCTGTGTGTGAATTATATTTGACTATTTACTTAACTATACATTAAACTTTATAGAATTTGACCTAGGTATCTTTAAAGTGTTCCGTCAAGCTAACTATGAGCTCGAGCACTAAACAACCATCATAGAGGCAATAGTTTTCGACAGTCACTAAAACATAATCTACGACCGTTTCTTGTGAATTTATTGACCGTGATCCACAAAGCGTTAGTTATTAAAGATACAAGGCTTTTTTAGTTCGTGGACGTCGTCGCCACGGAATAAATAATAGTGCTTACGAAACGTCGCGTCGCGTCGTCGTCGCTCGCGCCGTCGTCGCCGATGCATACCTACCTGCTCTAACTTACCTGTGCTTGGGTAGAGCTACGAATGTACAGACTGGAACTGGCGTCAGTTTTATTTTAATTTGTAGTGTGTGTGGGACGTTCTGGTACCTCTGTTAATAATACCTAAGTGATTTGATTTGTAATCAACCGTGATTTTAGTTTATGCTTAGCGGAAGACAAATGCGTCGTTAATGTAGGTAACAGTCAAAGTCAAAAGCTCCACTGTAAGATTTAAAAAAATAAGATGGTATAAATAAAACGCTTTCTTTATAAACTAACAAATCTTCAGAAAACACGAATCAGGTTTAATATTTTGTTTGATGCAATCCTTTAAAACGGTCTCGCTTTTAAGACCATACGTTCTCTCAGAATCATGTTCTCTCAATACAAATAAGGTTCGTAGATGACCCGCTCATTGTGAAATGTCCTTAGCTTTATACATTTAATTATAAGAAGATCAACATATAACAACATACAAACTTTGTTTATTTTGGAATATTTCAGAAATTCAAAACATACTTTCAGGTCAAATTCTATATTGAAGGAATTGGCTCAAAAAGGTGAAGGTGTTAGGTATTACCAAAAGTAGTAATTGTGCTATAAGATTTATTTTATAGACATTTGTGATACTTTTGTGACGTGTATGAAATTTATTCATATAAATAAAGAACTGAAACTGAAAAAAACAAATGCAGATGAGATATCTGTGCGAGGAACAACATCAAACTTTGATGATTAAAAAGCAAAGGCTTTCACGGCAGCCCTGTCTACATCACCGTAGGTCTACGGGTGCGCACACGCCGTGAGGCTTTCTTACCTGGCTGGCGGGCCAGTCCACGATGGAAGCCAGTGCGGGGCGGTCGCGTGTTTAGTGTAGTGATGACGCAGCATGGTCGCTGCGCGCGCTTTCTGGAGCCTGTGCCTCGCCGCGCTCGCGGTCCACGTCGCCGCCAAGGGTCGGCCGCACCACGCGCACCAGCACGCAAGGCACTCGGAATTTGTTAAGGGAAAGAGTAAGTTCAGTGATTTTAACACCTGGATTCGGAACTGAACGGTCGCTGGCGGGATGGGATGTGTTATGTGTTTTTGTTGGATCAGACAATGGACTGTTTTTTATTTCGTTACCACTTTAGATGGTAAATGGTAGTACATGAATGTAATTATGGGACATTTGAGTATGGAATCAAGGTTGTACGTACAAGTGCTTTACCGTTGTGACCTATCGATTAGGGGTTGTGTTGTTATAATTATTGTTAAAACCAAATCATACACGTAGATCTTTTGGTTATGTTTAGACCACCCCGTTTTTAAAGCCTTCAAACTGTGAAATACTTCCTTATTACCCTAGCAGACGAGCTTTCGGATAACCACTATAGTGCCACTTAGTCGCCGGTAGGTGCGTAAGACAGCGTTGTAAATGTAGGATCTAATCGCGCCTGTATAAAACAAACAGAACTTTATCAGGTACAAACGCGCCCTTATACAGCTTCGAAGCCTGGTTCTGTATCGGGTGCGGTGAACCTGTTCAATGATCAACAATTAAATCTCCTGCTCTCAGCTTCTAAAGAGACAATGTGATCTTTTGAAAAGCAAGGTGAGCTTTGTAGCTCGGTTAGTCCTTTGTGCTGCAGATTCTGAGATAAAAGGTCTTATGTCTCGCCTTTCAGATATGAATTGATTTCTTTCGTGCTTTATTTTGAAATAATAATAATGCTGGATTATCTACGCAGCATCATGTAGCAGCAAAGATAAACTTAGCGTACAATTTTATAGACTAACATTAGTGGATTATATTTTACCTTTATACATAGTACACCCAACACAAATGTCTGCAGATCGTACCAATATTTTGCCCCGAGGCGGCAATCGAATCTCCGATCTCCTGCATCGCAGTTAGGGTTACCAGGGCTTTAAATCGAAAAGCCGGTTCCAAGTGTTAGAAAATCCTGATTTGAGTAAAAAAATCCGGTCTTTGGCTGAAAATAAAACTTCGTAGATTATAAATAGGTACGTTTTATTATAGGTACTTTACTACAATATTATATTTGTACTTATATTTCTGTCCACTAGCAACAGCTTTTAAAAGTCTTTTTTAGTAGAAATTTCACTGTAAAATTCTTCACAATTCAGATGTTTGAAGCAGGGTTGTTGCTGATGCGGTTTTTTGACACATCAGCGGATGCTGATGCTGATTTTTGATCTTCACATCAGCGAATGCTGATGCTGATGCTGATTTTTGCCAAGTGCGTGTTGGGCTCGCAAACAGTGTTCCACGCTTACTTAATATAAGTGGTGAACCGAGTCTCGAAAAATCTTGCATTTTTTGAAGGTTTAGTACACAAAGGTTTAGTGCACAGGGAACATCATATTGTGAACTGAATTTAAAAAAACATAGTTTTCAGGATCTTGTTACTAAGCCTCCTCTCTAAAGATGAAAATTTAAAAAAAACCTGATATTTTTTTCAAAATCTTGGAAAGAAACATGGCACTATAGTTTTTTTTTTTAAATTAGGTTTTTTTAGGATATAATCTTACTATCATACTATTATAATAAATGGGAAAGTCTGTGTGAATGTTTGTTATAGGTAATCTCCGTAACTACTTATTATTTAAATGAAATTACGTAGATAGTTTAGGACCTAGAATAGCACATAGGCAATTAAAATTTAGAAATTTTAGCTTCTGAAGGGGTTAAATAGGGTGGTAAAGTTTGTATGCAAAAATATTTTTCCTTGGTTCAATTTACTCAAAAATCGGTATTTAAATTTTTTAATTTTTATTTTTGCGAAACTACCCTAGGAGGCGTGAAATAAATTTCTGTAATTTGACAAATTTCCATGCGTGCTTCGCCCGCCCGCGGGGCGCAACTAGTCAATTCTATGTCAGAAATGATGTTTACTATTAGTAGTTACCTAAGTAAGTAGTTAGATTTGCTGTATTGCCAATAGTTACGTTATTTTAGTCGCTTAGATTTGCTTTCAAATGTAAAAAAAACATTATTTTGAGTCATTCATACCTAGTTGAAATCAATTTTCGATTTAGGGATCCGTTTGCGATATGTTAAGTGCTTTTAAGTGTAAGTGAACATTAGCATTGAAAATCAGCATCGATCAATGCGGATGCTGATGCTGATGTTTAAATCAATACTGATCATCAGCGGATGCTGATGCTGATATTCGCAACAACCCTAGTTTTAATTTGGACTTACGCGGTAGCGGCGGCGCCTGCTAGTTATTGGCATCACGAAAAGTCCGGTCTCGAATGAAATCCGGGCGGAGTCCGGTCTGTACGTTTAAAATCCGGTCTAGACCGGATTTATCCGGTCTGATGGCAACCCTAATCGCAGTTGGCACTTCGCTCACTGTATCACAGAGGTCCTAAAATTATTTTGTTAGATATTTTCAATCCACTTAAAAAAAGGAGATTTAATTCCGCTCTACATGTTTTGCTTATTATTCGATATCTTTGCCCATTGGTTTATGATTATTTTAAAATGATGAATATTTTACTTTTTGACAAAAAAATTGTTGTATTCCCGAAGGATTACAGTGCCCTAAAATTTGTAAACTCGTTTTAATTTATTGTAAAATCACATTAAATTATTATTCGTGTATGACCAATCACCAAATTCATAGTTTGTTTTGTCCTTCATTAACAGGTTAGTTCAAAATTAAACACAAGCGATCTTGTTCCAATATTGGTACATTATCTCTAGATAAATAAATGCTTCATTATTTATTAGTATAGTTCTTAGCGACCCTAGTAATTACTTCCGTGCAATTATGATGAACTAAACACAGATTGTTTACAACAAACTAAAGCTTAACTGTTTGAATTGTAGACAGAGATAGATATTATACTTTTAATTAAGATCACACAGAACAGTAAGTACAGGAAAAGTAACAAAAAAACAGTAAGAATAGGTAATCAGAAAGAAAAGCAATAGCGCAATAATAAAATTAAAAAACAAGTACTTACATATTACAAATAGTAAAAGCAAAACTACCATTACGTAATTTTTTTAATAACTTACTTGGATGTTATTCCTTGTGTTTTCAAAGATTTGTACAGTTTTTTTACTTTAATAAGTACAGTATCTAAGCCAGATTCTCTATCTGAAATAAGTTAAGATTTCCACCTAAGAGGAAAAACTAGAATAAATTAAAAAATAATATTTTATTTTAGGTATACTTTGAGTTATGCTCAATTTAAGATGCCTTCACGCTCGTTTCTTTCAAAGCCCGCTGCATTCAATAATATCCAATTTTATAGGAACCCCAACGAAACCTTTCGAGTCCACTTTACAACAATGGTCATAAAATATGGTTGTGTAGGTAGACTTATGTTATTGAATGGAAAAAAAATCTGAAACGCTAAACAGTATGGACTTGTAATAAAACTGTAACAGGTCTGATTAGAAAAAAAAAGCGTTTAGACGCAAGAGTATCTTTAAAAGACTACAACTTGTTGAATAAAAATAAGAAAATCGATTAGGTACGACTTTTTCAAATATAAAGTGAAATTCGCTAAGACCAATTCACCGAAACCGTTTTCCTGAAAAAACGCACAATAGTAAGCTTTAAATTATTCTGATTTACATGTTTATGTATGTTTATAATAATATATGAATGAAAGTGTGAATTTCATTAGTAACCATGATTAGAAAAACTATGTTTTATTTATATTTTATTTGTCATTTATATAGACAACGCCAAAGCTACTGAGCGGATTAAGCTGAGACTTCTCACGTATATAATATATCACATTATAAAACATAATCTATATAAATTGACATTTTTCTACATAAGCGGATAAAACGCGTGCCCAGCCGTGAGCAGCAGCTAGTATAGTTAACTCGACTGTCGATGTCCGATCGTAACTTTAAACTTGTTTTGAACGATTGTTATAGAATTGGTGCCTTTATGGGGCCGCCGTGCCGTGAAGGTCAAAAGCCCTTTTGTTTAATAATATTATAGTTGTGTTTCTCAGAGCTCAGGTTCTTAGCTCACATCGAGGTCAAAAACAATAATATTACAAAAGCCCACTGATATACGATATATCAACGCCTAGTCTGAGCAAACAAAGGCCTATCTTTGGAATTTTTGAACGTCCACACGTAGACGATGCCGAACCGATGTTCGTTCAATCATGATCTATAGCTGGACATTAGTACCTACGTCAGGTTTATTGTACAAAAGGTACAGTATTTTATATCATTTTATGGAACGATCGCCAGTGTAGGCAGTTTTGTAAGTTTTAAGAAAAGTTATAGTGCCCATAAAGTATTTTTAAAAGTGGGTGTAAAAACATAAAACCTACACAGAACAAGTTTAAAAATGTCACTTCGCTTTATTATTACTATGGATTATAATTGCACATAAGTGATTGTAAAACGATTAAGCACTGCCTAGTTTTAGACTGGAATGTGGAAAGAATGGTTGTGTAGTTAGAAACTAGTTGGGTAACGGTATTACTACATTTCTTTGGAAACAATTAAAAGCCAAACTTTGGTTTCTCGATTTCCGATATAATTGGATGGGTAGATTTTTTCAAGATATTTCTTGATTTTGAGGACACCTGGTGATTAATCGATAGATCTTAGCTGTTTTCCGCTTGTTCTACTTTTCGAAAGTTTCTTTATTAGGTAATTTGATCAAGAGATAGCTTCATTTTAGATTTCATTAAAAAGAAAAGCTTTCTCGGTTAGAAAATTGAATACCCGAACCAAGCACGATATAAAATCTTGAATCGAGTATGTGCTTGGTAAAGTGGGCAATAAAACATTCGATTTTTTGTCAATTACAAACTAAAAATGTAATATGAATGCACAAAAGGTTCTTTACAAACATTTCTACCCTATTCCCGCATCGTCGCCTCGGTGAGAAGTGAGAAGTTCGAAACTCAAGGGGATACATTCTGATTTATTGAAAAACATTTGACATTATCATTATGATCAATGCATTCCTTCCAGTCTAGTTCTATTGAGGAAAAACTACGTCGCCAATCATTACATATAAATAACTACGGGTCCAAGGAAAACCCGTTTGTTTCCATCTTAACTAGGAGAGGCCTTTGCGAGACCGTGTGAGAATCCATAGTATATTATTAAAAATGCGAAAGTGACTCAGTCCATTTGTTACCTTTTATATACATATCTAAAGCTAAAAAAAGCTCTGCGTTTGGTTTTTAGTGAGTATTGAGGTTTTTCCCATCTATATATTCCGATTTTTATATGGGATAATCACGAAAATCTGTTTCCTCACAAAAATAGTCTTGAAAATTTCTAAAAGTCAAACTCAGACTTAGGGTTAGAAAGTTTTTCTGCGGAAAAGGAAACTAGAAAATGTAGAAGTCACACATAAATGTTTTTAAACATGAAAACTCTCCTGAATATGGGTAGAAGTGGTATTCTTTCTAAAAATATTAGTAAATACAAATAAACAAATTATGGGTTCAAAGCTCATCTGTGTGCGATCGTTTGGTTGTATAGAAGTGAAACCGGCTTGCCTCTTCCAGGAAGTTATCCGTAATTCTCACTCTAGATCTTGTGCTTTTGCAGAAAAAGAAATACGTATTTAAAACTGATTAAGTGATGAAGTAGCATTTAATCTTGCAATAAGTAAAAGTTCCAGTTCTTTCTAAGCTTTTTATCTGAGGGTCGCGGCGCGGCGGCGGCAGGGCGTGTTCTCCTAAAGTAAAAACAATATTATTAAATAATAATGCTGGTCAATCTACATCATCATCATCTATATTGTACAAACAAACTTTTGACTTAAAATTATTTCAATGCTTACGTCTCTTAAATTAATTATCTATATTCTAAAGAGAGGAAGGAAAAATCAAAAATTCTGTCCTTGCCAAGTTCAGCTTTCTTTCAACATTAAACCTATCTTATAAATAAAAAGACCCATTTGAAACGTGTATGTCACCTGTGAGCAAAGTTCATTTGCAACGACAAAAAAAGGATCGTTCCAAATCGTACAAAACGTGAGATATCATGTTTTTGAATTGATCTCTACGAAATTAATCAGTAAATGAAAACCCTCGCACGCTGCGCCCGTACTTTCCACATTTTAAATTTATTTTAAACATTATCTCCAAAAATACCATTAACTCGATGAATTAACGATGTCATTACTCAGATACTCGCTGTAATATGATACGATTCGAATCCAAATGATAAAACAAGAAAAATAAATCAACCTGTTTTATGATTCTACAGAATTTTATAACCACGTGAAATTCCTGTCTTATGGTTTAAAAAGCTCTAAAATATATCGGATTAAAAACACTAATCATCATAAATATGAGTCAAGAAAGCTTTTATAAGAAAAGTATTAGAAAAAACAAAATATTAAAATTTGCATGTGTTTTATCCTAATTATTCATTTTGGTTTATATAGACATGAGTAGGTAGGCAACTGACTTGATCCGGCAAATCTTCGAAACGGCTGAACAAGTTTTCATTGATAGGTAGTTGTTATAGCGAGTAACAATAACAAAGGCTAAAAATAAAATAAATACTAAGATAACGCGGGCGAAGTCGCAACCTCAGCTAATAACTTTATTGAATAGCTAACATAAAAGTGTCAAAATATTAAATTATCAGAAATAGCATAAATCAGTAAAAGTGCATTTTCACTTGGATTGAAAGGTAGATCAGATTTAATTCATAAAATCCCTTAAACGTAGCGATATATAAATCAATTAATGAGTGTTATTAATGACCAAAATCACTTTTGAAGTTATTCATCATTTAGAAAATGTTTTGACAGTCCTAGAGTCCTAGAATGCCGCCGACCGCGTCATAGCTAGTACCTAGGTACTTCCCTGGTGAAGACCATCGCGTACTGTCGTATTTCTCTTTCAGAATCTAACCATTGGTATTTATGACCAGCTATGGCCGTTGTGTCTATCGGTCGTTAAATGCAGCCGCATTTTATTAAGTATCCTTTAGCATCAGATTTTATGTACAAGCTTGGGACTAAAGGTGCGTTTCGAAATGGGCAAAGTTACACTCGTAAAATTTTCAACTGCCTTGTTCGCTTGACGACTTGGACTTTCACTCTTCAGCCCCTGAAGTCCATTTATATTGTCAATATTAATCAATTTTTTTAGGTTCAACCTTACGAAATAACTTACTTGTACCTTTACTAATCATTGCGTAGATATTATATGCGATGTAATGGAAAGATACCGTCTTTTCGACAGATTTAGGACTTTTATTTGTATTATGTACCTAATGTAACTGGGGAAATCTAGTCTCCATCGTAGGGAAGACTAATTTTCATTCTATTCTCGACTAATTTCAAGACTAATATTCATTATATTAAATTTAAGTACACTATAGTATATTAAAATGAATTGTGTTTTAACTCATGTAAATTACTTAGAGCCATGAATATGTTCCCTCTAAAATTCATTTTTTTTCAAGTTTATTAGGTACGTGGATGGATACCTTTACATTTCCTCGACAACAGAATGTATTGCGTTTCCAAAAAGTATAAATTCCTGCGACGCGAGGTCAAGTTTTACGATTTTACGTAGTACCTACTTACTTGCTGGGCGATTCGTTCATTTCGTACGCAATCTGACTACCTAATGACAGTCATTCTAACAAAGTGTTGAATAATTCCGTGATTAGTTCAATCCAATTCTAAATTAAGTCAAATTTATGATTAACACCCGATAAATATAAATATCTACTTACTCGCTGCTACAAAACAAAGTCCGAGTTCACTTTCGTGGAAAATTCTGGTTTAATATTGTAAAGCATCCATCGTAGAAATCACAACAAACACTGACCATTGCCGGCTTCATCCCGCACCCACTTGGATACCAACAGCGGGCGCAGCGAACTACGCAACACAATAAGGGATATGTAGTGAAAGGTCGAATTACAAGAACGAAATGGTGGCTGAGCTAAACTGGTTCCAGTACTTCAGAATGCAAGTAACTGGATAAAAACGTCGCCTGAGACAAACCAGTCGAGACGGGCATACTTGTACTGAGCGATTGCTCAAGACCTTCCAAACTTGGTTGGATACGAAAGTTCCTACAGCTGTTCGCGCTTATACGATAGCTGGATATTAATTCAAAAGGGATGGTATCGCAGGATCTGTGTTCGTCGAGCACATCGGCACTATCGGGCATGTGATCGGCGGATCTGGGTCGACCGGACACCACTCAGCTGCCCACACAGAACGCTGCTAAGCATAAATGTGCGTAGATTACAAACAAAGCTCAGGCTGCGAGGTGACATTTAAATTCGGCCGTATAACGTAGGTGTTGGCATCAGGCTGCGACGCGCTCGGTCCAGCGCGCTTGACTCGGTATTTGGAAAGTTTCACGGTTAGTTATTATTATTAGGCGCTCTTAGCATTGTTGGATAACCATGGCCATTTTAATGTGTCAAGCGTGATAATATACTAGGAACTGACCCAATCAACTACCTTCCTCAAAACAGAATCTACCTACTTACCTATTATTTAAAGGTAAATCAGGCTTCACGGATAGGTAACTACTTCTAAAATCTTACCGATGATATGCCTGATTTGCACATTGTTTATGAATAAGTTATGATGTTGTCGCTCTACGGTAAATTTTATTTCTATATTTCTGAGTATCTCGCTATGCATTCATCCCACGAGCTCATTTCGAAAGCCATGCGTAGGAGGTGACCTAGGCAAGAGGCATGTAACTAGCACGATATCGAAAAATAATTTCATATTTTTTTACAAAAATCAATAACGATGCAAGACTTAAAAAATACTGGCCAGATCATGGTAAATATTTTTTTTTTAATTTATTGAATCACTTATAAAATTATGTTTTTATTTATTTCTAGGTAACCAAAATCGGTTCACCAAGAAAAAAGTTATACGCAGTAACACACAAAAACAGTTTTTTTGTTTTTTTTAAATAACTTAAGACCTTCGTTTGACCACAATCTCACCTGATGATAAGTCGAATTTAGAACCTCTTCCTTTTTTAAAGTCGCTTGATAGAAAATATGCTAAATCATATCAAAAACGATCCTTCTCTTATCTTCTCGGTGACCACCTACCCGAGGGAGTAGATTTAAAATCAGCGCCGCATGTTTCCTGCATGCAGTACATAGCTAAATCTACTCCCTTTGCCTATGATTAGTTTTTTTGTTTTTAATTTTAGTTTAGGTTAAGAAATTTATAGGCAATAAATGTTTTTCTATTCTTTTCTAAATCCAATTGTAACTATGTAACCAAGTAAGTACTTTGAAGAATTAACAGTCCAAATTAACACGTCTCGCGCGCAGAAAAATTAAGGTTAACAGCACAGTAGGCTGCTAATTCAATCTGGTTCCTAAAGTGTAAGGAACATGTAGTCAATCTGAATCAGTTGGAAAGAGGAATCGATACTCATCGATACAATACTCGACTAAACAAAAAGTGAACGCGAACGCGCGATGTCAATGAATTCAGTCGCTGACTGTGTACCAAAACGAGCCAGGTAGGTCTCGATCATCGGTTGTTCATGAGTTTACGTGACGAAAAAAGTTATTGTCTCTTTATACATTTGGCGCCTTGCACGGGCTCTACTGAATCGAAAAGAATTAATTGTCATATTGGATTAGTTTCATGCTTGTAAGTAATAAAATAATCTTTGTTCCAAATTAATTCGATTTGAGTTTTTTTGAATGGTTTTCAAGCAATAGTGATCGGGTAAAATCGGGTAGAGAGATAGGTTACCCTTTTGCTCTCGACAGATTATTCTTTGGGATTTGTTTGATTGACTCGTTTTGTGAGATGCTGAAAGTTCATCTCAATAGCCTAAAATATCCAGTTGCTTAGTTGTTATAAATTATGAAGGAGCTAGATATTTTCATCAGGCGTTGACGTATCTACCGGTACTTCAGTCCTTTTCCGGAGATTTTTAACTTATTCTACGTTTTATAGTATCGTATACCTTAAATATTTACATAATACTAACATAATTAAATAAGAACGAATGACGTTCGACTCGGTAGAGCATTCGACTCGACAAACAACATAAACGAACTTTTACTGCATTTACCTTTGAGTTATTTAAAGTGCTCTAAAAACTTTACGAAAACGTATCATGTGACGGTAACACTACACTGCAGGGTATACATGACTTAAGAAAAAAAATCTATTTAAACGAGCAGGTAAAATCTACCTTCGTCGTTCTCTTCAGAGGGCGGTTGAAAAAACTCGGGTATTATTTGTTCGTCTATTATTTGGCAGGCGCGCTGGAGCCTTTTAATTTAATACCACGTCTATATCTTTGCCGTGAGGCTTGTGGTCTACGTTGAATTGCGCAAGACTACGAGTATAATTATTACATCATCTAAGTTTAGAGTTACCGTGGTGATATGACGCAAACGGGGTTCAAATAAATCACAACATAAAATAAACCGATAGAATCTATTTCAAGTAATTTATACTACACCAGTTATTTAGTTTCAAAATTAACCATTGTATATTATTGTGCGTTTTAAAACAAGCCTACGAACGGTAAAACCATGGAGGAAAAAATAACGACGTGGTAAAAGCATCGACGCGACTGTTGACAATGACAGACTAGTATGTTCGCTTTACATAAGCGCTTTAGCTCGAAGCGCCGACTCGTACGCCGAGGCCGAGAGGCACTGTAAACCTTTCCAACGTCAAATCAAAAATAGCGGTGTTACTTGTGGCGTAGTAGAAGAAACTCGCTTCAAAGCCCGCCCACACGGCACGCCTCTTCATTAGTCGTGCGCTGGCACAGCTCCTAACTTGTCGGACGTAAACCAATAATAAATAAATACATTGTTTTTATTATAGACATCCAATTATGTAACTCTACCAAAACATTTTGACCTATAAATATCCCTTATACTTAAATGTTGTTTATTTATTCTGAAGTTGTATTAAAATAAACTTTTCTTTGTTTCCAGTATGCATCGGGACGAACGGTCGCATGTCGGTGCCCTCGAATCGCGACACCCACTACCGGAATCTTCGCGATCGATTCACAAATTGTACCTACGTCGACGGCAATCTCGAGCTAACATGGCTACAGAACGAATCTTTGGACTTGTCCTTCCTCAAATACATTCGGGAGGTGACAGGATATGTGCTGATCTCTCACGTGAACGTAAAGCACATTACGATGCCTCAGTTGCAGATCATCCGCGGACGGACACTCTTCAAACTGAACGTGAGAGAAGAAGAGTTCGCCCTCATGGTCACTATGTCCGCAGCTTTCACGCTGGAACTGCCGGCCCTCCGCGACGTGCTCCGCGGTAGCGTAGGCATCTACAATAACTACAACCTCTGCCACGTCAAGACTATCAATTGGGACGAAATCATAACTGGAGTCAACGCATCATACGTCTATGTGTATAACTTCTCAGCCCCAGAGCGGGAATGTCAACGTTGTCATCCCAAATGCGAAGCTGGGTGCTGGGGCGAGGGCGAAGAGAATTGTCAGAAGTTCTCCAAAACGAACTGCAGCCCGCAATGCTCACAAGGTCGCTGCTACGGACCGAACCCTCGCGACTGTTGCAACACTTTCTGCGCGGGAGGTTGCACGGGTCCTTTGCCGAGCCAATGCCTCGCGTGCCGGAACTTTTATGACGAAGGCACGTGCTCACAGGAATGTCCACCGATGCAGATTTACAATCCTACCTCCTATTCTTGGGAACCGAACCCCAATGGCAAGTACGCATACGGTGCTACTTGTGTAAGGAACTGCCCTGAACATCTGTTAAAAGACAACGGAGCTTGCGTTAGAAGCTGTCCACCGAACAAAACTGCCGTAAATGGAGAATGTATACCTTGCAACGTAACTTGCCCAAAGACTTGCCACGCAGAAAAACCAATTCACTCTGGAAATATTGCCAGCTTCAAAGGCTGCACCATTATAGATGGTTCGATAGAGATTCTTGAAATGACTTTTACTGGGTTTCAGCATGTAAATGCCGATTACTCATTCGGAGAACACTACGCCAAGATGGAACCTGACGCATTGGAGGTGTTCAGTACAGTGCGTGAGGTCACTGGCTACCTGAATGTGCAAGCTCATCACCCGAACTTTACGAGTCTCTCATACTTTCGGAATTTGGAAGTCATTGGAGGACGACAGATGGTTGAAAACCTATTTGCCTCCCTCTATATCGTTAAGTCGTCGCTAAGATCCCTGGGATTGAAATCTCTAAAACGAGTCAATTCTGGAGCGATAGCGATTATGGAGAACAAGAATCTATGCTATGCTGACAAAATAGCTTGGAATAAACTGGTCAAATCAAAAGAACATAAGCAAGTGATTCAGAAAAACGGTGATCCAGCAATATGTGGTGAGTGGCTTGGCGTTTTGTTGTTTTTTGAGGATCCTCATAATAGAGTCATAGTTTTAAATTAAGACCGACAAATGCCTAGCGACTATTTATTTACCCCTAGCGAAATTTAAATTGTATGTTCTCCTATTACTATTTCTCTCGTAACTGAACACGAAAACACAACCTACTAACCTGATTAACTGCCTATGCAACGAAAGTCTGCGCGTTTTTAAAGTCCCGTTAATATGACTGACTGCGATTTGTAACTAAATTGTTTGCTAACAAAACTATGCTCCACAGAAAAATCCAATTTGATGTGTGATCCCCAATGCTCGTCCGACGGATGCTGGGGTCCCGGGCCGGACCAGTGCCTTTCCTGTCAAAACTACAAATTCGGCGAAACCTGCATCCAGAACTGTAGTGTTCAGCCTGGGTAAGTATTTTCTCTTGTTTTCCATCGAACTAAGTCCATTGAATTTAGATATTGTACCTCTTAGATACACAACGGCAATAAGGCTATAAATTATTCATACAAAATTGTCATTCTCATTTGCTATTTTAAGAGCCAGGCGAAAGCCCTTATTGACTCACAGTTATGACAGCTAAACAAACAATAGATTTCGTACGTGTGATGTGTCTAACAGTTTGGCAGCAGCTTTCGTCAGACCAGGCAGTCTTTATTAAAATAACACAACAGCCTCGTGTGGGTAGCATCCTCGCCGGTTTAATGCACGAATAGCGTCTTGACCTCAATAAGTACATTTGCCGAGCCTGGAATCATCTGTGGATCATAATAATATCTTAGTGCAAATTATTAAACATATATTTGTTATATTTTCAGGTTGTACAAGAGTGGAACGAAGGCTTGCAAGCAATGCCATTCAGAGTGCCTAGATGGGTGCTCAGGACCGAGTCGAGCCAACTGCACGCGCTGTAAGCATGTTCGGGACGGCCCGTATTGCGTAGCCAAATGCCCTGACTCTAGATACTTATCCGAGAACGGAACCTGTCAGCCTTGCCACGATAACTGCCAGACAGGTTGCACCGGCCCAGAGAATACAGTCGGCGAAGGCGGCTGCAACTACTGTAAGAAAGCTATACTCACAGAACAAAATACAATAGGTAACTGTCTAGCAGTTAACGAAACCTGCCCAGATGGCTACTATAACGAGTGGGTTGGCAACGTAAAAGATCTCGGCGATAAAGTCAACATGGTTTGCAGAAAATGTCATCCTCGCTGTATAAAATGCACAGGTTTCGGCATCGACATCCAAGTATGCAAAGTCTGTAAAGGATTCAAACGTGGAGATCAATGCGAAGATGAGTGTCCCTCAGATCATTTTACCGATTTAGAGGCCAGAACATGCACACCTTGTCATTATGAATGTCGAGGATGCACAGGACCGGCATCTACTGACTGTCTCAAATGTCATAATCTTAAAATCTTTTTGGACTCAAATACTGAAGATAAAACCGCATTTAATTGCACAGACACATGTCCCGAAGATATACCTCATAAAATTTACTTTGACGAACAACTCCAAGACCCCATAGACGAGCCATATTGTTCAGCGCTAGCAAGCGGCCTGACAACAATGGCAACTGCGCGAACACCGACTGTTTTAGTTATTATATTGGTACTAGCATTCCTATTGCTAGTAATACTCGCTATTATCGGTTACACTTGTAGACAAAAAGCTAAGGCGAAGAAAGAAGCTGTAAAAATGACAATGGTCCTAACAGGCTGTGAGGACAATGAACCCCTACGACCTACCAACGTCAAACCGAATCTTGCTAAGTTGCGCATTGTGAAAGAAGCTGAACTGCGTAGAGGAGGTATGCTTGGTTTCGGTGCATTTGGAAAAGTATTCAAAGGTGTTTGGGTGCCAGAAGGCGAAAATGTGAAAATTCCCGTCGCTATTAAAGTTTTGAAGGAAGGAACGGGCGCGAGTACTAGCAAAGAATTCTTAGAAGAAGCCTACATAATGGCAAGCGTAGAACACCCAAACTTACTTCAACTTTTGGCGGTGTGCATGACGAATCAAATGATGTTGATCACGCAGTTGATGCCGCTAGGATGCCTGCTAGATTACGTCAGAACGCACAAAGAAAAAATAGGGTCGAAGGCCTTCCTAAACTGGTGTACACAGATAGCACGCGGTATGTCGTATTTAGAAGACAAAAGATTAGTGCATAGAGATCTTGCCGCACGTAACGTATTAGTACAAACGCCAAACTGTGTAAAAATCACAGATTTCGGTTTGGCAAAACTTTTAGATATAAATGAGGATGAGTACAAAGCGGCCGGAGGCAAGATGCCGATCAAATGGCTGGCATTAGAGTGTATTCAGCATAGAATATTTACGCATAAGAGCGACGTTTGGGCATTTGGTGTGACGATATGGGAGATCCTGAGCTATGGCGCTCGGCCTTACGAGAACATATCGGCGAGGAACGTTCCCGAGCTGATAGAGAATGGGCTGAAGCTTCCTCAGCCCAGTATCTGCACCTTGGATATCTACTGCATCATGGTGTCCTGTTGGATGTTGGACGCGGACAGTCGGCCCACGTTCAAGCACCTGGCGGAGACGTTCGCGGAGATGGCTCGCGACCCGGGCCGCTACCTCGTCATTCCGGGAGACAAGTTCATGCGACTGCCGACCTACTCTACACAGGTGTGTATTGTAAGTTAATTTCAACATTATTCTATTATAAACCCGTTTGCAGATAATTCATACACAGATATACTTTTGTACGGACTTGAATGCAAGTTAGAATTTTTTTTTGCCCTTCTTTAGACCATTTAACCACATTCTATATTTAATTTAAATCTTTTATCATTTAATTCGATTTCTCTTTCGTATCAACCATGGATATCTAATAACTTATTTTATTTCTTCAGGACGAGAAGGAGCTTATCCGGAATCTGTCGTCAGCAATGGAGGGCCCCGAATCGCTGGTCGAGGCGGACGAGTACCTGCAGCCAAAGTTCAAAACGTTACCCGGAATAACCACCACCAACTCCGCCCTGAGCACCGGAATGGAGACGCAGACCAGCTCTCTCAAGCCTTGCACGTCATCCTCCTGGGCCAACAACGGAGCGAGTCCCGAGAACGCTTCCCCCGATGGCTCCAAACCTGAAGCCTGGGACCACGAGCTCCTCCGATACAGCTCGCAAGCAACTCCCGACGGAGTAGAACTCAGACACTACTACAACAACGGCGTCTGCTCGTCTGACACATCCAGCTCGCGATACTGCAGCGACCCGATGAAGACCAGACCCGACGAGAATAACTTCGATAGCATGTCCAATGTCAAAGAGGCTCAGGTCGGCAACTTGAAACTAAACCTGCCACTGGACGAGGACGACTACCTGATGCCGTCACCGCAGCATAACCAGAGCGCATCCGCATACATGGACCTGATAGGTGAAGGAGGCGAGAATCAAGACGTGAAGGACTTGAGATTCAGCAGTTTTGTGGGCAAGCGTTGCATCGACAACCCGGAGTATCTGATGTCAGAGGAGAACGTTCCGACGCAGACGCTGGGGATCCCGACAACGGAGGCGCCGGCGCCGGCGTCGCTGTGCACCAGCGAGGGCAGCGAGGGCGCTCCGCCCCCCGGCAAGTACTTGCCGCAGCGCTCCGTGGAGGAGGAGTCCATGTCGGATCACGAGTACTACAATGACCTGCAGAGGGAGCTGCAGCCGCTGCGACGCAACGAAACCACGGTCTGACTCCCTCTGACACTGATCTCCGAGAACTCTTTACTTAGCGCCCGAGCGCGACCCGTGCCATCGCGATGGTCTTGGCTAGTGTTAGCTACGTCCGAAAATTTAATCATAGTTAATAAAATGTTTGTTAAATTTTATACTTATACTGTATAGGTTTACTGTTTGTAAAAATATAATGTTTTATATCATGCGTCGTTCGATGCATTAACAAAGTTATTTATTAATTTAGGTTAAGGAAGGCTATGTTTACGACTCCAGAATGATTTAGTTTTATTATAAGTAGATTAGCATGTTTTATTTTTATTTAAAACTGTGATAATTAGATTAATTTAAATACGATTGGACCAGTGAAATTTTACGCTTCATCTTGGTATACCTAACTCCTAGTGAGACTATATCGCGTTACGCCTAGTCAAAACGCGATTAAGACCTTTTGAGAGATAGGCCTTTTGCGAGGTAGACATTTTGAGAGGTAGACTGTCAGAGAGCTAGACCTATATAGAGGTAGACATATCTATACATCTATACTAATATTATAAAGAGGAAAGATTTGATTGTTTGTTTGTTTATATTGAATAGGCTCCGGAACTACTCGACCGATTTGAAAAATTCTTTCACCGTTAGGAAGCTTACTTTTCAGGGAGTGACAGTCATAGGCTATATTTTATCCCGGAATTCCCACGGGAACGGGAACTACGCGGGTGAAACCGCAAGGCGATCGTCTAGTAGGGTAATAAATCGATATCGAGCATAATTTTTAAATATTTTTCTATTTGAATCTTGAATAAATAAAATTACATTTGTATGGGCAAGTCATCTTAAAAACTTAAACCTTTTAACTTGGATGAATATAACTTATGTGAATAATATATGAAACAATAAAATTAGGTAGGTACTTATAAACTTAAAACGTTAAAGAAAACTTCACAAACAAACCAACTAAGAAATATCAATTTTAGGCAAAACGCTATTTAGACTTATTAAGAACTCGGTCTAAAGCTAACTAGACTAACGGCTAATTAGTCTTAACGCGTATTTGACTAACGGCTAATTAGTCTCAATGCTTAATGAAAATGACGTTTAGTCATAACGCGATATAGTCTCACTACGAATTAGGTATACCAAGATGAAGCGAAATTTTATATGCGTGGTCCGTAATCAGTGTCTTTTTGTGAAACTACTGTGAAAACGGACATGCCATCGGTTCATAAAGCCGTCTTCTTTGAAATGCGTTGGCAGCTTACATTCCTTGAAGTTCAAAGTTTTCCGACAAACTTTTGTAATAACTGTCTACGTTCCGGTTACATTCCTAAATCGTAATATTTACATTCATTTGAATTATAAATTACTAAATCGAGCGGCACCTGCCGATTATAGTTTTCAATATACCTAGACTTAACAATGCAATTTTTTGATCTTGCCATTTGATTATTGTGTACGTTTATACCTAATTGACGACAAGATGGCCATAACCTTGCTTATTCCCTTGCCGTCTTTTTAAACCTGTTCTGCTCACATTTTACTGTAAATAATATAAATTCATGGCAAAATACAAAAGACATTTTATTTTAAGTTGTTTAAATTGTTTGAGAGTATACTAGCACAAAGCAAGCTCAAATTATGAATTAATATGCAAATGTTTTATGTATTTAGATAGTTTAATGTTAGACCAAACTCGTTTGCCATGTCACATGTAAATATATTTTTTTACACTACGCTTTTGTAAATACTTGTTAGAGGTTACTGATTTAAGATTAACTGTCTTGTTCGCGTGCAAGAGCACAGTATTCTTGCAAAGGTTTACAAATACAAATTATTTTTGTGTTAAGTAGACTGTTGAATAAAAAGAAAAACAAGTAACTAATGAAAGATCTTTATTGACTGGATACCTATGTTGACTGGATATTTAGATTACGTGAGCTTGGGTGACATTTGGTGTCAATTTAGATGTCACCTTTACTCACAGATGTACTACGGATGCTAACGCATCCTTTACTAAACTAATTTGAAAGCTCCAAAATGGTTCTTTTCTTAATGATCGCGATCAAAAAGGAGGCATCAGTTGTAGTACAGTTATGGTGACTTCCAAATTGCCACATATATCATAATGATGGTTTAAATAAACACAGTTGATTTTATAAAACAGATCGTATAACACTAGACTACACTTAACTACCAAACATAAATCTGTAAAATAATATTCACTCTGAAATAAATTTATGGTAGAACTCTAAATTAAAACTGTGCCATGAAAATATTTTAATCCAATTGTTGAATGAAATAGGCATATAACTTTGATGCGTGCATGTTAAAAAAATACCTATCTTTACTAAGTAGTTAGTAGGAAACCTAAATTATTGTTTTCAATTCCTTCTAACAGTTAAAGAAGATAACAACACCTGGCTAATACATAATTATCTATCCACGAGGTCAAATTCTTGTGAAAAAGTTAGTTATTTTCTAGGAAAGCTTCTTGTGAAGAAGTCCTGGGCCCGTAAAAGCCAATGGAATATGTAACAAGTTTTTTTCAGGTAGAATATATTGAATGTTCTCAGATCCTTTTCAACGATGTTGGATATTTCGTAGGTGTTCTTATCTTCGATAAGTGTTTTAAGGAATTAAAAACTCAAATAATCAGGATAGAATCTCACTCAGGTGAGGTTGATTTAATCCTGTAATAATACTTTCTTGTGTTTTGTACTTACTTAATAGTGTTTTGAACGATGGTGGCAGTAAGAAATTCTACGAAAACATGCGCTGTATTGTTTTTTGGCAGCATATGATATGTTATACAACTTTTTACAGGCTGTTTGAGCCGCATTCATTCTAAGGGCGTACGCTAACCATACTTAAGTTACGTAGTTAATTTACGCCTAACCAATGCCAGAATATATGAAAATAGACTCCTATATCCCAAGCAAGAAACCAGCTTGTATTTATGAACCTAAGCCATTTTGAAATGGCTTTGTTAATTTTAAGTTTTACATGGCTTAATTTGTTTCCTTGTAGATATTTGACAGGAAGATGTTCTAATTTAGGTACGTGTACCTTTTTTAATAAAATATTAAATTTAAAGTTGATTTGTTTTCTTATTATACTAGATAGGCATCTCGCCAACCTGGTATATCTTTTTTATGGTATATAGCTTTTTAATCTGTTTTATTCCCTAATAATATATTGATGTCTTAAATATAAAAAAAAAATCTCCAGTTTCTCAACCAACATACCTAATTACCTAATTTTTTTTTATTATTTTATAATGATGATGATGCTATTATTTATAATGGAAATCTAGCTAAATAATATGAGCGATTTTTTATTAGATTATCTTTCTAAGCTTAGTGAGTCTACTCGACCAGGGCCCCTATTGTCTAACTTGAAATCGATTATCAGTTCAATTCAAAAAGATTACCAGTTGTCAACGCTGTCAGAATGTTTTCGGTATTGTGTAAGGATTCAACTGGGCTTCGGTTTCAGAATGAATGATCGTTAGAATATAATTAATCTATGGAATGGTCATTTAAACCCAGGGCCCTACGTCTAACTCAACTACTGGAGGCCAATTCTGCGTATCACGTGATATTTATCGAGTGATACGCAATATCACGGGATAAAATGTCAAGTGATAAATTAGCAAGCCTTCGATATAATATCGACTCCCACAAAATAAGGTATTCATTCTCGTGCACTCTTCGATATTTCTATCATAGGCAATGACTTGATTAGACTTCTTTGTTGATGGCTACTTGTTCATAGACATTGTCTTTTGAATTTAGCTTATCTTTACACAAGTTCTTTTAGAAATATTTAAAATGAAATGATATGAATTTCTATTTTAGTTTTTCATTTGTAAACACTGTGAAATTGGTTCTTTCAGAGTTTCAAATAGGTAGAGATAAAAATATTCGAAAGTGTGCGACAGAGAGAGTACCTAATAATAGTCTTCTTTCATTCTTCGATAATGACGAACGAGTGCCCGCGACCACTCGTTCCGTATAGCCCTCGATAATTATCGAATACATGATATTGAGAATACGCTTGTTTGCTACGAAGCAATCACTCGATATTTTGACAGTTTCTGCCATATTTATCGAGTAGATATAGTGCGAGAATTGCCCTCCTGAGACTCTCTCGACTCGAGATTTGACACTTGAAACCTAGGCTGGGCTTCGATTTGTCACTTTCGTATTGTGTAAATAGCATTCCATTACCAGCGAAATTCAAACCCAGTGAATGAATAGTTTTGGTATTGCGTAACGCCGAAATGAATTTCAGTTGCAAAACGAAGCCCAGCCCAAACGTCAAATGAAGCAGGGAGCTCATTTCGAGTCTTTTTTTAAAAGTGTAAAGAACAAAACAGAAAATTGTACTTATCCGATAAACATTTGGTTTGAAGCGATTTGGTTTCTAGTACCTACCTATAATAAACAAGTTCATAATTTTATTTTATTTATTATTATTTTATTTATTTGGAAAACAAACAGCTTATTCAACAACAATAGTTGAAACTTATGGGTAACTTAAGCCTAACATTTTCCGCGTAAGTATGGGTAATCTATGTTCATTATGTCCTTATAACTTATAAAATATGTAAAATTTACTAGTAGGTATCCTATACTATACTCAATACACTTAAGCCATTCAAATTAAAACATAAAATTAGAATGTAAGAAAAATAAATATTAAAAAATAGTCAGGCTTGTTATTTACAGATTTAATCTGCGAAGAATGATGATTAGATTTATTATGCCCTTCTGCGTCAAAGAAAACAAATCTACATCACTGGAATAATCTTTGTTAAAAAGTTTGGGCAAAGAAGGTGTTTCTGCGATAGTTAGTAGAGCACTGTGGGACATACCGCTTCGAAATTCGTTGCGTAGCGTAGTTTTAAAGATCTAGATCTTAACATACAGAGGGACAGACAGACAGCGGGAAGTGTCAGAGTTGCAAAGCGTTTCGGCGACTAACAGCACGGCATAATCATATTCGCAGATGTAAGTAATCAACTTCAATATTTATCTGAATATCCACACTTGTGTAAATAAAGTTATTTTGTCAAAGAAAATACAAAGCATTACCTCAGTCTAATGTCTCCTTCCTAACAGGGAAAGATATTTCACTTGCAGATATGAGATGTGTATGATGAGAGCACAAAGCACTAGTAGTTTTGCTATACTTATTTTTTTATGTCATTAGTTATGGCGCGAGCTATTTGCGGAGGAAGAAAGGTTAAGAAACCATTTACGTTTAGATCGCAGAGTCTTGCGGCAGGCCAGCAAGCCGCTAATGTTGCCGGAAAAAGAATTTGTGGCACATTTTCGTCTGCACAAATAATCACAGTTTGACTTTGTGTTTTCCGTTGGTGAGGAGGAGATGACACACGACCGTTCGCATCAACTCGCAACACTGCATCACTCCTCTAAAGGTGTACGGTGGGAAGTTAATAGAGGATAGCAGGCTATTGTCGATAGATTGTAGAGGATTTGAACATTAATAAACAAATTAAAACAATCCGTTTTTATTTATTTTAATCTTATTACTAATTTATTCATAAAATTTAATTAAAGAACTGATAAAATAAACGGTTTCTCCTTAATGCGCACCATGGAGAGCTGTATTGCTACCAAGGTGGCAGCCACTGCCTCTAGCGATCGCCATACTCTTTCACCAGAACTTTGCTATTCCTCTATCTGAATTGCTCACTGAGGCACATCCGCAGCATGTGGTGTAATCTGTAATAATAAACAAAAATACAGCTTTGGAGATGGGTCTCTCCAGCAGTGGACTCTAATTGGATATTAATGTGTTCTGTGTGACAGTAGTAGACGAGGAATTTATTCATTTCTAATGTACTTTAACCGTAAACATTTAAAAAATACTTACATATCTATTCTCCTTATGATGACTGAGTGTGTCGGCCGCCCCAACAGCTGCAGCATTGAGACTTGTTGCCAGCTCCTCGCAAAGCTGTTGAGGTTACCGTTTTGCCAGTGGGTCGTTCTTACCCAGGCGGCTGCGGTTCTTTATCTTGCCTATTGAGACGATTTTTCTTGCATTTATTCTGAAATATACATATTTTAACACATTGCTGTGTAACAACACACTTGATTACATTTGTACCACCTAAAATCGATTGGTAGTTACTTGTTAAATATACTTACGAGTACTTTTAGCGCATCTTTTTGAGCAAAAAAACAACACAAGTTTATAAATCTTACAAATTTAAAATAAACTGCCACCCGAGAAATCATTTGACAACTCTAGCAGTGATATGATGATTTCACAATAAGAAAGAAGGCTTGCGTTTCGTTTCTACTTTTGTAGTAAACTTACTGATAAATACGTTATTGGATTGTATAACTGTGATAATAATAATAATAAAAGGGAGTAAATTTATTGGTAGTTATTTTAAATATTGGGGTAAGCGGTAAAAATCAGCTAAATAAATATTTGGGCAGCTTAATAAATTTTGGTCGGATGTAAAATAAAAACGTTCTGCAATACTTGGCTGACAAATATAAAATTTTTGGTAAGTGAATAAATAGCGGTATGGTCTATGAAATTAATACTTTTGGGCAACTGAATAAAAAAATCATGGGCAGTAATAAACCGTTATTATGTTACAGCAAGTAATTAAATTTTTGAGGTGCATAATAAATGTTATGGGCAAAAGAATTGTAAAAAAGTAAAGCAGAAAAAAGCGAAAATAAGCCGTAATCACTGGTACTGCGTTTGAAATCTTACTATTTTAGGTAGATACTATTATTAAAAGTCTATGTAAATGTTTGTTATAAATAATCTCAGTAGATACTTAAGTTATTGAGAACAAATTTGGTGGTGGTAGGTATGAAGATACTTAGTATTTTAGATGAAATTTGGTATGTAAGTAGATACTTTAAGACCGATAATAACTTAGTAAATACTAAGCAAAGTTTAAAATCTTTGGGGCTTTCCTACAGATGATCTCTATAATATGTCAATCTTAGGAATAAATAAATAAAGTTATATCCCAAAATGTGCTGCACAGAGTGCGAGGACTTACACACTTACTGTCATAAATTTTAATGTTAACATTCATATTTTTTCATTGTTTTATTTATTTTCCCAATTAAAATAGTAGGTAGGTACTGTTTCACCCGCGAAATTACCGGAATTTTCCGTGGGAATTCTGGATAAAATATAGCGTATGTGTTATTCCAGACTATATTTAATCTATCTATATTCATCCAGATCCGTTCAGTAGTTTTTGTGTGAAAGAGTAACAAACATCCATCCATCCATACTTACAAATTTTCGGGTTTACAATATTAGTAGAGGTGGCGACAAGCGTTTCGGAGGCAGGTACCTAATTACCTATGTAATCAATCAGAGAAATAACTTTTCTAGTGCTAGGATTTCTGTGGTTAGGAACCTTATTTACAAGCAAGCACACAAAAAGTAAGGCTCAAAGTTGATTGGTGAAATCAAGTAGCGCGCGTCCGCTCCCTGCCACCGCGCGCCCCGCCGCGTCGCGCCGCCCTGCCACAGCTCTAAATGCAAAAACCCGAAATTGCTTTCGCGATCCAAAACGCTAATAAAATTTTCAAAAACTAACTTCTGATGAGGTTAAAGTTTGTTTGGAAAATTATTTTTCATTCATTAAATTTACTCAAAACTCAGTAAGTATAAATAAACTATAAAATAAATAATTTGACATGTATTTTTTATTTAAACAAAATAACGCCTAGGGATTGTGTTATAAATTTCTGAAAGTTGTATAAAAAAACTCTGGTTCGCGGGCGAAGCCGCGGGGCGCATAGTGTAATAAAAAAAGTTTAAAAAAAATAAAAGTTACCTATGTGATGTAGGGCGTCACTGGGGTACTGTGGGGAGTCAGAGTCAATGCTTGAAATCGTCTGCGTGAGTGTGTATACTAGGTAGGTACATGTTAAAATTTATAATATATATAAAATTTTCGTTTAATACCTACCTGTGCCCTGTGCGACGACGCCGGGACGGGCTGCTTAGGTATATATATATATAACTAGCAGTGCCTCGCGGTTTCACCCGCGCTAATTCCCGTTCTCGTTGATAAAATATAGCCTATGTGCTATTCCAGACTATAATCTATCTCTGTGCCAAATTTCATCCATATCCGTTCAGTAGTTTTTGCGTAAAAGAGTAACAAACATCCATCCAGTTACAAATATCCATCCATCCATCCATAATAAAAATAATAATGCCTCGCACGCCGCCACATCGATCATCAAATTAGCAAACCAAAATTAATTAGTGAGCTTCCAAACACTGAATTAAATCCGATCCACGGTCTGCTGATCATTTTTGATAGTTGGTTGCTCCATTTTTAGTTTTACAGCAGGCCAAAATTTCAATAAATGCTAATCATGATTTGCCGCTGCATGAAAAATAATTTAAAGCACAAATATTTTTTAAATAGCCCGTTGTTATCTTTCTTGTTGCCCAATTTTTATTTTTTTGCAGGCCATTTGTCGCAGCCCAGTTTTATTTATTCAGCTTACCGAATTAATTTTTGTGTTCACCAAAATCTGTTTAATTCACTGACCGATTAAATGATACCCATAATAAAATAATACACACTTTGTTTTTACACCGTAATTCATATAATAACCGTATTTTCAACAAGTAAATACACTTAATTGGGAATAGGACCACCCGTGGAACTAGAAGCCTTACTTGCATTAACGAAACGCATGAAGGATCGAAAAAGGATTCACATGAATATTTCCATAGTTTTAACTAAATTCTAACGATCATTCATTCCGAAACCCAGTCCAGTGAAATACCTTAGACAATACCGAAAACATTCTGACAGCGGTGACAACTGGGAATCTTTTTGATATGAACTGATAATCGATTTCAAGTTATGCTGGAGCCACACTACCTTACTGTCTACCGGGCCGTTAGCGCAATAATAATAGCATTAAATTACCGTTTAAATTACTACATTAACTTAGTTTACTTAGATATTATGTCTATAAATTAGGCGGTACAAATATCACGTGCGTCGCCGGTGAGCTCATATTGCACACTGGACAGACGATAGTGTGGCCACCCACAAACGCATTAATTACTGCGGTAATTTTCTTTGATGTGCGAAAAAAAGCCCGCCGCCGGAGCTATTGCCTACCGCCATTTGCCATATTGATTGGCATTGTAAAATTATGGCCATAAATCGTGGTTACACCTCGGTGTTGTTTAAGTTATGGCAATAATTATTGGCATATCACGGTAGTGTGGCCCCAGCATCAGACATGAAGCAATGAAGTAGAATTTGCAACTGAAACTCATTTCGACCTTACGCAATACCAAAATCAGTCAAAGTACGAAGTTTTGTTCATTCACTGGGTTTGAATCTCGCTGGTAATGGTCTTGCATGTGACTGCTATTTACACAATACGAAAATGACAAATCGAAGCCCAGCCTAGGTTTCAAGTGTCAAAAATGAATCGAAGACGATTATCAGTTGAGTTAGACAATAGGGGCCCAGATCTGAACAAAAGACATAAAAGAAACCAAAACATCAAAAATATACAGGTCTCAAGGTGTTTCAATAAAATATCTAATCAGGTCGATGCGACGCGTGCCCCTCTATCTGGTGAGTATCCGGCGCAGCGCATCAGCATTGTCTTAGGGTGACAAAACTAAATCGAGCTGTGCTGCGCTGTACTGCGCTGTGCTGTGTCAACGTCAACTCGCTCGTCTAATGTTTTAATGAGGATACAAACTAACCATGCTGTGCTGTGCTGCGTTAATCTGTTGATCAAACATAGCATAGTGCAGTACAGCGCAGCACAGCACGATTTAGTTTTGTCACCCTTACAGCGGGTTATTGCAGCTAGCGACTTTGGAACTCAACCACTTGTATTATGGATTAGTTGATTAGCTCAACTAATCTATAATACAAACTTAATCTTAACTGTTTGAAATAGTCTCAGTTGTTTCAATCTTAATGACTGTAATGGACCAAGCTGTTATTTGGGGACAATTCTCAGCCCAAACCGCTGAAACTAGGAAGCTGAAATTTGGAAGGTAGGTAACATTACTATAGGTAGCTACTATATACAGGGTGTTAGTGTGAACACCGTTGTCCTTGAAACCAGAGGTTCAGCATCATGAGTAGAATCCAAAACGGATGAAAAAAAATGATTCTATTTTTAATTCATTTTTTAAAGAAATTTTTTATAAACACTAAACGTTTGCTCACAAACACGTGACACAAGTATTCGACCAGGCGACACGTGGCATGTGCACCTCAGTGTCGGATCACCTTCTGTGCGAATATCCCGTCTTTTGAAGGGCACAAGTAGTGAAGTTACGATCCAAGTAAGGCGCGGGTACAAGTACTTACGTAGGTAGGTACTTAAAGTATGTAGGTAGAGTGACTATGGCATCGTATATCATTATCTTGCAAAACTAAAATAGGTGTTAAGCTTTTCTCATCGGTTTTGGATTCTACTCATGATGCTGAACCTATGGTTTCAAGGACAACGGTGTTCACACTAGCACCCTGTATATAGACACCCGATAAGATAAAACGGGAAGTTGAGAAGTACCATCCTTAGCTGAGTGAAAAGGAGCTTTTTTGGTGTTTTGTAACTCCTTCACCGGTAGCCGCTACCGATTATTTGGAAAATTACAAATAATACTAGAAATATAAAATACCATCTGAACACCATGTTTCAGGACTTTCCAAAAAACTCCTGAAAATAGGGTTAAACGAGTTATATAAAAGATTCGTAGTTTGGTTCGTATTAAAATTAAACTTTTATAGTAGCATTTTTTAACCTGTACTTTTCAGTAAGTAGGGGAGGTAGGGGAGGGATGGGCAGTTGGGAGACATGGGCACCCCCCTTTTATTCTGATTTGATCATAGATTTTCTTTTTTTTTTTGATTTGGTAGTTTACTTTACCGACTGGCAACAGTGTTCATCCATAGACTATCTGTCATTTCTGTGAGTTGTCAAACACAAACACGTTTGAAGGTTATGCGCTCGTAAAAGTAAAAATTTTGTTGCGGTTTCGGATCTTTTTAAAGAGAAAACTAATGAAAGATATGTGTATTTTCTATTATTAATCTATTCTACATTTACAAATCTATAAATTAAACTGAAATCCAAGCCTAAATACGTAGATTCAAAAAAATATCGGTAACCTATTTTGAAAATGTATACAGAGGGAGTAATGGGCATCTAGACGTACGGGTGGTTTGGGCATGCCCAACGCTCCCTCCTACTATGTTCAGTATAGGAGGATTTTTAACTAATAGTTTATTTTAATTACAGAAAAATGACGATATGCAATAAAATAAAACCAAACGTGGTAGCTATAAGTACACATTTGATAGTCCTTTATGGGTTATACCCAATCTCAGATATGTTATGAGACTGTTGAAGATGTTTTTTATCTGTTAACTTTTATTTCTGGTTTCTATTATTGATATAGTTTAATAATAGTTTATTTGTTAACTAATTATTGAATTCCATTATGGATATAAAGTGATTTATAGGCCGTGCCCAAGCCTCCCACAGGGTATGTCCAAGCCTCCCTACCATAGGGAGCATTGGGCACTTTTGACTTAGTTTATAAAATATCTCGTAATGTTGAAACTGATTGTAATTTTTAAGAAAGCTCTTTAATTATATCTAGCCAAATGTGTGGTACAATAAGAATTGGCAATAAAAGTTGATTATCTATAAAATCTGATTTTTTATGTAATAAATAGTGAAAAAGTGCCCATCCCTCCCCTACCTCCCCTACCTATGGAAATTAACATAAATTAATACACAGATACGTGTTTCAGGAATTTTCAAAAAACCCAAAAAACGAGTAAAATGTTTCTTGGCGTTAGTGAGGTTTTTTAGTGCCCCTATTAGCTTGAAACTTTCACAGATTTGTAGATCAATAAGATTAAAGAGAAGGAATAGTCTACTGCTGCTGAAGACAAGGCGCTATGGCGCTCACTAAGGGAGGCCTATGTCCAGCAGTGGACTAATATAGGTTGAGGATGATGTTAAAAGACCAAAATTGTTAAATGTTTCACCACATTTGCAACAGTTTGCAACTAGGCAAAGAGAACCCAAACGCAAAGAGGTGGCCACGCGAAATGAGTTGTTTTCCAAAGGGTACACTACACACCTAATTTTTCGGAAGGAAGAAGATGTATCCAATGTCCTTTAGTCGAACGTGTTCTGATGAGCTGGTAGAGTGAGATTCCTGCGTAGGTACCGCCTTACAAAGTGACTCATCCCACTCTGAGTAGAAATATTATTAATAAAATTTGAACGGTTGACCTTTGGCAGATATTTGTTAGGACCGACTATTTTCCATGAGTGCTTTATCTTAAACTTTTGGGAATTATATATCCTAAATGTTAAAAATAAAAACTTTAGTTTTTATGAAAAAAACCTGGGAGTGAAATAATAGAAATTTCTCGGACATCTAGACTTCGCAACCTAATATGAAGAGCAGTCAGGTAACACTGAGATTTGAATATCTGAGTGTCACCTGACCGCTCTAGATATTTTGAAAATTTTATTACGTGGAAGATTGTAAAGTTTGCAGAGTTACAGCATCGTAATTATTAATTTTAGCAATAAAAACGCAGAAGCATAGTATAACAAAAGTAACGAGTACATTTTAGTATTTTTTATAGTTATGATTTATGATATTAGTTATGAAAACCTTATTTCTATGTTATCATTTTATTAGGAAATTATGTATTTTACTTTTTCACATCTGTTTTACTATCGGTGCACTACCCGTTTTCCTCTTATATCTTTTGTCTTCACTACAAGGTTGCCTGGGAGAAATCTCTTTCAGCAACAAGGCCGCCTTTTGTACCAATTTTTTTTTATTAGATATCAGTAATTAACTGTACCGTTTAGTACAATAAAGTGTTACTTCATTGATACATTCATTAATTTGATATTTTTAAGAAAAAGTCATTAATATTCGGAGATGAGATGAGTTGAGAGGCAAGCGAAGATTTATCTATGAACTGAAAGTTTGGACTTTCAAGCGACATGGAACGATAGAATATGTTTTATTTTCCGGGATTTTTAATTCACATTTCGTCAAAGTTTAACTCCAAGCTAACCAAGTCAAGCTACCTACTATATGAATTCTTCAATCTTATATATTATGCAGTAAGTGAATATTTAATTAAAAATAATTCCTACATTACTATTGCTCCTAGGCTATTCTAGGATAAAACAGACGATGCTATAGGTAGGTTTTGTACAGTATCCTACCTCTAGATCTGGTAATGCTCTTTGAAAGAATCTTTGGAACCTATTAATC
This sequence comes from Eupithecia centaureata, assembly GCA_944547425.1. Taxonomy (NCBI): domain Eukaryota; kingdom Metazoa; phylum Arthropoda; class Insecta; order Lepidoptera; family Geometridae; genus Eupithecia; species Eupithecia centaureata. The sequence goes on along the minus strand of OX155675.1, from coordinate 20,664,181 downwards.
TCCATGGTCGCTTCTTTTTTGACAGTTGGGCGTAGTATTTCTATTCTCTTTGACAGTGGCTTTAGATTATTTTGATCCTCAAGAATTTTGACCGGATTTGAAATATTTTATTTTGTTGCATCTAGTAGTGTTCTAATAAGTTGTTTTTATTACATACATGTTTACATTTATATCAGTTTCAAGTCGTTCTTTGAAGAAGTATGCCATTACTTCGGCTTTTTAGACTTTCGTTTAGAAGTATATCTAATAATAGTAAGTCCTTTTTTTCCTACTTCTAACTCTAAGCTTCTGAGTATAATTTTTATGTAACAACATAATATAAAGTTATTTTTAGTAGTTCGATCGCCAGTCAAATTATAATGTCCTAGCAAGTACTTTACCGACTAGATTTTTGATGACAATCGATTTTGTTTGCGAAGAAGTTGATGCCTACAAAATAAGCTTGTAACACCGCTGAATTACCTGCTATTTGAATTGATTTTATTGTGGTAAGACAGATTGAGTAGGGTAAACTGTACCTATTAGATAAACAGGGTACTCAATTTATATTTTAACTACCTTATATAGTTTATAGTTACAACTGAGATCATTATTACTCCGTTATTCAGTTAAAAGTAATAATAATACCTGTAACTGACACCAAAATGTTAGTTGGGTTGTTATCAGTATCTTTGATCCCCGCGGCTTCGCCCGCACAAAGCCCGCCCGCCTGTACAAATTGAAATGATGTGTGCATGAACCATCCAGGCAAATTTTACTATTATAATAAATGGGAAAGTCTGTGTGAATGTTTGATAAAAGTAATCTCCGTAATTATTTAAGTTATTTATATGAAATTTGGGACTTAGATAGTTAAGGACCTAGAATAAGACATAGGCTAATAAAATTAACCTCTGAAGGAGTTAAATAGGGTGGTAAAGTTTGTATGGAAAATTATTTTTTATTGATTCGATTTAGGTAACTACTCAAAACTCGTTATAAATAAAGTATTAAAAAAAATTTAACACTTATTTTTTATTTTTACAATATAACTAGGGGTACCCTAGGGGTTGTGTAATAAACTTCTGAAATTTGTATGAATAAATGGTTCGCGGGCGAAACCGCGGGGCGCATCAATCATTAATTCATTAAATCAAAGATACTGATAACAATGGCCGTTCTTGGATAGTTAATAGTGTAACCCGACTTTGTTTATTAGATTAACATTATATATGTTTAGGTTTAGATGACAACATTCTTCATGTTTTGGGGGACTAGACAATGCTGGTGAATTTCAGAATTTTAGGTTTAAAATTAATTAACAAAATTTTCAAATAAAGTAGAACAAGGCAACATTTCGAAATAAACCGAAGTGTCTCAAAAAACAGTTCCTACTTCAAAACATAAGGTAAAGTACCCTGTAATTCGTAAAATTCACTCTAATAAGGAACCCAGTTATCAACAATGCTCAAATAATTAGCAAGTTGAAGTGGCAGCCATATCTCGCGAAGAATCGCCGACAATGTTGGAGTAAATGTCTTCTGGAGTGGATAACGCGACTCGGGAAACGTTGTGTAGGACTCCGATCAGGTGGTTTGACGATCTGCGAAAGACTGCAGGCAGATGCTGGATGCCATAAGCTGAAGACAGGGCGTTATGGCGCTCATTGGGGGAGGCCCATGTCCAGCAGTGGGCTAGCATAGGTTGATGATGAGTGAAGTTACGTAAACATCTCGCTCCTACTAAACGGAATCAACCAGTAGGTACTTTGTGCAGAATATTTTTATATTTGTCCAAGACTTTGTTTATTTCATAATTTAATAATTGAAATATATTATACTAGATTGTAATGTTACCCTAGTATAATATATTTCAAGTGTAAATAAGCTAGTAAATAAAGGAAAAAATAATAATAATAATAACCCTCTGACACTAGCCCACACCAAATCTCAATCACTAAAAATGGTCCCTAATGTTTCTACAGCAACCATTGGCGTGCACTTGGCTTAGGCCTGTGCACTCTTGTAAACCGGTATTTTTATAGCCGAGATGATGAAAATCTACACAGAAATAATAATAATTGTGTTTTTTGTTATTAACCTAAAAGAATCGCGGCCGCCGAGGAAGATTGTTCTTGAATTAAGAGAACCTCCTCAACCATGCCTGAAGACTGAAGTGCCCGGACCTAATTCAAGAAGAATGAAATGTGAATTGGAATGCATACAAGTATTTACATTTCAATAAACATATCTTAATAAAAACAAATAACCAGAATCACAAAATGATGATGAATGGGTTGACCCACAAAAAATATATTACTTAAGTATCATTATTATTTTTGAATCCATTATTACATTTGAATTTCGGACGTTCACCTTTTTTGAAGCCGGACTGAAAACACCTTCAGCCTTACCACAAAAAATAAAATCTCGTGTTTAACAGTTTTTTAGCAAAAGCCACCTTACAAAACCATGTTAAACAACTAAACACGTGTCTAAGTCGTAGGTAACTTTTTTTTGTGGTAAGGCCGATTGTGTATACATATACAACATTATCATTAAATATATATAACATAACTAGCGCCCCGCCCCGGCTTCGCACGGTTTTATTATACATTACTATAAACCTCACGGAGCCCGAGACCTTTCCAACGAATGCCAAACCATGGAAATCGGTTCGTGCGTTCTGGAGTTATAGCGTCAGGAAGGAAATCCCGACTTATTTTTATATAGTATCTAAACGCAAGCTCTTTGTACGAACATTTGTACAGAAGAGAGAATCGAACCTGCAACCTTCTGCGTCACAATGGTGGGCCATGTTACAAAGTACGAGGCTGAATGTGGGCTATGCTACCTAGTGTTGGGTTATAGGTGGGCCATGTTACAAAGTGCGAGGCAGAATGTGGGCTATGTTACCTAGTATAGCGCAATAGGTGGGCCATGTTACAAACTGCGGGGCTGAATGTGGGCTATGTTACAAAGTGCGATGCTGAATGTGGACTATGTTACCTAGTATAGCGCTAAAGGTGGGCCATGTTACAAACTGCGGGCTGTATGTCGGCTATGTTACCTAGAGTTGGGTTATAGGTGGGATATGTTACAAACTGCGGGGCTGTATGTTGGCTATGTTACCTAGTGTTGGGTTATAGGTGGGCCATGTTACAAACTGCGGGGCTGTATGTAAGCTATGTTACCTAGTATGGGGCTATAGGTGGGCCATGTTACAAACTGCGGGGCTGTATGTGGGCTATGTTACCTAGTATGGGGCTATAGGTGGGCCATGTTACAAAGTGCGGGGCTGTATGTGGTCTATGTTACCTAGTGTTGGGTTATAGGTGGGCCATGTTACAAACTGCGGGGCTGTATGTGGGCTATGTTACCTAGTATGGGGCTATAGGTGGGCCATGTTACAAACTGCGGGGCTGTATGTGGTCTATGTTACCTTGTGTGGGGCTCTAGATGGGCTATGGCATGAGTTGCAAGAAGTCTGCCGCGTCGCTCTGCACGGTCCAGTTGAGGCGCGGCGGGCTGCTTGTTTTTTGGAGTTAAATAATGCGGTGTGAATTCAGTATTGCACGATATTTTCACAAGATGTAACAGTTGAATGTTTCCAGCAAGCGGGGTTGGTCCAGCTGTTCGCCGACTACAACTTAAGCGTCGGCAACTATCTTGCAGATGTAGATGGAAACTATTTGTTGGATCTTTACACTCAGATATCGTCTGTCCCTCTAGGCTACAACCATCCTGCGTTGCTAAGGCTTTTTGACGATCGCTCGACTGTGGTTAGTTTTATGAATTTAGAGGGTGCCTTATATTCATAGCCTTAAATTTCACTAGGCGGTTGTGTATTTACTAATATAACTAACTGGACGAGCCCAATCCAATCCAATTAACATGTAAATTGGCTTTACGAATAAATTGTATTTCTGTATTTCTGGTTTATTTTTGCTTCTTCCACCAGTGGACAAAAGATTGAAGGGAAGAGAAAAACAATTAACACTTTATTTATAACTAGCGACGCGCCCGTTTTCGTGTTTTCGCATCAAAATCCGTTGCGTAGTTTTAAAGATTTAAGCATTCAAAGGGACATAGGGATATAGGGACATAAAAAGCGACTTTGTTTTAAACTAAGTAGTGATTTGACTAAATTTGAATAAAATTGACTGCTTTTATTATAGGCGTAGAGAAATAATTTGTTGATTTACTGATTATTTACTCTTCCTTCCTTTCAGATGTCAGTCATCAACCGGCCAGCTCTTGGTGTGTTTCCGCCCAAGTATTGGTCCACCAAGTTGAAGTCCTCTCTACTTGGCATCGCTCCTGTCGGAATGCGAAATGTCTTCACGATGGCTTGTGGCTCCTGTTCAGTCGAAAATGCGCTTAAAACTGCTTTTTTCTGGTTCCGGAAAAGGCAGCGGAGTGGTAGCTCCTCATTCAGTGAGGCGGAGATGCAGTCAGTTCTTTGCAATGATCCCCCTGGTTCCCCTGTTCTAGCAGTTATATCGTTTCAGGTGATCTTATCGTATTTAACCCTGTAGTATGCAGCAGTACTGATGTGTTTAGAATACACCTCGAATAGCTCTTGCTGAAAGTGTCGTAGGACTAGGTGATAAAGTGGGAGGGATCAGCGATATACATTATCAGTAAGACCAACTAACTGCACCTCATGGGTGAAAAATTAAGGAGTGGGAAATTAAAAACATTCCTAAAAGTAGGTTTGAATTTTATTAGGTTATCTAAATCAACAGTTTCAAGTAGGTTAGTACTCTTAGTTTTCAAGAACTTGACAACCTATTCTACTTACTAAAACTAAGTGTAAATTTGTAAAAAACTATATATTATGACAATACTTAAGTAAATTCTACTCTACAAATTTTTAATTTTGTGGCGCTTTATTGTACGCTGTTTAATTTACTTCTTTATTTAAAATATTTTGTTTAGTTAATTTAATTTTTTTAACCATCTAGAACAGTTTCCATGGACGCACAATGGGCTCGCTGTCATGTACAAGGTCAAAGCCTATACACAAGCTGGATATACCAGCATTCAAGTGGCCCGTCGTTCCTTTCCCACAGTACCAATATCCTCTTTCCGTTTACGCAAAGGAAAACAAAGCTCAGGACGATATGTACGTATACCTTAATCGCACATTGTTCCGCCCCACGATATCTCGTGAAACCGGTTTCTTTGAGTCACTCTTGCAGAGCGATTACGCTATGCTCAATGGATCCATGGATGGAAGACTGGGTAGTAAAAAGTCCGATTCCATGGATAGGACAAGTACCGTGTCCACCCTGAATGGGATCCGGCTCGAAGGAGGAAGGAAGGGAAAGGGTTGTGGTTAGCTCGGGGTTGTGTGGTAGGTGTAAATGGTTGAACCCCGAACTGCCCTGGTATAACTATTGAGCTGAAAACCGATTTCACTTCTCTTATTTTGGCGATTAGCACTGAACACTGGGTACTCAAATGGGTACGCCAATGCTTTTTACTACTCTATCTAGTCCTGGGGCGTGATTCACTATGACATAGGACATAGGATTCCACGCCCAAATTGTGTGACGTCACAATGTGTTCTAAATACGATTTTGTCCGATTTCATGCCTCTATCATAAGAATAAATAGAATAAATAATAACTACGTAGAAAGGACTCTTCTTTGATCTAGTCTCAAACGCCGCCATTTATATACCTACTTCCCCCTTCACCTCGTTACGCCCCTCTGTCGTCCAGGCGTTTTGCCAGGGTTGCTACTGCATTGTACCGCCGCGCCCCGCCGCCGCCGCGCCGTCGTCGCGAGGCGAGGCGAGTGAGAAAAGATCAACAAACGATGTTCACGTTCCTTTGATTAGGTACCTACCTAATTAGTTAGATAGGAACCTACTAAAACACAATAATATTTAGAAAATATTACTTACATAGGGTATGTATTATCATATAATAGCATTATCTTTTATTGTTACAACCAATCACACCACAATAACTTGACCATGACGTCATATTATAGAGGTAGGTACCTAACCTACACAAATATTAAAATCCGCGTGCGGCGTCGCCGGCTGTGACAGCCCTACTGCACGTTTAACGTGCAGAATCGCGTAGGCTAATATCGTGACCTTGAGCGCGTTCGGAGCGAAGTTTCCCTTCTAGTCTGTTCTTATTCTTATGGCATAAGAATAAGAACAGACCCTCTATCTTGTCTTAGGTGTGTAACACGCTTGGATTGGCCGTAGTGAATCACCCCCTGGCGATTAAGTGCACTTGCCACAGTGTGTGAAGTGGTAACAAAGATCCACTCAAACACCAGGGTAATAAGATCCACTATGGTATTTTCCAGGTGTCTAGCAGCAGTTGAGAGGACAATATGTGAGATGGCGTGTATGTGTGTGCCCGTGGCTGCGCTCATAGTGGAGCCGATACAAGGGGAGGGCGGGGACAACGAGGCTTCGCCGGATTTCTTCCGGAAACTGCAGTGTCTTTGCAAAAATGTATGGGTTTTACTTATGCTTGGATGAAGGTTATTAAGGGTACCGTACTAGGTAACTGGTACATTCTACTTAACACTACATAAAATAAAACAAAGTAGCTTTCTCTGTCCATATGTCCTCATGTCCCTTTGTATGCTTAAATCTTTAAAACTACGCAACGAATTTTGATACTGTTTTTTTTAATAGATAGTGATTCAAGAGGAAGGTTTATACGTATAATAAAACCGTGCAAAACCGGGGCGGGTCGCTAGTAGTATAACGCCAAAGTTTGTAAGTATGGATGGATGGATGCTTGTGACTCTTTCACGCAAACACTACTTAACGGATATGGATGAAATTTGGCACAGAGATAGATTCAAGTCTGAAATAATACATAGGCTATATTTTATCCCGAAATTCCCACGGGAACGGGAATTGCGCGGGTGAAACGGCAAGGCGCTGCTAGAATATTATCCATAAGTAACAACCCGCCCCGGCTTCGGACGGGTTTATTATACATGTTATTATAAACACTCTATTATTATAATCACTATCAATAAAAAAATCCCGATGATAAGATTTAAGAAAATAAGTTTTAAGCATAAGATATTAAGCATAAGATAATAAGATTTAAGCATACATAGGGACAGACAGAAACCGAGAAACGACTACGTTTTAAACTATGTAGTGATACACCAGATAATACAATAATGTGTCTTGCGGCGGCAATCGAGCCCGCAACCTTCTGCGTCGCAAAGTAGCCTTTCAATAATCAGAGGAGGATAAAAATATTTTTTATTAACTTTTTGATTTCAAAAATTACAAAATCACGTGAAAAAGTGTCTTCCCGTTAATTAGAGAGAATAAGAAAAGTGCCAATGGACACGTTCTTAGTAATATGTTTTTATAAAAGTAAGTTAAAACCAAATTACCCATTAGTCAAATCTGTGGCTAGCTAGATTGTAATGTTACACTAGTATATTTCAAATGTATAATGTATGCTAGAAAATAAAGGGAAAAAAAATTACAGCCGTTACACGAGTATCGTACAAGATACAGTCGGTTGATTATAGACCAAATTTTTTTTAAGAACTTGCTGAGGCTCGATACCCCACGGACCTAGAGTCTCGCCTCCAAAGGGGAGCAAATGCGTAGGTTCTGTCGAGATCTGCATATTTCTCTTGAGATCCCTAGCCAAATCTGCCGCCGTACCAGCCCTTGTGGATGTCCTTGGAAGATGGGAAGACGCAAGTTTGTCGCATAGATTGAGTAACTTACCCAAGTTACTCAATCTATACGACACACTTGCCGGATTTGACACACTTGTAGGACGCCTCTTAAAGTACTGGTACCAGTACTTTAAGAGGCCTAAATTACTGCCTTAATTAGTGCCTAAATTACTTCACGTGACAGGCCCTAAGGTTCAAACTACACTGGCGGTTCGGGAATTCGCTTCAGAACTGCACTAGTCACAATTTAATATGCTGCATACACACTGTGAGGTTTTCACAGGCGGCGGGAGAAATACGTGAAATATGACCGTAAGATAGCCAAAAAATATTTGCTGAGTCCATGTTGCAGAAAGGTGTTGCGTTCATCTTAGACGAGGTTCAGACTGGCGGTGGGGCGACCGGCGCGATGTGGTGCCACGAACATTTCGGTCTGCCTCACCCACCTGACATACTAGTGTTCGGCAAGAAGATGCTGACTGCGGGATTTTACCATACGGACGAGTTCAGGTGACTTTTTGTATCGTTCACGCACCACTAGTGTGGTGTTTGAACTCTATGAACGCGGGACCGTATTCTTTTTATTTAATTGATATTTTAATTTGATTTTGTTATTATTATAACTTTTAGTTTATTACATTTACATTTTATTACGTAGTAAATCATGTGTATTTATACTTTAACTTTTCATATTTGATTTTAATGAATATCCTACTATCTTATTTCTTAGTAGTAACTTATTATAATAAACTAGCGACCCGCCCCGGCTTCGCACGGATTTTATTTTACACGTACTATAAACCTTCATCTTGAATCACTCCATCTATTAAAAAACGCATCAAAATCCATTGCGTAGTTATAAAGACTTAAGCATTCAAAGGGATATAGGGACATAGGGACAGAGAAAGCGACTTTGTTATACCTATCCTATGTAGTGATGGGAAAGTCTGTGTGAATGTTTGTTATAAGTAATCTGCGTAACTATGTACTTTAGTTATTCTAATGAAATTTGTTATGAAGGTAATTAAAGACCTAGAACAATACAGAATATTAAAGTTTGTAAATTTCAACCTCAGGAAGGTTATATGGGCTGGTAAAGTTTGCATGGAAAATTATTTTTCCTTGGTTTGATTCACTCAAAACTCGGTATAAATAAACAGCAAAGTAAATAATTAAACACATATTTCTTATTTTTATGAAACTACCAGGAGGCGTGCTATAAACTTCTGAAATTTGACACATAAATTTCCATGCGGGCGAAACCGCGGGGCACAGCTATTTACGGTGCAATTGCGACGAGATTAAAATTGAAAAGTGAAAGTTCTTCGTATTGCGTGTAAGCTTTTAGCCCAAGCACTGTATTTTCGTATAATATCTTTACTATTATTGTATTGTACAGGATTCTACAGCCAGGGCGTATCTTCAACACGTGGATGGGTGACCCAACCAGGCTGCTCCTTATTGAGAAGACGATAGAGGTCATATTGAGAGATAAGCTGTTGCAAAGGGTTAGCGCCACCGGGATAGTCCTGATCAACGGGCTGCGAGAGATAGAGAAAAAGTACAATGGTATCATTTGCAACGTGCGAGGTCGGGGCACATTCCTAGCATTCTCTGCTGCGAATCCTCAGCTTAGGGACGTCATTATTAACAAGCTCAAGATGTGTGGTGAGTTGTTATGTTTATTTATTTTTTACAAGTGAGTACATATTATATTTCAATAGCTTAGCAATTTGGATACATATGCAAGGTACGGGGACGGTCATAGATACAACACGAGGCACGCACACCGGCTGAGAGCTCTGCCGCGACGACTGGAGAAGACGTCCAAGCTGCAGCACGTGATGGGGACGGCTGTTTACAACCGACTCCCAACTGCTATCACCAGCGCACAATCCATACAGTCTTTTAAATATAAATTAAAAAAGTGGCTTTTAACACTGTCAATTTATAATTTAAATGAATTTATGATGTTAAAATGTACTTAACTGAACATATACTTATGTTTTAATTTTATTTTATTATAGTAATTCTACTTAGTAGTAATATTTTTTATTAATAAGTACAGAATTGTATAAATTGATATTGAATAAGTGACCTGTAAAACAATTTGTTATTACTAAATGAACTATGAACTTAGCAGTGTTCACCAAAGGACAATTGAACAGTTAGCAGCTTCATCGATTTAGCACTCATATTATTATTCACTTATAAAGAATTTGACTCTGACTCAAGTTTGAAAAACACTGACCCTAAAACCAAAACTTTTTTTTAATTTCACCTTAGCCTAGGGCGAATTTTCGGCTATATTTTAGACCTTATACCTTTGTGAGAAGAAAAGCTACATACGCACTGCAACTGAATGCCAACCTAAATCTTAAATACCTACCGAACTAAGTAATGCTGTAGGTGTTAGGTACTGCTGTATGAACTCACGTCAGTAAACATTACCTAGTTCGATATACACGCAACTTCACTCGCATTAAAATTGAATGGATGTATTTCTAGCCTGGAAAATTGATGAAAAGTAGCCATTGTTTTAAAAAGGCTACTTTTCAGAACTTTTCAAGCAAGGGATGCCGCGAAGCGCAGCTAGTTTGTAACTATTACTTCATTGTTCTCAGGCGTTTTGTGCGGTGCCTGTGGACAAAGTTCGGTTCGTCTGAGACCCTCGTTGACTTTCGAAATAAAACACGCCCGGATCTACCTCGATACACTAAAGAAATGCCTGGAAGAAATACATTTAGGAATACTCAAATAATTAGGTTAGCCTGCGTACCTAAAGAATAGGATTTAGTTAGAATGATGTAGTTTCCCATGATGTCTCGCTACATCGAATTCGAACCGAGCAGTACAGTATGATGTAATTGTAGCCCTATTCTATAAGTATACAGGTCAAACCAGTGCGATTGTGAACAAATACAGGATGTATTTGTGTATTTGTTCACAAATACATCCTGTATCGCACTGGTACTGCTAACACGTAAATTATACCCGTCGGCGACTCTTGCATTAATTGCGTACAAAAATGTGTCTGAACTGGAATGAGGAAATGAGTGAGGAAGAGAAAGGAGAGGATGTTTTCAGATGCCTGGGCTCCTGGTAAAATATCTACGCTCCTAATATTCACGAAAAAATGAGCCGTCAATAATTCAACTGTGATTTCATACGATATTTTATGTACGTGCACATAAAGTTGACGTTTTTTACGATTATGATTAAACTAGTGAGAATGCTTCAGAATAGTGTTTTTATTTTTTTGTATAAGAAAATATAAAAGAATAGGTACCCAATGTACATTGGGTACCTATTCTTTTATATTTCCTTCAGGCAAAGGTAAAGATTTATTACTTTGTGTTCCAGCAAACGTGTCAACGCTATGTAGGTACCTATATAAATAGATTACTTTAGTAGATCGATGCTATTGATATCAAAAGGCTTTGTTTGTGTTTGTAAAGTTCTCTAGATATTTGTGCGAAGACAAAGCAAAATTTACTAAATAGAACATGCTGAATTTCGCATAGAATGTTCTGGACTTAGAATAACATTGGCTACTTTTTATACGGAAAAAAATACAAAACGCGAATAGAAACGAATTTTGTTCATCGCGCAAGATATTCACCTCTACCAACACTATGGTTTTAAACCCAACAATCATAATTTTCCAAATAATAATTTCAACTTTGTGGAGGAAAGTGAGTGGTTCTGAATCCTTGCGAGCTCTGGGAGGCCGAGATGTAAAACCTGGCGAATATGGCTACGTCGTCCGGGTAGAAACGCGGCTTACAGATCACATGCAAATACTTCATCGACAGGTTAAAGTACTTCGTTTCGTACACGTATGCACCGCATCGGCCCTAACCCCCACAGCGTCACTCACCGCAGGCCATTGCTGCGCAGCCTCGCTTAGCTTTGACCTGAAACTTAGTAAAGGCTATCGCATATCGGGCAAAACTGTAATAAGACATGGCTCAACGCCCGGAAGACCCCAACTGCTATATCAGATTGAAAAGTTCAGCGATGTGTTAAACTGCACCCTATTGCCTTCACGGCGACATGTGTTTCATCCATTGATATCAGATGACTTGGCGATTCTGAGGACTGAGCCGATAGCTCTACGGGAGTACGGGAAGATCAGCGCGCTTGACTATCGCCTGCTATATGGACAACGTATCGCTTTGCTCGGATACGGGATTACTGTTTACAAAAAATATTGGGTGGGGTCTACCTTGGATCTGCTCTTACCCTTGCAGGTACCTAATAATTAACTAGCTTAGTATAATTACTACGAAATATTACGAAAGGTGGGAAAATCGTTTATGGGCAATTGTGTCCGCTTCTATAATAAACTCCCATCTGAAGCAATGGGGCTCTCTATTCGCGTAGATTAATACAGTATACATAAAATAAAATCTTATCAAGAAGGCATATTACTCCATAAATTATTTCTTCAAAGACGTTAATGCTTGGTCAGATTTCGCTCAATCTTCAATAATACAGAAAAGTTACTGGTGCAATCGCGCCTCAATTGTCACTTTCACATGATTCCATAGAGAGAGAGATATATATATAAATCAATAAATAATGCTGGACAATCCACACAGCACCATCTAGTACCAAACTAAGCTACTCAAAGCTTGTGTTATGGGAACTAGATAACTGATATATTTAACTATTATAATATACATCTTTTTATTATACATAGATAACACCCAGACCAACGGAACAAATTTTTGCAGATCGTACACAAATTTGTTCCGAGGCGGGAATCGAACCCGCAACCTCCTGCGTCGCAGGCGGATCTTCGCCCACCGCGCCACATCGGTCGACATTATAAGGAATACAGAGAGATAAAGACCGAGACTATGTATAATATGATATAAATAATTTCACTCCGTAGCTTCGCACGCGCTGCTAACTAATGTGTTGATTCAAAATTATTGTATATTTAGGTTCTAGATGGCGTCCTGACTAACTGTGGAGACACATTCTTGGACATGCCAGGTCACTTGGCATCGGGCGTCAGTTACCCATCCGTGTGCGCGTCGCATCCTTGCGGCAAGCCCGGGTCAGTTTGTCCCGGAGACTCCGGCGGGCCAGTGCTGCATGCTACGGGCATCGTCGGAGTGATATCCAAGAGCGCGCCGCCATCCTGTTTTAAAATTGACGAAAAGCCGGGAGTTACTCGAGTTCAAGGAATCATATCGCCTCTCAGTTCTAACATTGACTGGATTTCGGCAATTGTTAAGATAACAAAGTCTTGAATACCGCCGCAAGGTCGCTTGCCTCTTGATCTTTTATAGGATATATTTTGGAGAATCCACACAGGAAGTTCACGACTTGATTCCACCATCTCTCTTCCAATCCAGGGCTAGTAGAAGTATGGCGCATTACTACCACCCTAACCTTGCGGATATTCCATCCAGTCCGTCTACAATAAGATTTTAATTATTTACAGTAGGTACCTATTCATTATTTACACTTAATTACTTTTTTCGAAACATAATTAATGTTAAAAGAATACCAGTCGTATTAAATTACTTCTTTCAGAACAAGTAACGTTTATAGATACCATCACTATTGGATTTGTAAAACTAATAAAATTATAAGTTCGCTTACCTACAAGTTTTTACAAAATTATTATGTTTTTTTTTTTTTTTATTTAACACTTGTTTTAATTTAATTGCATTGTAACTAATAATTCATAATTCACAGGAGATAAGAATGCTGGCTTCTATTTTGGTCAACGAATTAGCATTGCCATTCAACGTGGCAATGCTGCCAGCTTTCTGGGTACTTTGCCTTCTGATGACGGCTTAGATTTTTAAGAGTTTGTTATAATTGTATATACTAGTGCGTCGAATTTATTGATATTTTCATATTAAGGTAGTATTATCATTATGTTTATATTAATACAACACTGAAATTGCTAGAATGATGTCCCGCTCCTCTAGAGCTATTCCCAATTTAGCTGCAAGAATACTACCAATATGTACTACATTTTTCCCCTTTTCTAGTCTTTGCTCAATAAAGTGCATCCTAGTGGAGACCGAACATAGAGGACCGAAACTCGGTCATTTAATGCCTGAACTCTCGTATCTCCTTAATCCATTCAGCGAGCTCCCGGTGCACTTCATGGATGTTTATGGCAGGCTCATCCTCTGCGCTTAGAACGGCATGACTTCCACTCTGTGTGCGTATATTCAGCGTGTAGGGCCCAGCCGCGGCGACGACCATTTGCCTCAAGGGGGTGTTGACGCCCTTTCGTGTCCTGACGGGCAGAGCACTCAGAGCAGACCCAACCTTTAACTACAGCCTGTTGAATAACTCTGGTAATGATAAGCATCCCTCCCTTATGATAAAATGATTTGCATTTGCTATCTAGGTACAACTTACGGCATCTGTCGGTGAAATAAATTTCCCGCAAGCTTTACACTTGTTTGACATGTTGTTGGTTGGCTCTGGAAGTGTTCGCGGAATCTCTATCGATAGTTCACTAAATAGTTCAAGGAACTTTCAAAAGGTGGCGCTAGCAATGATGTGATTAGTGCTACTTGACACCAGGTGACACTCAGTGACACTAGGTAAACAAGTTTGTTCTCGTTTACCAAAGTTTATAAGTACTATGACAGAATAATGTGGCACTATCCTCACAGTGATAAAAAAAATCGTGATTCAGGATTTATTACCGATTATATCAGCAGAATAGAACGCGTCTCATTTTCCTAATCATAATAATGTTCATTATTGAAATTAATAAATTGTTTTGAAGAATAATATCTGTCTGTGATTTACTTTTACCCTACCATTGTACTCTTGACTTTACCAGTGTGTCATAAAATATGTAGGTATATAGATACCTATTCCTAATATTTTCTTCAGTAGAAAAAAGCTACCTTTCTATGGGTACTGATTAGAAAATAAACCCTACTAGAAGCATATCAAAAATTTTTGTGAACTTCTACATAATTATATATTTTTTAGAGTAACAAAACATTAAAAAATATATAATATTGTTTTACTTACTTAGAGGCTTCTAGTAGTTAGCATTTTTACCTACCCACCTTATTCCTTACTTGTGAGTTGCCTACCCAGTGTTAAACTTATTAAATGAAACCAAAATAATTTGGAATGCTCAGTATATTTATTATTAATATATCAACGTTCATTCGTTCAACATGCTGACGTAAACATGGTTGTTTATAAGTTGATACGTAAATCATAATTTAATTTATATCTATAAATAGGTAATAAATAATTCCTACATAATAACAATAACTTTTACCCATAAGTGTCCTTCAACTTAACTAATAGTATTTAAGTACATCGAGATTGATTTAAGATTACACATTTATAAGTCTGATTATCATTTAAAAAGAGATTTAAAGCTTAAAAGCTTTAATTCTCTTGGTTCATAATTAAAATCTAACACTCAGAGATTAAAAGAGTAACTTACAATTTATCCATCGAGATATCAACATCATTCATATTGTTATAATTAAGTATATTAGATTGACACCAATATAGTTAAGGCGCCGGCGAACATAATACTAAAACTATGTTTAATTCGAGCATATTTCTGTTATATTATGTTATTGTTTGCATTCGAATCATATTTATCTAGGTTCCGGAATAGATTTTTTTTTTCTTCAAAATACTGATCTTAAGTAAAATGTGCATTTTGCATCTTTGCACATTAAATGATTTATTATTTGTTCACAATAATGTAGCCTTATATGCAACCTTAATGCGACAGGTTTTTCTATATATTACTATCGTATTAAAAAACGATTTTTACGTGTTGTG
This sequence comes from Eupithecia centaureata, assembly GCA_944547425.1. Taxonomy (NCBI): domain Eukaryota; kingdom Metazoa; phylum Arthropoda; class Insecta; order Lepidoptera; family Geometridae; genus Eupithecia; species Eupithecia centaureata. The sequence continues at coordinate 20,648,705 of OX155675.1, read as the reverse complement.
TAATTGGGAACCTTGTTTTTATAGTCAAGCTGCAGAGTAACAACACTCTGTGCTATATACCAAAGTTTTTGGAAATTTTGGTATTCCGTAGTACAACCAAATTCATTTTTAGCTGGTTACTATCGTTATCGCAGACGCCTTGGGCACTCCTGCATCGGATAAACAAAGATGCAATTCGAGACGATTTTTGCACGCATTTCGAAATGAAATAGCGAGCGATGTTCGCCGGAACCTTAACGCAGAGTACATATATTATTTTAAATAGGTACGGTGCCATATTACAAGTACCTCAGAAAGTTTCTTAACTACAAACTTTTACTTAATGCTATATACTGTTTATTATCCGCATCACATCATTCCGTTTTTCAAAATAAATAAAAAAGAATAAAAATAAAAAAAAGTAACTAAATACAACATAAAAGGACGGGTTAAAAACAGACTTAATTGAAACATAATAACAAAAAAATATATTTAAGATAGGACGGATAGTAAAAATAATCGCATCACCACTAGTACATTGTAGCACTAGCATATTTTAGGCCTTGCCAATAAGCAACTTGATTTATAAAAAAGTATATACCATAATCGAAATTAAATAAAAATCCTACCAACACTCTCCATATAATTTTGAATTTAGATAAAAGTCTCAACAGTTCCCCATCAGTACATTTATAATAGCACACTTACATTTATCATACAATTGTGTCCCACGGCTGGGAGAAGAGAAAGGTATAATTATATATTAAAATTTACAATTTGTATACTTCAAAAATATCGTTATCGCCAAAATAGGGCGCTCGAATCCCTGTTTACCAACTTGAGCTTTTTAGATCCTGATCTGTCCATAATACAAGGAACATGCGGGACAGACATTGGACACTCCTCGTTCCATGATCAGTCGCCTCGCAGCTGGTACAGCGATCTCACTCCTCATCAGAGGACTCGTCGAACAACTTCTTATTATATATTTATTATTACACTAAGATTAAACATTTAAAGAGGTTCAAAATTCCCCCATTTGTTCCAATAAAACCATTAGGGAAACCTTTAGCGACGAACCCGACGAACACCAAATTCGTATTCATAATTAAGGTTAACGTTAACTTCAAAACAAGAGGCCAAAATCCTATAAGAGAGGCATGCTACCGCAAAAGATTCAAACGCACGTGTAACTGTGAGTGTAATAAGGTCCCATGTGTCAGATATCCAGCTAAAGTCTAGTGTCATTTCGGGAGCACTGATAAAAGTCAACAAAGGACAGGTGTCGGCGGGCGCCTCGCTATGGTCGCACAAGCCATAGACATTGCCCACCGGCGCCAACGCTGTCTGCTCCTTCTTATAACGTTGAAACCCTTGTATCTTCGGGCGGAATATAATTTGATTTACCGCATTTGATACTAGTTTCTCAAAATAATCGCGGTTACGCCGATTCAATTCTAAGATCGCAAACTGATCTCCATCGTATGGAGAAATTATTGTCTGATCGATGATTGTTGGATCGTTCATCAGCCATTGATTTATGACATTAGTCTGATATGTATTATAGGCGTCAAGAAGTTGTTTATTTTTTGTTTTTGTTTGCAGAGCGCTAATTGTAACATTTTGAATGATTAGATCAACAATCATAATTTCTTCGTTGTTATCACCCGGGTGTAGCATAACAACGGCTCCGAGGATGACGCTAGCTCGACCCTTTCCAGAAAAAGGGTCACCAGAATGATCAAATAGCTCATCATACTCGATTGTCACTTCCAGGCTCATAGTCACGGCAGTAAAGGTGACACTTATAGTTATTTCATCTGGACCATGTGGCTGTTCGGAGTAGACAAATACATTGACGTCCACCGATTTCACGATTTGCTCTTGAGGAGTTTCCCTGTCGTAGTCGAATTCAAGTTTCGCCATACCATACGTTTCAAACGCATGTACTGTGGGATTCTGTACCAATAAGACGCAAAGTATGACAACGAAACTATGGAGACTGACAGGACCGCCTCTGTTGTGAACTCTATAACGGTTGAGTCGGTTGCGAATTCTCGGAGGACACGGGATTGGATTCGGTGGTTGAGGCTGGCTGTCGGATGACTCCGAACCATTCGTGTCATGCGTTCTGCGCGTAATCTTCTTGAATTTAGACAAGACTGTGTGTGAAACCCTGTTGGTCTCACACTTTGGCAGAGTGTCAAACTTTATGTGGCCACTGAGCGATAGAACTGTGGCTAAGTCAACGATCGGTCGTACGTGACTATTTATGCCGTAGACCCGGGTATCTTCTTTTTTGGTAAAAATATTACGTTTCTTTAGAGAACTCAAAACAGAAGTGAATCTATTTTTACGTAAACGTTCGAAAGATCTATTGAAAAAGCCAGGCATAATGCATTTGACATCGCTGGTTTTGCTCTGTGTAGTGGAATTCGCATACTGTGTGGTGGAGCTAGAAATGTTCTCAAAGTCATCGGTAGTGGACTCGTCGGTCGTGTAATATCGTCTTATCTTGTTAAAACTGCAACTGGAACTTCGGTCATGTATGTCGCGATTTCCGTTCACGATGAACGCGCGATCCCTCGACTGATTAATAGTGTCAGCCTCCACGTGCTCATTGACCACTTGCTTGCAGGAACAGTCAGCCACATTGATACATCCATCCAAATAGAACATGCGATTCATCGACTGATTTCGGACATTAGTTTTAACGTTTCTTTTATAAACATAATTATAAGAACGGTACACGCGATTATTAGACTGATCTACAACGACCGCCTCAACATTTTCGTTACAAGAATCATTAACGGATACATCGAAAATTCTGGAAGAATCGTCCGACGAATACTCACGATTACTTTGATCGATATGCTCTAATACAACGTTGATGCTGTGTGCTCCGTTGCACGATCGGTCAACGATATTCTGTTTGGCATTTGCGTCGTTGTTTAAGGAGCATTCCTTGGGAGGGGTGGTTCGACCGGCTCCCAGGAGGTTCCCAGCCGGGTTTAGCCCCGGGCTGGGAAGGGGGGCGGTCGTATATCAGGTGTCCGGGGAGTTGTCCTTCTTGTTGCGGCGGTTGCGGCGGCTCTTGCTGCTTGAGAGAAGCTCGTAGGCTTGCTGGATCTCCATGAAGCGTTCCTGCGCGGCGCGCCGCAAGCTCTCGTCTTTCACCTTGTCGGGGTGGAACTCACGCGAGAGCCGACGCCACGTTAAGGTTATCTCCTGCTGCGACGAGTCAGGGTTAAGACCCAGCACCTAAAAAAACATACATTATTTAGAATCTCCGCTACACAGTTTATTTGATAACATACAATAAGTACTTAGAATCTCCGCTCTTTTTTTTATTTTTTGCTGTAGTCTGTCCTCAAGTGTACCATGAACATGAGTTCAGTTAACAATAAAGGTTTTTGTATTTGTACTAGCGACCCGCCCCGGCTTCGCACGGTTTTATTATACGTATAAACCTTCCTCTTGAATCTCTCTATCTATTAAAAAAACCGCATCAAAATCCGTTGCGTAGTTTTAAAGATTTAAGCGTTCAAAGGGACATAATGACATAGGGACAGAGAAAGCGACTTTATTTTATACTATGTAGTGATTTAGTCCACTCTTTTATGATGATGATGATGGCCCCAAGTCGATTTCAGCTACTGCGATTGTGTGCATGTGTACTGTACACCCTTTTATACTATCGAGGTACATTCAACATGTACTCACAACATTAAATTGAAATTGTCAAAACAATTATTTGTAAAAAGACTAAGATTTCTGATTATTTAAAAGATAAAAAAGCTTGAGACGAGTTAAGCTCCATCTCTAAAACTAACGACCTAATAAGGTAAAAGTTTCTTGTACGCTTCTTTACTTTATCTTTAAAAGTTTGAAGTGAACAAAAATCAAAGTTAGATCTTTATTTCCTAGTTTTAATTATTTATAACATGAATATTATGATGTGTACAAGTGTCCTGTATGGTCTAAAGGAAAGAAAGCACTTCGACTTAGAGTTCATGAAATCTGGTTCTGTTCGATACTGATAAATATGATATTGAAATGAGACCTTAATGAACCTAGAACATATTTTAGATAGGTAAGAAAGCGTACCTTGTATGCGTTTTGTTCGCCGTGCGGATCGGAGAGGTCAATAATCTGTTTCCATACTTCATACCAGCCGTGGTGTTGGGCAAAGTTGTATGTCTCAATGAGGCACTGCTTCAAATCCAGCCACCTGCAAAATACCATCACAATGAGCAAATCCTCAGAAAATAACAAGGATACCAATAAAATATACTAAATAGTTAGGGTTATTTTTGAGTGTTGTTTGTAGTAGGTATATATTTCTTTTGTATTTAGTAATTGAGAGACACACTTTGATACACAAGTGCATTGTGTTTTTTTTAAGCAAAAATAACTCATGTGAATTCTAACAGTAGGTAGAATCTTACCAAGGGCTCGTAAAGAAATGGTGGAGCGCTTCGTAAATCGGTATCTCATCGCCTTGGCTATCCGTGATTGTACCTTGGTGATACAAGTAGCTTCCCCACATCGACAGGTACAGGCACGTGCAAAATCCGATTACACACATGCGACTGAAACAAACAAATTCAAATGAATTACTTTCAATAAAATTAAGTCAGCAGTCACTGTTATGCTGATAGCTTAACAGTTTAGGTTTATCTGCAACACATGTCTTTAAAATTTTACTTGTCTAAAGTAAACTTAAATAAACTATTGTTTTCTGATAATAATCTTATATATATATATATATAAATGTATAATAACTTGTTTTTCTCAATAAAACTTCTGAGAAATACATTTTTTCCAACAGATAAAACATAACCCAGTTCCGCAGTTGGGTACAAAATACAACCTAACCTTTAATACAACCAAACAAGTACCTGAATATGTGGTTCTTCTTGGTGCGGCGGTCCCATTGTTTCGAGAAGGAGTCGAACATCAGTGACGATGTGACAACCATCAGCATGAAGCAGAGAGACTCGTCGTAAAGGTAATACCGGAGGGGGTAGGCCACGTAAGCTCCGATCAATGGCCACTTGAGCGAACCGCGCTCGCGGCCGATGTTGCCCACGTTCCAAACACCTGAAGATTTTATAAATAAAATTAATTAATTAAAATAACTAAGGATTAAAAGTATAACAAGGAATACATATCTTGTTATATTTATTAAAATGATTCTATTGTTTTATTTAATTAAATCATTATATTGTTTTATTTCATTAAGTGATTCTATTGTTTTATTGAATTAAATGATTAGATATATTGTTTTATTTCATTAATTGATTCTATTCTATAATTTCATTAATTGTTGCTATTCTTTTATTTCATTAATTGGTTCTATTCTTTTATTTCATTAATTGATTCTATTGTTGTTAAATAGCCCCCAGTGTCCCATATCAGTATAACTTCTCTCCGGTAGAGGATGTCACCACTATATGTGGCGTCGTCGTATGGTGGAGGCCTATGTCCAGCAGTGGACATGCGTAGCCTAACGATAAGATGATGATGAATCCCTTATTCCAAATATTTGTTTTCATCGGTATTTTAGATTCCACATTGCCCCGTTGACAGGCAAAGACATTCTCCCTTTATTCTTTATTTCATATCATGGGTAAAAAAATATTTTTAAGGATTAATGAGTAAATGCGATATGATCAAGTGTAATCATGTTTTCTTATGGATGTGTAATCAAATCATTCAAAACGTAAGAGATGTAACAAGAGTTTCAAAATGTAAGGCTGTTTAAAGGAGTTAAGTAGGTATTCGTTTGCAATAAAATCATAATTTTTAAGTATATATTTGTACTTTTTCAGTGTGTTTATTAATTTTATAATAGACGAATATTAAATTCAGCGCAACCGAGTTGTTAAAAGCGAAGTCTTTGCAAAAGATTCGTGCGAGGAACTCGTGAGAACCCCAATAACGCTCGATTCTTTAGGTCCATAGCATATCGGTGTATCGTGGATGTTAGAGTGAGGAATGAGATAAATAAACGAGACGCAGGATCTAGGCTCCGCGGCGCAGGGGGAAGGGAGCCGCCGCCTATAAATAGATTACCTGGAATCTACCCTCTGGAAATCAATAAATTGTAACCTGGGCGCTTCTCGGTGACGCCCGGCCAAAGAGACGCTTAATGTCGTCTTTATGATACCGTTTACCTTAGATTACCTTAGATGATCATTTCAGGTTTTCATCAAGACCCTCAAAGGAAGCAAAACTTTTTATTTCTATCGAAAAAAACATTTTATACCCGTTGCTGATGATGGATTGCGAGTAATTTGAAAGGAACAATATAAAAAAAACACTTTACAATGGCTAAATCTTTAGTAGTTCAAATGTTGTTGTATAGGTGCTTATTTTGTAAGCCTAAAGAAATAAAGATGATTTACTTGATTTAAAATTTGTACTAATAAGTTAAGATTTCAATGTTTTTGTGAAAAAGAAATAATTGAAAATATTATTGTTTTTTTATCTTTTCGTTCATAGAAAACCCTTTCCTAACTCGAACCCTGCTTTAAAAAGAAAACTTTCAGCGAGGCGCTGGGTCCCGTAATGCTGTAAATCTTACCTAGAGCTGCTGCGAGCGGGATGAGGAGATTCAAATAGCGAAGATTAAAGATCCATATTCCATCTGGTGGGATGGCATATTGTGCCATCTGCGCCCAAGAGTATCCGACGATCAGCATTCCGGTGAAACGATTCATGGAAAAAGGAGGCTGTGGATCAAAGAACGTAAATTAATATAAAAATTAGAAAACACTTTTTTTGATTGGATACGGGAATAATGAAAAAACTAACAGACTTCAAAATCTTTACATACCTTGCTGATATTAGGGTGATATGTAAAGATTTTGAAAATTACATCTATAAATACATTTCATGAGTCAATGCTTACGGTTTCGTTTTTTGCAAGCACCGTGACTTCCCCATCGTCCTGTGCAAACGCGTGTGATAAATTATAGAGAATGAAAATTAAACAAACACTAATAGGAATCTTCATTTTGAAAGAACAAAGAATTTATGGGCAAGGATGCATGATGCAGCCGGAATGGCTGGACGTTTAAATCATACTGCGCAACAGGCCCGGGAAATCAACAGCGGAGCGGTTGGGCGGGCGGTACGGGCCCTATTCTGCTAGCCTTCGATAAAGCACTCTCATCATTTTTAAAGAGCTTTAACTTAACTACGCTCACGATGTATTTAGAGTTATTGGGTTAAATCGTTAAAATACGATGTAGAACCAAGGTGGAAATGGAATCAAGGGCTAGCTTTTTTCATAGATATAATATACACGTATAAAAAAATATTTTAAAATAGCCGAGAGGATTTTCAGAGTAAAATGCCACCAGGCTACTTGTTTGGACTTGTTTCGATCTACCCCTAAACTAAGCACACGTTCAGTCGAATACCCTGTATGGAAAATCAAGAGCTTTTTAGATACGAGTACCTATATTGTAGGTATTGTCTTCTTATTATGACGAATTACTCTAAAAGATTATTCGATAATTGAGAGTCAAAAGTGTACTTATTGTAAAAACCGCAGGTATTAGGTTTGTATACGAAGGTGTTGGAAAACATTTTCAAAAGTCGCCTAAAACATTGGCTTATCGAGCAATGTTTTTATAGTTATAATGAATTCAAAAATAATTTAATATTTTGTAATTTTTTATAATTTATAATAATTATTACTACTTTTCATTTAATACTTACGAACCGACATGTAACATTTGTTATAATAAATAACTATGAACTATGAAATCATGGTTCAGACAAATATGAACATCGAAATACAGCAGAATAGGCCCCGGCGCGGCGGGCGGCTGTCTACGGGAGAACACGGATTCACCTTAAATCAATAACATCCTGCGCGCGTCACTTTCATGGCCTTTGGGAAAGCTTTACACTTTCTACCTCTTTAACAAGCATTTAAATCTAATATGAGGGTTAATTACTACAAGAATATATTTAAAGACAATAATAAATAAATGTTGCTGGACATTCCGCACAGCATCATCAAATTTTAGATGTCCTGTGGCCTCAGAGCGAATGTCCCCCCCCCCCGCCTTCAGACGAATACATAGGATAGTTTATTCAGGTCATCTATGACGCACGTAAAAGGACGGGGGTTGAATAATGTAGATAGATGTAGTCGGGTATAAAGATGGTTTTCGAATTAACGCACCTAGCTAGCCTAAACTTGGTCGGGAGTCTTTTTAGAGGCAGTTAAAAAAAATTGCGTTTTTTTTTACAAAAACTAAACATCATCATCAACGTATATTAGTCCACAGCTGGACATACGCCTCCCTTAATGCGCGGTAATAAGCCACTTCAACATTCACGTATAAGAAACGATAACTCGAAAACTATTGGTCATCTTGACCACCTCGAGATCATTTTTTATACAAAAAAGCTCAAAAACTAGGAACATTGAGATATAGTAACTATTATGTAATCATCGTAGACAGTATAAGTGTAATATGGTATCCTAATAAACAGAAGTCATCATACAGATCATGTAAGGATGGACTTGGAGGCGAGTGAAATCAAAGAGATCTGTATGATGACTACTGTTTATTAGGATACCATATTATCAAATAATAATCAAATATCAAATAATAGAATTGAGAACCGATTCCTTTTTTGAAGTCGGAAAGTAAATACGTTCGATCAAACAAAAGAACCATGCCTGATGTTTATACCGTTCATAAAATACAAATATATTTATTGATAACAAAAGTTAGGTATAATATGAGTAGTATCTGGTTATTTTTATATACTTAACAATACTATATATCAGAACATTATAATTCAGGATAGAATACAAAAAATAACTATTCGGACGGATTCAATAAGCTGTACTCCTGGACTCGGCGCGTATCGTCAGGAAGTTCCTCTCTCCGCAACCCTAGTCACCGGCTGCTTGAACCTATATTATAGCCAGCCGGTGATCCACTGTTACATTTATTAGAAACGCCCCGCTGTCAAAAAAAAATCAGAAATGCGCTGCCTATTTTTAATTTTAAGCATACATAGGGACAGACATAGAGAAAGCGAGAAGCGACTTTGTGTAATAAATTATTTTTTATTTTTTTCTCTAAATGAAGCTTCTCATATAAATAGACTGGTTGCTCATAATTAAAAATACAAAATTAAAGCAGCGTGCAAATCAGAGTCAGCAGCGTCCGAAATTTACAAAACCATTGGTTTATGAAAAGATGTGACTCCGTCGTGGAAAAGGGGTACAGAGGCGTACACAAGTGTTCTGAATGCGTTGGGTTAGCTTCTTCGTCCGAGTGAGCCATTATCCGAGTTATCCTCTAAGTTAAGCTTACAGAGAAAAAGTGATAGATAGATAAAAGTTTATTTGTTTCCACAGACACACACACACAACAGTGTGTCACATAACTTGATTTTGATGTCGTTCGTTTAAAGTTGGTCAATAATTTCTATAACGTATTTTTGAAACTAAGTGTACCGTCTAAGATATAAGACCCAGATTTCGAGTCTGTACAACATATTCTATGGACACTCCATGTATGTTTACTTTAGGGTTCCGCGACGCTACTGTGAAATCCATCTGCTTTTTCGACCGAAGAATTTACCATTTTAACTTGGCAGGTTAAAGGACCACGTTTTTAGGTTCACATCAAATTCCTACATGCGCCAAATAATTGTTTAGAATTAATACAAAGGTATGGATGAACCCGAGAGATAGCAAAATAAATCGAGGTAGACAATTTAAAAGATGGGAAGATGACATTAGGAAAATAGCCGGTCCGCTATGGATTCGTGCAGCAAAGGAAATCTTTAGAGGAGGCCTATGTCAGAGGACAAGCTGTCACTGAAAAACCAACGTTAGCCTATTTAGATTTATAACATAAATACCTAGATAATAAGGAATAACATAATAATTAGAAGAAATAATTTAAAAAAAATGAAAAACAGCAATAAAGGCTTATATTATTATTATTTTAAGTATATTATTATGGATGAATCTTATCGGCATTTCTTTCTCCTTATAAAAAGTACCTAGTTATAGTGATTAATAAGAAGTTTTTTGTAAATATTAAGTTATTTGTTCTAACATCAATAGTTTTTGCTGCACATGCGATGAAAGACATTTTGTAGCAAAAAAATGTCACATTTATTTACATAGGTAGTAATTAAAGTTTTAGTAGGGACACATGGCACAAAGGTAGGGATCCTTATTTTTGTAACACTAATATATACAATGTATAGACTATGTTACTCAGGGATAATGTACCATGTAACATACATAATTAATCACCTATGACATACCTTGCTAATGATAGCATTGTGACAATTAAGTACAAGTATTAGGTACTATCTTAAAAGAAATACCTATGATTCATTTTATTCAAAGAGGTCAAATTCCAATGGATTTTAGAATTCTAACTATGAGGAGCTGTACACAAAAAAGATGCACTTAACGTAAAAAAAATATGATTTTAAACTCTAATGCTGACTCTTTCGATTGCAGCCACATCACTTCAAAACCCGGGAACACATACAGGTAACTACCATTTTGTTATGAGTTGCAATCGGAAAACAATAACATGGCATCAATGCATATTTTGTAATATGCTGAACTTATGCATTATCAATAGTTTTGCTATTTATGTATGTAATGTGGTAGGGCACGGTCGTGACGAGAGAGTTCATAGTATAAAACAAAGCCGCTTTCTCTGTCCCTATTTCACTTTGTCCCTTTGTATGCTTCATCATCATCATCAGCCTATATTAGTCCACTGCTGGACATAGGCCTCCCCTAATGAGCGCCATAGCGCCCTGTCTTCAGCTTGCCGCATCCAGCATCTGCCAGCAGTCCTTCGCAGATCGTCATCCCACCTTTGTATGCTTAAATCTTTAAAACTACGCAACGGTTTTTGGTGCGTTTTTTTTTAATAGATATAGTGATTCAAGAGGAAGGTTTATACATATAATAAAAGCGTGCGAAGCCGGGGCGGGTCGCTAGTTTTATATAAATATCTGGACCAAAAAACAGACAAGGATAAAATAGACACTCTGAACACCTTCATTATGAATTGGTGATACATATTATGAGGATAACAAAACCCGGATGTGAGCTGCCCAAGCTGATGTTAGTGCCACAAATTTGAGTATGCAGACACACATTAATGGCTATATAGGTACAGCTTGATGATGATGATGATTCAATAACTCGCTGATTTGTAGTAAGTAATTGAACATTTTTTTATCAAAAAACCCCTAAAGTGGAATGAATAAGAATCCTTTAAATCAGCAAAGAACATAGGAATTCCCATACGACAAAGTAATATTGATTTTGTATAGCTATGTTAATCTTTAATTAATCTTGGTAGTTTTCTTATTTCATTGATTTTCATAATGTAGAAGTAATTAGGAGTTGGCAATTGTTACAGCGGCAGTGTGTTGTATTGTTGGTAATTAGTAACACAATTTCTACAGCTATTGATCTTTGTGTTGATAAGCATCAAATTCACTTGAAGTGGCTTATGTTTTCATTTAAGAAGTAACTGGAATCCTGTATTCTCTGCTTGTTGAAGGTAATTGAAAATACCTACCTAATGCCATTGAATAGGTAGGTATTTTCTTTTCTTATTAATGATGGATTAATAATGGACATGTCAAAGTGGTAAGTAAGAGCCTCTGGATGAGCTTTTAACCTCACATAATTAAAATGTTGATCATCAGTTACATTTGTTTTTAGAACACTTTTTCAAACCTAATAGTTTAGAGATCCGACTGCAGGATTAGGCTGCTCAACGGTTTTTGCTCAAACCATTTTTTTATGAATGTTTGTAATTAGGAGAATATATATATACCTATACCAAGTTGCCTATCAAAATTTGACTGCATTATTTGAATGGATTTTTGGAAAAACTGTTAAGTAAAACACTAACTTTCTTAAAAGGCTTAAAAGTGTAGCAAAGCCGGTAATTGCTATCTTCGTCAGACAGATGATGTTGCGCTCTTACTCTCTCTGGCAACCCTCATTTCTGGCCTGTTTTTAGTAGACATCCAGATATGATAATAAAGAGAAAATAACTGTAGATATGCAAAACAATGGATAGATTGAATAATGTACCTTACATTTGATTTTCTTGTAACTGTAATGTTGTATTATGGAAGCCAACAATACAATAACAATAATTTTACACAGACCAAGCATCATTCCTTACTTACAACGGCTCTTGGTGAAGAATACACAAGGTCTAGGAAATCTAGAGAAATAACAGAAAACTTATGTCAATAAAGTATGCAAAGAAAAGTAAAAGAAAGTTTAGCAAATTATTTCAAAAATCAGTAACTAAAATATGCAAAGAAAAGTAAAAGTTGAGTCAGCTCAGGTATGTGACCCCATTTTATAATAGTACTGACCTTTGGGTTCCTTTGCATTTTGCCAATTAGCTCGTTCATGTATTTCTGGTCTTCATTCGCGTCCTGCACGTACTTCCGGACTTTCAGAACCTCCCCGAGCCAGCCTATCCCGAAGCCACCGAGGGTTGTCCACCAAACGAACCCGTGCCTGTCCCTCCCCAGATAGTAGTGGTGCATTCCAAATAATCCCCCGAACATCCATAGCATATATGCCACAAAGAGAGATTTTTTGGGTCTGTTGGGGTTTTGAACATATCCGGCACCATTTGGAACCATTTTCACGACCACGGAACTGTGTCAAGTAACGTTACCTTTCGATGAAAAAGTTTCTATGAAAACTTTTGCATTTTACTGAATAACCAAGAGCTGAAGAAGGTTGAAGTTAATTGTGCTTACGGCAAAGAATAACTCCGCGGGGAAATATTCCTGCTTTTAAGAAAAACTAATTCAACAATCAACAAGAATTTTTACTGACGCGTCTTCGTACAAATTCGTAAACGTAAACATGAATGACGTGTGTCATTATGTCAATCACGACGAACACAGATAGACTAGAGTAGTAGAGATAATTAACGAATGAAATTTGTCTTGAGCGAGTGAATGAATAATATCTTATTTCTTAGAACTTTCGAAAGTTTGGTCTTCGTACGTCTACCATGAGTTTTTGCTCGCTAGCGACTGTAGTAAAAAATGTAGGTATGAAAACTTGAATTCTGGGATAAAATATAGCCTATGTATTATTCCAGACTATAATCTTATATCTGTGCCAAATTTAATCCAGATTCGTTTAGTAGTTTTTGCGTGAAATAGTAACAAACATCCATCCATACTTACAAACTTTCGCGTTTATAATATTAGTAGGATTTAAGAGGTTTATTCGCAGCAGTGGTCACTAATGAGCTGCAATGATGATGTGAAAGTTTCTATATAAATAGACCTCAATTTTGCTGTTTTAATTAGGTAGATACCTACCTATTGATTAGGTACCTACTACCTAACTTAATTCTATGCTCTTGTTTTAGGAACTAAACAACATCCTAAAAACATGACTTGGAGAAGATACAGATTAGAAACTTCATGGAAATTTTTATTCATATGGGTACCTATCCAATTTATACAGGAAACAAAGCATTACATAGGTACCTAGTAATAAATATTATAGTACTTACCTACTTAGGTACTGCTTGTAACATTACTGGCAAACTTGCTCCATAACTTGGAAAATATACCTAATAAATTAATGTTAATACTTAATTACTTAGGTAGGTACTTATTGCTTCTTATAGATTAACTTAAGTTATAATAAAAATATAGGTAATATTTCAAACAGTGTTTTCACTTAATAAATAGGAAGGTCATTGTAATATTCCCTCACTATTCTGTCTTTTGCTCTGTCTCATGTGAATTGTGGGGATCAACTTTCCTATCAGCCAGCCAACCAACGACGTTGTATTTTGAACAACAAATTTATTAATTATATTACCTTAACTTGTTTTAAGTTTTCCAATACACAGGCCAATGCACTGTTTAATGTGGTATGATCACAAAAGAACTCAGTTATTTTGTGACCATGGCAAATGAAACTGTGCAGAAATATCAGAATACCTACTTACTCAAAACAAATCAATCAAAATCGGTAAATATCCCATTTTAAATTATATTATCGTTGGTTGCCTTATTTATATTTAGGTACTTAGTGTAGTTAGTGTTCTGGTTCAAAAATGAACCGAAATTAAAATGGCTCCTGATTCCTGCGTTTTTCTTCATCACTAGGTAGGTACAGAGTATTAATTTGACTGTACCTTGGTAAACGTTTAATAACTGAGATAGGCCCTACATTTCCCGCCTTATAAATAAGTATTGGCTTTGACTTTCTGTTAAAAGTACTAGCCAATCAGTAACCTCGTCCAAAGAGGAGTTGGCCAATCCGGTGTCTTCCCGCCACCGGCCGCTACGTCAGATGTACGCTTGTGGCGCCGACATCTTTTTTCTTCATTGGCGTTTAGTTTCCCGCCGAGTACAGACGTGCTACCAAATACGCAGCACGCTTTTAAAGAAATATTCCAGAAAATGTTTCAAAGTGCATACAAGGATTATTGCAAAGTGCACATAGTATTCTAAAGGTTTGGTGTAAAATTGCATTACTGCGTAAGTACATTTTTCTTTGTCTACACCACTACATACCCACATTTTTTCAATAAAATGGTAATTTGCGAAATAAGTTTCGTAATTTGTTTTTGGACTAATGAGTCCATTCTATTTATATTTTGTTGGAGACTCACGAGTCGCACACATGTCGCATGGTTAGTACGAAAGCATACGCCTTTTTTACCTTGCACTAAGACCGTGACATTTTTCTTATTATTTGTGCTCGAAAGCACGTGGTTATATTTGTTTTAATGACAAAAGCCGAAGCTTTTTACAACTACCTGGCATGTGCCAGTGGCAAAATTTTTCTTCTATTACTCCTAAGTAAGATTTTAACGGTTTTTCCGTTCGATTCGTTAGAATTTATTTTGAGGTTATATGTTGCTATGTGCTAAAATACTTATTTTTCTAGCAAGGATGTAAACACGATATCATATGCAAAATTCTGACCGATGTCGTGAAAACGAGACTTGAAAGACAACTGGAGAAGGAGGTCAATATTGGATGGTAATGGAAATAACATCGTGAGTACTTTAAAATATCGTTGTTTTGGTTATTCTGGGCCACGCAGCCACGTGGGCAACGCGTACGATGTACGATACTTTTGGTTGTCACCTGCCCGTAATTTATACGCGAATATACAAAATATGAAATGTTGAGTGTATCTGCACACTTGCGCAAATAACACGTGGCCTACACCCAATGTCGTCGGGTGGATTAATCTAATAGGTTGTCTAACCTATTTTCTGCCTAACCATTGCACAGCAGGTGGTTTTGCAAGGGCACGGAGTGTTAATCTAGGTTGGCAAGAAAGTAACTTTTTTTTCAGGAGCGGGTAGATACATATTTCATTGCCTATTGTTTTTGTACCAAACAGAAGTGTAGAAAATGCAAATATAAACATGTGTTTCAAGTCCACGATTGACAAGATATATTTCAAGGATAAATACTGATATGTTCTATGTTCCTATTTTTCGATATGAGCTAAGTACCTTGATTTTTAAGCAAAACACCTCGCAAGAATAAAACAATGGCTGGCGCATTGTCATCTCCTTGTAAGTATATAATAAAACCCTCGCAGGGTTCATAACGCACCCTCGCAGGGCTGCGATGACAAAAATAAAATTCGGGCGCACCGAATATTTTTCAGTTTTAGATTATCTTGGACAAAGAATAATACCCTCGCAGGGTTGTTTTAACGCCCTCGCAGGGCTACAACGGCTGGCGCATTGTCATCTCCTTGTAAGTATATAATAAAACCCTCGCAGGGTTCATAACGCACCCTCGCAGGGCTGCGATGACAAAAATAAAATTCGGGCGCACCGAATATTTTTCAGTTTTAGATTATCTTGGACAAAGAATAATACCCTCGCAGGGTTGTTTTAACGCCCTCGCAGGGCTACAACGGCTGGCGCATTGTCACCTTGCAAATATATCATAAAACCCTCGCAGGGTTCATAACGCTCCCTCGCAGGGCTGCGATGACATAAATAAAATTCGGGTGCACCGAATATTTTTCAGCTTTAGATTATCTTGGACAAGGAATAAAAACCCTCGCAGGGTTGTTTAAACGCCCTCGCAGGGCTACAATGGCTGGCGCATTGTCATCTCCTTGCAAGTAAATATACAATAAAACCCTCGCAGGGTTCATAACGCACCCTCGCAGGGCTGCGATGACATAAATAAAATTCGGGCGCACCGAATATTTTTCAGCTTTAGATTATCTTGGACAAGGAATAAAAACCCTCGCAGGGTTGTTTTAACGCCCTCGCAGGGCTACAATGGCTGGCGCATTGTTATCTCCTTGCAAGTATATAATAAAACCCTCGCAGGGTTTATTACGCTCCCTCGCACGACTGCGATGACATATAAAATTCGGGCGATCCGAATATTTTTCAGCTTTAAATTGTCTTGGACGTGATGAGCATTATTCTGGAATGAAGAGTCTTATTCAACATAAATATGTGTTTACATAAGCTTCAGAAAGGGTTGCTTGTTTGGATAAAGGAATTCATCGTGGTGGTGTACCTCCACCAGCGATGAATTCCAGGGTATCGCGTACCTACTCACAACAACTTCCAGGAAGGCTAACTATAAAAGCATCGTGGTGCACCTCCAACAGTGATGAAAATAAAAAGTCCAGGGTATCGTGTACCTATTGACTAGAACTTCCAGGAAGGTTAACAATTATTAAATAGAAGCATCAAAATAAAAAGTGCAGGGTATCGCGTACCTATTGACAAATGTCTTACCAATATCTATGTATGTATATGATTCGTGTATTGCATACCTATCAACAAAAGATTTGGGAGGTTCGATACCTATATAGACGGAGTTTCTGTTCTTGTTAGACATTAACATTCAGAAGGAGCTGTTTAGCTGAAGGAATAATAAAATCTTCTGATAAACCGTACTAGTGACAAAAGTCATATAAGAATATCGTAAGAAACTCGGGCTGATAAGCGTGATGCGTTGATAAATTTATCGATTGGCTGATATTTTTATAGGCAAATTATAAATTGCGTATAGCAGCTGGTTGAGGTGTCATTGTGAATTAAGGGCAAGCCTAAGCCTTCGAGCTGAATTACATTCTACATAGTCTAACTCAGAGTTACTATTTTTTACACTGTATGATATGTGAACGGTAGCAGATATAAGAACCCTTTGGATTCATGAGATCGCAGGAAAGACTCTAAGGTTAACATATAAGTTATTCAGTCTACCTACAAAACTTCTCATTGACGAGACAAGTTCTTTAAAATGATTAACAATTGTAGGGTGGGTACCACGAATAACTATGGAAATGAATTATAAGATAAATACTGCCCACCCGCACTAAAAATTTAGTGCCTATTATTAGAACCTTTCGTATCCCTCATTCCATTACGAATTTGAATGTTGCGTGCGTGAGATAGTTGTTAGTATAAATAAGGTAGCTTCTACCAAAAACACAATATCTTTCACAAAGTTGCCTTCAGTATCAAGATACTGTCTATCAGTGGATATGTCCACGCAAATGTATGGGTCTAGCTCACTCACTGGCCTGACCGTTTTTAAGAGTACATTGTCTAAAAGACTTTACTTGTCAGACAAAAAGAAGGAGATTTGGTGAAAGTACTGGCGTTGCGGTACTAACTTAATATACCTACCTGTATAGGCTCTGAATTGTACTCAACCCATATCCGGATTTATGATTGTGGGAACGATAAGGGTGTGAACGATAAGAAACATTCCCGTGTTTATTTACAACTACCCTCTTCATACTTTTTATAACCGGTGGCATTTCTTGGTTATCTGTATAAAGATGTGTACGGTAATGAACGTTCACGCGTTTATTTACAACTACCCTCATCATACTTTTTATCATAAGTGGCATTTCTGTTATCTGCTTTGTATGATAAATTGTTGAATGTATTCTCAACTGTATTAGACATCACAAATACTAGTACATTTTTAGAATTAATATTTGAAACTGTCATCATCATCATTTATAGAAATGACCGTGAGCAATTGAGGGTTTACGCACTACAGTAATAAAAACCTTGGAAAGTAGTCAGTCTTCTTTTTGAACGTCAGTAAAGGACAGCCACTGTCCTTGACGTAAAGAATTGTTTATATTTTATATAGTGTTACACTATTCTTTACAAGTAAGCGATCATTGTCAGCTTCTAAACTCTAGCACTCTGTGATAGATTAATAAGAATAAAAGTGCATCTATATTATCGCTTCTTAAGCGATGACGTCAGATTTTCAGTAATTGGTCGTGAGATGTTTCAACATAACTACTAGTTAAACGGAAAATGGTTCTTGTTTATTATTTTATAAACATTGTAGTACAACAGACACTACTGCATCTCAAATGAAGAGCTTGTTTTCGAGGGACATTGACAATGGGTGAGGTATTCATGCACAAGTATAATACCTACAGTGTTACAAATAACGTTGGTTCTCGAAGTAAACTTGTTTTCACTGTCACAAGCTGCTTAGTAATCTAGGGTTTGCTAGTTACCATTATTGGTATTAATTTTATTGATGTCTCAATAGACCTCTCTATATTAAGTACCTATATGCTCTCGGGTGAGAATTTGTAAATCTATTCGGTATGATATTCGAATAACATTAGAAGGATACCCAGTGCGTATTTAAGAGCAAAACAAGTACCTATAAGGGAAAAAGAAATAGATATACCTGTATTTTTAGCTACGTGTATCGGATCTAAGATTTCTTACGCTTCTACAGTGGAAATGTACACAAGTCTTATCGCAAAACTTGTAATCTAGTCCAAACATTGTGGGGAGGAAAAACCAGTTATTCAAATGTTTTATAAGAACTTCCCATAACTGGACATTTTAGATGAACATACAAAGCTTCACTATAGTTATAACGGTTCATAAAGTACCTACTCAGGTATTACAGCGCACTGCAATAAATTGAAATTTTAATGTAACTGTTTTCCCACATGCTTTCAATTGGTTAAAACGAGTACTATGTCCAGAAAATTAATGAGTTAAATACCTAGTAACTACCTACTCACATTTTGGACCGATATTTTAGTTTTCAGTTGTGCAATGATTTACTGTCACCGAAGGTCGTACACATTGCAAAAGTTGCAAAAACTGTTTCTAAAAGAAGTTAAGCTGCTGAAGTATTATTATACAGTTAGGTATACTGATACAATACGAACATATTTAGCAATTTATTGTTATAAGTTTATCAGTCATCAGTACCCAATCACTCAGAACATATTCATGCTGAGCTGGGCGGCCCTATTGTATGATACTGTGTGGGGTTTTGTTCAGAATTATTTATTTATTATACTAGGACGATGGCACATTCTATCATCATCATGATAGAGTGCGATAAATTTGTTTAAAAATGTTAATTGTCTTTTGGACCATACGTATTGCAGTTTTGAATGTCACAATGACTAATTTGTATTCAAAGCGACGTGGCTTACGATTATAACATTATTTAAAAAATAGTAAGTTCACATTGGCGTTGAGTGTCTTCACCACCACCAGGCGATAACAAACACGTCTCAGTTATTAAACGTTTACCAAGGTACAGTCAAATTAATAGAAGCGTTTTACATAAAATAAAACGCATATTAATTTACTTACCTTGGTAAACGTTTACATTTTAAATTCTGCCTGGTGATATTCGACGCAATGAAGAAAAAAGATGTCGGCGCCACAAGCGTACATCTGACGTAGCGGCCGGTGGCGGGAAGACACCGGATTGGCCAACTCCTCTTTGGACGAGGTTACTGATTGGCTAGTACTTTTAACAGAAAGTCAAAGCCAATACTTATTTATAAGGCGGGAAATGTAGGGCCTATCTCAGTTATTAAACGTTTACCAAGGTAAGTAAATTAATATGCGTTTTATTTTATGTAAAACGCTTCTATTAAACAAAGTCGCTTTTTCTGTCCCTATGTCCCTATATCCCTTTGAATGCTTAAATCTTTAAAAGTACCCAACGGATTTTGATGCGGTTTTTTTTAATAGATAGAGTGATTCAAGAGGAAGGTTTATACGTTAGCCGGGGCGGGTCGCTAGTACTATTATAAACGTTAAAGTTCTAATGTACCTATGTAAGTAAATCATACAGACTAAAATTATATACCTATTGGGCTGAAATTTTATAAACCTACTTAGGTGCATATAAATATCATCGAGATACGTGGTTCTAGCCCTCGAATAAAACAAAAGGTAGGACCTGCTTTTCACCCTATATAGATCAGTTTCCATGGGATAGAAATACGTAATAAGCAGCGTCTCGAGGTTTCACCCGCGTAATTCCCATTCCTAGGAATTCCGGGATCCTGTGGGAAAATATAGCATATGTGTTATTCAAGACTATAATCTATCTCTGTGCCAAATTTCATCTATATCCGTTCAGTAGTTTTTGCGTGAAAGAGTACCTACAAACATCCATCCATTCATTTACAAACTTTCGCTTTTATAATATTAGTAGGATGGGAAAGTCTGTGAATGATTGTTATAGGTAGGTAATCTCCAGTAATACCTACCTAAGGTAGGTAGGTATAGTTATTATTATTAGTCCACAGCTGGGCATAACCCCCTCCTAATAAGCTCCATAGCACCCTGTCTTCAGCTTGCCGCATCCAGATCTGCCTGCAATTAATCGTCCGCAGATGCGTCATCCTACCTACCTGGCCAGAGGTCTTGATCTATAAAATTAATACTTATAACAGAACGTAGTAATGCTAGATCTTAGACTTATAATAATTAATAGGCAAGTTTTCAATCGATAGGTACGTACGTTATACCTAAGTGTGTCATTTGTTGTAATCGGGCATGTAGTTTCAACGATACGTGGGAACAAAAAATCGGATGTATATTGTATAATATCTACATATTTTATAGGAATAGGGAGCCAAACTCATAAACCTCCTTCGTTTGGAAGTCGAGTAGAAAAACAAGACTTCTACCCAAACATTGGTCAAATGGTCATACAAATTATGCGCTAGGAGCATTGTGATTGTGAAGCTTTGAATTCGACATTAACTCTGCCTTTATGAGGACATGGGCTGTCGCGAAAGCGAAAAATTATTCTCAGACCTACATAGGTAGTTGGTAGGTTGATACAATGACAGCTGACTGGCTGGTATGACAAGCTAGAGGCTAAGGGCGGCCACATACATCAGTTTTGAAAGAAAGAAAGAAAACTTATTTATTGTCTTAGCACTACTACACAAAACTAAACAGACTTACAGCTTGGCAAAAAAGTCTTGAAACGGAACTAATTTTTTTGTTTAATGGCAACATTTTTAAAACAATGACGTTTGATGTAAAATTGTAAACAAAGATTACGAATTCTCGGATTTTTTACTTGGATCGGTCAAGCGGTGGTGATAAAGTGACGAAAAGTGAAAAATAATGAATAAAACAGTTAGAAGTGCTGCCAGGGAGGTTATTTATAAGGTATACAGGCGATGTCTGGCAGAATTTGAGGCCAGAACTATTCTTTCAGATCTCAACAATGTTTTTCAAAGAACCGCTGATATGACAGGTTTGTGAGAGTTTGTTTTGTAATTTTAAGTTGAATCAAAGGTAACTTGATGCTCCTAAAGCAGGATTAAATTAAAGTACCACGGAACAAGTGAAATATTCAACAATAAACATCGGGCAGTTAGGTTATGTTTACGTTTGTTCTGCGTACTCTGCTATAGCGCGGGCATAGAATTTGATACTTGAGCTAGACTAGCTAATATGTAAATCTATTTCTACATAATTTAAAAGTTGTGTTATTTCTTTGTAATAAAGTTAATATATCGTTTGTATTTTAAATGGTCTAGAAATTAGGTGCCTAAATAATAAAGATAAGATAAAGGTATCATAAAAAGTTTCTTCTTTATAGGAAGCAGCTGAGCGTGCTAAAACGGAACGGTTCCAAGCTATTACGGAGGAGGATTGGAAGAATTCGTGCCAGCACGTAATAAAAATAGAAAAGGAATACTGTGAGAGAGAACTTACAATGCAATGTATTAAATTTTAATTTACTTTATATTTTTTTCTTTGTATACTTACATAACGAGAACCTTGCTCAATTAAACAATATTTACTGATACTAGTATACTATGTGTGGAAATAAATGTACGTATAACAGAAATATACACCTATGTATCAAGACTAGCTTGGTGCGCTATAGGTGTTGCCATAAGGACCTACAGTGGCGCCCCCATTATTTTCTACTCTTTTTTGCCAAGCTATATAATATAATATTTTTTTCCGATCAAAACAAAGGATTTTTGATCGGGTAAAATTGAATCGAACATTTCGGATTTATGGAATATATATAAGCCTTAAAATTGGTAGGGAATGATATAGGTTTTCTTTGTGCCATAAATATATGTAAAGTCATGACAGAAAGTTCCATAAACTCGAAAATAAATTACAGTGCGTAACCCTCGTGGTTCGATCGCCTCACACTTGGCAGTTTTATTCCATCTGAGATATCCGTGACCATAACCACAAAGATTTTCTGATATAAATAATAGTAAGTTTAATGATCATCGATTAAATTTGCATTGTAAGTGGATAGGCAGACTATGCGTCAGCATAATATGTAGAGAAAACTACAATATGGAGTTTTTTGTAAGATTTATAGGTAACCTAAGGACTTATCGAAAGTTGTGCCAAAATCCGCATTCCACTTGTGTCCTTCGCCTTAACATTTTACTACTTGAAGATATTTGCAGTCCGAGACATTTTGAAAATCGGTATACTTACAGCTTGGCAAAAAAGTCTTGAAACGGAACTAATTTTTTTGTTTAATGGCAACATTTTTAAAACAATGACGTTTGATGTAAAATTGTAAACAAAGATTACGAATTCTCGGATTTTTTACTTGGATCGGTCAAGCGGTGGTGATAAAGTGACGAAAAGTGAAAAATACTGAATAAAACAGTTAGAAGTGCTGCCAGGGAGGTTATTTATAAGGTATACAGGCGATGTCTGGTAGAATTTGAGGCCAGAACTATTCTTTCAGATCTCAACAATGTTTTTCACAGAACCGCTGATATGACAGGTTTGTGAGAGTTTGTTTTGTAATTTTAAGTTGAATCAAAGGTAACTTGATGGTCCTAAAGCAGGATTAAATTAAAGTTTCACGGAACAAGTGAACTATTCAACAATAAACATCGGGCAGTTAGGTTATGTTTACGTATGTTCTGCGTACTCTGCTATAGCGCGGGCATAGAATTTGATACTTGAGCTAGACTAGCTAATATGTAAATCTATTTCTACATAATTTAAATGTTGTGTTATTTCTTTGTAATAAAGGTACTATAGCGTTTGTATTTTAAATGGTCTAGAAATTAGGTGCCTAAATAATAAACTGAAAAAGGTAAGATAATGGTATTATAAAAAGTTTCTTCTTTATAGGAAACAGCTGAGCGTGCTAAAACGGAACGGTTCCAAGCTATTACGGAGGAGGATTGGAAGAATTCGTGCCAGCACGTAATAAAAATAGAAAAGGAATACTGTGAGAGAGAACTTACAATGTATTAATAACAATGTATTAAATTTTAATTTACTTTATATTTTTTTCTTTATATACTTACATAACGAGAACCTTGCTCAATTAAACAATATTTACTGATACTCGTATAGGTATGTGTGGATATAAATGTACGTATAACAGAAATATACACCTAAGTATCAAGACTAGCTTGGTGCGCTATAGGTGTTGCCATAAGGACCTACAGTGGCGCCCCCATTATTTTCTACTCTTTTTTGCCAAGCTATAAGATACAACATAATTTAAAAAAAAAACTAAGACAAAGGAGTAAATTCAGCTTTTGCTGCATGCTTAAGCAAGCAAAGCATGCAGCGCTGTTTTCCTGATTCGGAAACCGTATCATGAAAAATCCCGTACAATTACCACACACATGGGTTTTTACCGTTCGGAATACCTCGATTAGTCTTGGAGTAGCTTCACTGGAGTTCACACGTTTGGAAGAAACATGGATTTCGACGACGATTTCCTCCTTGCAATTGCATTTTTATTTTATCAGAAAAAGAAAAAGTGTCGTCGTTACTGGGTACATCCACTAAACATATTAAACATATCATTTATACATTTATTATAACATTAACAGAGGGCCAGTATTATGTGAAAAGAGCTAAATTACGAGCCTATCCAGAAAGATTCTTTGATTATCATCGGATGTGCAAGCTCTTTCAATGAATTATTTGGTAGAATAAGAGACAATTCCTGTAGAAGAAAGACTTGTTCTTACATTCGAGCTAGTGGTTTATGAACGCTAGTGGTTTACGATTATGAATAATCGATTATCAAGATGAACGTTTGCAAATTTAAGGAGGAACAGCCTGCTGGCGAAGCATCTCGATTATATAATTTTTTTAAATGCTAACTGATGTTGGACTGAGATTGGAAATTAATTCATTTCTTTGATTATTTGTGTTGTTTTTTCAAATAAATGAGAGATACACTTCTGTTTTTTTTGTTGAATTTTTATAATCTGTAATCCTTGTTAAGGGAATAATAATAGGTACAAATCGATTAATAATCGATTATTTATCGATAACCTTTCTTTGCATTATCGATTAATCGATTAGATAGGTAAATAATCGAATCGGCACACCTTTAGTTCGAGCGTTCCGTTCGGAATTTTCGAATGTGTGTGGCGGTCCCTACAAAATGTAGGTAGGTTTTGCATCCGTGACGTTTTTTTCCGTCAGGAATTCCGGATGCACGGGCTTACATTCGGAAAGAACGGACGGAAAAAAACTGTACCAAAAGTTATCGATTGTGTGTGACAAGCAATTACTTTTGTGTGCATTTACTGCGTTCGGAGCCTCGGTTTCGGAAAACTGATCAGGAAATTGAATCATGAAAACTGATTGTATGTGGCCGCCCTAATAGCTCGTACAGACGCTCCGATTTGGTTGGTGCCAGCCATATCGGAACCGACATGGCAACCATTCCAACATTGCTACAGATTGTCCGACGGTTGGCCTTCCAGCCGTCAGTTGACTTTGCTATGAAGTAGTGAACGGACGTCTTGCCACCTGATGCCATGATTTTTCAACGTTTTTAAAGTAGCCGCACTATCTATTTTTCTTAAAACGTCCAGCATAATCAAATACGCTTGATTTCTGGCATCTCTATTGGCGTAATCTTTGTGACTTAAGTCCCACAAACAGAGAAAGTCTTTTTAATGTTCAAATAACTTTATTATTGATGACCGATGTGGCTCGGTGGGCGAAGGTCCGCCTGCGACGCAGGAGGTTGCGGGTTCGATTCCCGCCTCGGAACAAATTTGTGTACGATCTGCAGAAATTTGTTCCGTTGGTCTGGGTGTTGTATTTATTATTTATTTATTTATTTATCGGAGCTGCCAGCTTAACATATTGAAAATGAGATACATAATACTTGACGATCAATGTGGCATGGCGGGCGATGGTCCACGGTTGCCCTTGTAGCGACATATTGACCCGCCTAAAAGTCGATAGAAGTCGCTATAAATTTTTTTCTCGCTAAATGTGGAATTTTGTCCACTAAGCATTCATAAAATCCCCTAGTTCTAGCGACAAAGTCGCTAGAACGGCAACACTGAATGCGACTGAGCCGATTTGGTCGGAACAAAGCCTCCATACGTTCCGATTTGGTTGGACCGACTAACGATTTGGTTTGGTCGGATCGCCGGCGCATCCGACTACCGTCCAACCAATATTAATAATAATTATGTCGGACCGACCGCTCTCCACACGTTCCGATTTGGTCGTGGTCGGATGGTTGGCTCCAACCGAATCGGAGCGTCTGTACCAGCTATTAAGCCTACGAAAGGGGCGTGCGCGCACGCAGCGCCCTCCGATGCTGAACGGTCAAGCAGTCTAATTCATTCTTTCTGGCACGAGTCGACGTGACGAGCGGCGGCGGGAGGACACATTGGTGAGTAACTTTGAGTTACTGCGCATGCAATTGGGAACCTTTGCCACAGATATTAGAATCAGATTCAGATTATTAGGTACTATTGTGTGTTTGCAGACCAACGCATTGTTGGTCTGTCTGCGGACAGGTAGATCAGTTTAGAGCGTGGCTCGGGATGGCTATGGGGTAGATTAGAGGCCATAGCGGGATGCGTCCCCGTAATACTAAGAATCAGTAACCAGAGTACCCGATGGAACAACAATCAAGCCTGATGAATTAGTCATCATATCCAGGTGGAAAATCCATCAGTAAAGATGAAATATGCATCGAACCTGGTGGAACAGCCACCGCAATGTTACATGATCTGATTTCAGGTCTACCTTCATACTTTTTTATGTTTCTTGCTTACCTATAATATTCGTCATAATCAATATAATTAAGGTATGAGGCGACATGGTGGAGATGCAGGGATCGAACAGTTATTCGGCTGTCAAAAATAGAATGCTTGCCTACAATATTGTTTCTATAAAATGTCATGCGGGTAGATTTTCTTTTTGTGCTCGCACTGACGAAGCGGAGTGACTCAGGTAATCTCTCTAAATGATCATATAATATTGCACGACTTTGTGCTCGAATGTGCTAGGTTGTCAATAATTATAACGATTTACACCGAGGTAATAATAAAGTTCATTATTCTGCGTAATCATTATTTTTACACTATAAGAGTGGTGCGGATTTTACACTAGGTATATTATTATTTACTCGTAAAAATTGATTCTTGCACAAGAAGGGGTAATTTACCTACATAGTCGTAATGCAATACAATATCTTAAAAAGAGATAAAGAGATTTGGGACATTAAGCGGCCTTACTTCTGCCAGGCAACCTGCGTGCGAAGTTAAATTCAGACATTAGAGCAATTAGGTCCACTTGTGCCAAAACTTCGAGTTAAATTAATAGCTCGAGGTTTGATAACTCAGGGTTCGATTTTAATATTTTCGTCTCGCTGTTTTTATTGCACCATTAGAATTTAGCCCTATTGTCATATTCATTCATTCTTTTTACATCCGGCAAAATATAGTAGGAGGAATGCTGAATGATTCGAGTGTAATGCTCTCTTTCGCTCCACCCTACTTGGAATAAGTCTATTTCTTTCTGTTAGATTTGGAATGACACATGGTTCTTGGTCACATTATATTGTAATGACTCGACGATGCGCGACGTTCTGTTTTGATTGAAGTGTTCTGTCCAAAGAGTATTATATTATGTATAATAATATATAGGTTCTGTCATTGCTTTTCATTGTTTTGTTGTGCGTGGTGTTTTAATTTTACGGAAAAATGGAAAAGAAACCTCGGTTACGCGGCCCAAATTTCACACATAGTGACAATTTGCTACTGTGCGACGCAGTAGCGAAATACAAACACTTGATAGAAAATAAAAGAACTGATGACCCAGAGTTAGTTGACTTAACTCTCCCACATCAGCGGGTTAAAAATTTAACTCTAGGTTAACTCCTAACTCTTGGTGGTACAAGACATGATTAGATTTTAACTCCAGAGTAGTATCTAACTCTGAGTAATATTTGTTAATCTAGCTTGGCGCAAGTGGGGCTTAGAGGGGTTCCCTTATTTAGGACACTGGCACAATAAGCGGCCTTACTTCTGCCAGGCAACCTTCGTGTGAAACAATTATCTGGACACGCCATGGAACTAAAATTTTGACACTTTGGTTAGCATAAAGCATAATCTGGCACCTATTAAAATATAAAGTATTTGTGACCTGTATGGTAGGGAGAAGGAGGTAGCTTAGGACAGGGGCACCTTTAGACATTGGAGATTACTCCAAAACCATCTACATTTTTTTGGAAGAAAATGCATTTTAATATTCAACACTACTACTACAAACCATGACATATCATTCACCACGCTGTCAGCTGTAAAACTGATTTTATTAGCAGGTCGGGTTTTCCGTTGGCTGGAGTACATTTTTCATCTGAACTCCGTAAGGGTTTATTTGGTCACTTTGAGAATAAATTATATGTTTTTTTATAGTTTCTATTAAGTTTGGGTATCCATGCATGGATAGAGGTGCAAGGCTGGAGTACATTTTTCATCTGAACTCCGTAAGGGTTTATTTGGTCACTTTGAGAATAAATTATATGTTTTTTTATAGTTTCTATTAAGTTTGGGTATCCATGCATGGATAGAGCCTACTGTATTAGTTTCTAAAGTAATAAAAAAAAAAATGTGACACAAAGTTTTTTAAATGACCCCTTGGGGTAGGTTAGGACTAGATATTAGGGGGCACTTTAGGACATGTCATAATGTGTGTGATTGGTAATATAAAAAGTTTTCATTTGTTTTAAGTTGCTTATCGCCGAAGCAAATATAAGAAAAATATAGCATCAATCAGTTATTTACAAAAGAAGAAGTTATGGTGGAAAAATATAAGTATTTTAAAATCATCAAAGATAAATTATGGTTTAATATCAATAAAACCAGTTTGTTGGCGTACCAATGTACTAAGGATTTAAAAAATATACAAGAGGCATGGGAAATGAATAAAATTGCTGGTATTGAATGGTAGAAAAGAAAAGAAGATGAGTGGTTGATATTAATATTGGATCATCCTGACAAAGCTCCCATCACCCGATGAATGAAAGCCCTTCCAGAACTGCTGCGATAATTTTAGATTAGATTTTTCAAGATTTATACTGTGTGTGTTATTTATCCTAATAATAAATGACGCATAATAATCTACATATTTAATGATTTCATGTTTGAGTAACTGCATTTTCATAGTTTCTAAGTTTGGTTGATGTCATGTACGAATTTAATTGTGATAATTGAAGAATTTATAGTTTTTAACTAAAATATTTCATAATAATGAAATAATTACTCAAATATTTAATTTTAAAGATTTTATTACTATCATATTATCATACCCAGTAGCGTCCCAAACTACCCCCCAAGGGGGGCAGTTTTGGACATTGTCAGTGTCTTACTAAAATGAAAATTTTGCATAATCTACTTAATAAACATGTTTATTTTATTATTGATTTGTAAAGGAAAAATATGAATATAGGTTTTACCGCATAAAACAAACAAAAAATTTAAAAACAAAAAAATCTACGACCTATTCTTAAAAAAGTGTCCTAATGTGCCTCCTTCTCCCCTATTCCTGCTGATATTTCAATAGCTGCGTCTCCACCAGGCGAATGGGCTCGCGAGCCACATTCGGGCGAGCGGCTCGGCCGAGGCTGACTCGCGCGGCAGCCTCGTAGTTTACCGGAAACATCGAGGCGGGGCTCGCGAGCCAAGCCGAGCCATCAGTTCCAAGTCAAGTTTACCGAAAAAGATGGCTCGGGGCCGAGCCGTGCTCAGCCGAGCAAACGCGCGCCCGAGGCAGCCCGGGGCACGTCCACACCTGCCGAGGCATTTGGCTCGCGAGGCTGCTGCGCGATCCTGTGCTCTAGGTGGGTACGCGGCTAATAACAAACAGTAGATTATTAGGTATATAAGTACATAAGAAGTTAAGTGCTTATGTTTATAATTTTTATGTAAATAGTAAGTATACCTGCCTACCTAGTTTTTAAGCTGCGAACCAATAAACGTGTTTTCTTTCTTTCTTAAAGAAACCTACGTTGGTACGTATTAGATGTCTAAGCACGTACCTAATAGTTACTAAGAACTTAGCAAACTTTATGATAAAATCTTGAAATAAAATGAAGAATAATTATAAGGGCACCGCGCCGCCGCGCCGTCATACGTGAGACGTGTTGGGTATTATACCTGAACTATACATTAAAAATACATTTTGAGAACACACTAATTACCTATACACTAGCCTAACTCGATGTACAATGTTTGTAAACAAACCGCCTAAAATACACTCTGTTGCCGCGCCTTTTTATACGCAATTTACATTACTTGTCGATTTAAGATCCTTCCTTCACTAAATATTTCGCTTTTTATTTCGTTGGTACACTCGTATCTAAAATTTGACGCCAAGCAAGTGAATTTTAGTTTTTTGTGTCGTGGTTTGTTGACAAACATTCCACATCGAGTTTGGCTAGTGTATAGGTAATTAGTGTGTTCTCAAAATGTATTTTTTACCTGTTTGTTGCAGACTCGTCGTTCTCTTTCGCCGGCGCGACTCAAACCAACACCAATACGAGCGGGTAGTCCTTTGGAACGAACAGCACGGCCGGGTCAGTATTGTACTACCTCTATATCTCAAACCATGTCTCAGTCGGATTGTATAATCCGCCGTATTACATTACGGCTAGCAGCACTACACCAGTGAGACATTGGGAATAAACTCGTGTGAGACGTTGGGAATAGGTACATTAGGTACACAACTAGGGATTGCACCCGGGAATTCCCGGTTCTGAATTTCCCGGGAATTCCCGAAGTTTTTGGCCAATTTCAGAACCGGGAAATCGTAAATCATTTCCCGGGAATTTTCGGGACATTCGGGAAATAACATGTTAAGGTAGCCTTCCGTTCATAGCGACCGCGACGCGCGACCGAATTTGGGTCGCGCGACCCACTGCTTTGTATGAATTTGTATGGAGCACTAAACACAAGGCGCGACCGCGGTCGCGCGACCGGTGGGCGTGGCCAGCGACCCTAGGGTCGCAGCGACCGAGGCAGTGCCGTCGCACGACGCAGGCGAAGAGTACTGTGTCTGTGAAAATGGCGTCGTTTCTAAGTCACGAGGACGAGAAATTAATCGAATTAGTAAATAAAAACCCTCCCATAGATGATGTAAGGCTTCAGTCATATAGAGATAATATTGTGAGGGAGAATATTTGGGAAGGAATTGCCAAGTCATTGAATAAACCAAGTAAGTAATGGTATATTTTAATTTCTACAATTTTTTAATTAAGATAGGTAAAGATAAGATTTATTTTAAATTTTCGAATATTTATTTATTCAATACTAGGAACGAAATTTTAATGAAAGAATGATAAGGAT
Source organism: Eupithecia centaureata (assembly GCA_944547425.1). Lineage (NCBI taxonomy): Eukaryota > Metazoa > Arthropoda > Insecta > Lepidoptera > Geometridae > Eupithecia > Eupithecia centaureata. The sequence goes on along the minus strand of OX155675.1, from coordinate 20,617,753 downwards.
AGGCTATAGCAAATAGGTTTTCCAATGATACTATAATTAAATGAGGTAGATGTCGCACTAGCGCGCGGAAACTAAGGCGGCAAAATTAAGACAATTGTCGTAATTTCGATTTAGTAAGGAAATCTCTTATAAGCTTTAATTTATAATTTTTGTATTTTGATACACCAATATAATACAAAAAATGTAAGGGGCAATTTAAATATTTCCGATTATATTTATCTAAGACAATTATCAACATATCTTTGATAATTATCAAGATAATTATCAAAGATAATTATCAAGATAATTATCGCTTTGAACCCTGCTTTGCGCTGAACTTCTGGTGCAAAATACATGGCTTTGTTTTTGTAATTTATTGATTTTAGTTATTATTTTTAAAAAAATCATAAAAGTAGATGTTTTCTGAGATAACACCAAACTTATTTTGTTCCATATTTTCCGTAATTATCAAGGGTCGTTTTTAAAACCCATAATGTGGTAATGAGACAATAGCATAAGAATAGGAACAGACTAGAAGGGAAACTTCGCTCCGAACGCGCTCAAGGTCACGATATTAGCCTACGCGATTCTGCACGTTAAACGTGCAGTAGGGCTGTCACAGCCGGCGACGCTGCACGCGGATTTTAATATTTGTGTAGGTTAGGCACCTACCTCTATAATATGACGTCATGGTCAAGTTATTGTGGTGTGATCGGTTGTAACAATAAAAGATAATGCATATTAGTTATATGAAAATACTTATCCTATGTAAGTAATATTTTCTAAATATTATTGTGTTTTAGTAGGTTCCTATATATAACTAATTAGGTAGGTACCTAATCAAAGGAACGTGAACATCGTTCGTTGACCTTTTCTCACTCGCTTCGCCTCGCGACGACGATGGCGCGGCGGCGGGGCGCGGCACGGCGGTACAATGCAGTAGCAACCCTGGCAAAACGCCTGGACGACAGAGGGGCGTAACGAGGTGAAGGGGGAAGTAGGTATATAAATGGCGGCGTTTTGGGACTAGATCAAAGAAGAGTCCTTTCTACGTAGTTATTATTTATTCTTATGACAATAGTAAAATATGAGTGTTATTTTCAATAGTCAATATATTAGAAAAAAATATTCTCGGAAAATAGGTATTGACTTTATCAAAATGTGTAAGAATAAAAGTTGTCTTATTTTTCGTCTAGGCATAAGATTATTTACGGCAAAACAAAACATTATCATGCATTTGAGAAAATTTGGAATCATTTAAATAAAAACTTTTTTCTCCGGAAATATTGATTTTAGTGAAAAACGCATATGAATAAAAGTTTCTTATAATTCGTCTATCAATAAGATGCCAGCGAAAATACATCAACATTCTAGAAAATTCCAGAATTTCCGGGAATTCTTCCGAGTTCCCGGAGGCTCGATTCCCGGAAGAGATGGTTGTAACTGCTCCATGTTGTGTCTTTTTACCAACTTTTGGTAAATAAGCGCCCGAATATCCGATCACTGTCAGATCACTTTGCATTGTACTTTGGGTGCAAAATACATGGCTTTGTTTTTGTAATTTATTTATTTTTGCTTTTAAAATGATATATTCGAGTTGGTTTGTTTTCCTAGTGTTGTACTTAGGGTGTGTAACTAGATAAAAAATAAAAATTACAAGGTTAATTTTTTTCTCGTTTTTTTTTCGATAAATATGTTCAGAATAATGGTCTGATTGCTACCCTTCATTTTTCGATAGTAGTCTTTTTACACCCTGCGTCGCGCGTCGCGGTCGCTAGGAACGGAGACCATGGTCGCCTGTACAGGGTGTAACAAAAATGAAGGACCAAACTTAAAAAAATATGTTATACAGGGTGTAAAAAGACTACTATCGATTAACCTTGAAATTTTTATTTTTTATCTAGTTACACACCCATAGTACAACACTAGGAAAACAAATCAACTCGAATAAATAATTCTAAAAGCAAAAATAAATAAATTACAAAAACAAAGCCATGTATTTTGCACCCAAAGTACAATGCAAAGCAGGGTTCAAACAGTTCAAAGCGATAATTATCATTGATAATTATCTTGATAATAATCAAGATAAATACATGTATGTTGATAATTGTCTTTGATAAATATAATCAGAAAAATTTAAATTGCCCCTTACATTTAATTTTTTCGTATTGTATTGGTGTATCAAAATACAAAAATTCAAAATTAAATTAAAGCTTAGAAACAAGAGATTTCCTTGATTGTTACATGTGTTTATTTTATTCTTCTAATGTAAATAAAAAGGTGAAAGGTAGATAGCCAAAATACCAGATAAAAGAACTGAAAAGTTTACTTACATTTGATAATTATCGGATAACTATCTTGATAATTGAAAATTACTGAAAATTATCGTGATAATTTCAAACCCTGGCGCCAAGTGATCGACCTCAACTCACTCAGCTGTATAAGGTCACGTGCACTAACACGAGAGCGATATACGCAACATATATAATTTCCAAACATAGTATCAATCAATTATTAATTTAAAAATCAGCATATAATTTTGATAAATTATATGCTTATTAAGTATGTTATTATCTATGCCTCGAAAAACGGGTTTTTATTGACTAATTCTATTAATATCATGTCCTCGTGTGATGAAAACGGCGCCATTTTGAAAGGCTTCTCGCCTGCGTCGCGCGGCGACACTGCCTCCGACGCGACCGGGTCGCTGCGATCCTTGGGTCGCTGGCCGCGCCCACCGGTCGCGCGACCGCGGTCTCGCCTTGTGTTTAGTGCTCCATACAAATTCATACAAAGCAGTGGGTCGCGCGACCCGATTTTGGTCGCGCGTCGCGGTCGCTAGGAACGGAAGGCTACCGACGCGCGACCACGACGCGCGACCGCGACCGGGTCGCGTGACCATGGTCGCCTGTCGCGGCGCGACCACTAGCTTTCCGATGTCAGCGACCGCGACGTCGCCCGCCAGTCCCGCCACTCTTCCCGTAGTTTTTAAAAGTGACGCTTGTGTTCTATTAAATTAAATTAATTTATTGATTCAGACACAAAGATCCATAGATTAGAATAATAAATGTCACACATTTAACAAAAAATTAGAGGTAGGTTCACAGTCGTTATAAAGTACTAGATTGACTACAATACAATAAACTTATACATATAGGGGGTAACAAAAATGAAGGACCAAACTTAAAAAAAATATTATAATAAATAAATATTTCCAGACAATCCACATAGCATCATCTAGCCCCAAGCTAAGCAGAGCTTGTGTTATGGGTACTAGATGACTGATATACTTAATACAATACATTACCTCACAATACAATACATTATTATACTTAATACAATACATTACATAGATAGATATTTTTTATTATACATAGAAAACACCCAGACCAACGGAACATTATGTAATTATTAATTAAAAAATCAAATCATTTTAAATCTTTACACACGTTCTTTCGCGAAAATGCATAGCTTAGTAGGTACATTCATTATTTATTTTTCATTTAGTTTACTACCTAGTACCTACCTTCACATTGTACTCACAGCATAAGAATAGACAAGACTTATTATTCTTATGCTCACAGTTTTTTTTCTGTTTCTTTTTTTTTGGAGGTTCATATTTAGGATGAAAATTGCAGTAAATTTGAATACTTAGTCGGTTTTCATTTTCATTTATATAGTATTTTTTCATGTCGACTACTTTTTAATTGAATGTTTTTTTCATTTAAGTAAATTAATTACTTAGTAGATTTTTTCATGTCTATTTAGATTTTTTTTATACAGGATGTTAGTGTGAACAGCGTTCTCCTTGAAACCAGAGGTTCAGCACATGAGTAGAATCCAAAACCGATGAGAAAAGCTTAACAACTACACTCGAGAGCAATGAATCCGGGTCACTCAAAGAATCCAAAAAATCTCGGAAAGTAAGAATGCTAGGTTAATGCAATAAATTGTATTTAATAGACAATTAAATACTCCTTAAATGAAAGTTAAAAAAATATGAATCACCATACATTTTATTTACACAAAATTACATAAAGAAAAAAAACTGCTGATCTCTCCTTAAAAGAAAAATAGGAAACATGAAATTTTTGAACTTTATGACGATTTTCTTGAATTTCAATACTTCGTATTACCTCCTCGTGCTTCCATTACTGCGTTTACGCGGTTTGGCATGCTGTACACCAAGTCCCTTATACGATTTTAGGGAATATTCTCCCATTCCTCTGTGAGAGCAATTTTGAGCTCAGGAAGCGTGATTGGGGGAGGGTTTCGTTGTTTTACGCATCTCCCTAGCTCGTCCCAAGCATGCTCGATCGGGTTGATATCCGGGCTGCGCGCTGGCCACTCCATACAAGTAATGTTCATCTCTTGAAGGTAGTCATTCACAATCCTACCTGTATGAGGTCATGTTGTCATGCATAAATATAGCATCCTCACCCAAATTGACCATAAATGGACCAACGTGTTCGTTGAGGATTTCTTCCACATATCTTACGCTAGTTAAAGAGCCGTTTTCTATGATCACCAGCTCTGTGCGACTTTCAGAGGAAATTCCGGCCCACACAAGTACAGACCCACCACCGTAGGCTACTTTTTCTTCGATGCATGCTTGCTTGAATCTTTCCCCTGGTCTTCTATACACTCTGTGTCTTCCATCGTGCTTGTAGAGCATAAATTTTGATTCGTCGGAGAACATAACTTTCGACCAATCTTCAATACTCCAATTTACGTGGTTCTGGGCATATCTTAGTCTTGAAATACGATGGCCACGCTCCAGTTTAGGGCCGTTTGCAGGTCTAAGGGGTTTTAAGTTAGATTCAGCAAGCCGACGTCTTACTGTCCATGCACTTGGGTTACTTCCTCCGAGGCGTCGAAACTGATTTGTGAGTTCAGTTCCTGTGAGAAAGCGATTTCGAAGCATGGTGTTCACCAAGTATCGGTCTTCTCGTGCTGTGGTACACCTAGTTCTGCCCGTTCCTGGTCTGCGTAGGTTAGAACCAGTTTCTTCGTAACGTCGGAGAACTCTTTGTACTGTTGACAGCGACACACCGACAGTCCTGGCTGTATCGCACTGACTCCGGCCGGTTTCCACCAATGTAAGTATTCTGGTGCATTCTTCAAGTGTAAGCGACATGATTTCAGCTTGAATAATGAATATTGAGCACTATCAACCTGGTTTATGTACCAACATAAATGACAGATTACAAACAAAAGCAAAAACAAATCCTGTAATTTCGTAGTTCCATCTTCGACAGTGTTCCCTTTTAAAATTTGATTTTTTTATGATATAACTTTACAATAACTAAGAAGTTTTAATACTTTCATTTAAGGAGTATTAAATTGTCTATTAAATACAATTTATTGCATTAACCTAGCATTCTTACTTTCCGAGATTTTTTGAATTCTTTGAGTGACCCGGATTCATTGCTCTCGAGTGTATTTTAGTTTTGCAAAATTTCGATATTTCATGTCTTCGCTATCGTACACGATGCCATAGTCACTCTACCCACTTTAAGTACCTACCTACGTAAGTACTTATGCCCGCGCCTTACTTGGATTGTAACTTCATTACTGGTGATAGAACTTTCCCTTCATACATTTCCTTTTTGATAACGCACGTTTACAATACAACTACATACATTTTATTCAGACCGTCCACATGCTTGCGTGCGTTTTAATAATGTAGCGCGCGTTCCTTGTCATCTGAATGTAGCCTCCACACTCGCTCGCGATTCTTGCTGTGAATTCACGCCGCGATTCACGCCGTGCACTTCGCGTTTAAATGTGTCTGTCCACAGTCGCGAAGCCTCGCAGTCTCGTGGCCTCAAAGAAAATGGATGACGACGTGCTTGATTCCATGTAGTACTCATTTAAAAAAAATAACGTTACTAAGTACGAAATAATGCACAACTACTTGCGACGGCGCGTCTTCTTAGCTACTGCGAAAAACGGCGAGTGTAGTTGCGCGCCGTGAACCAAGCGCGAACCTTTGTCGCGGGACAGAAAACCGACAACGAACGGGGAACGACCCGCGAAGCTGCGAAGAATATGCGAATAGGATCCATTGCTTCGCGAATGCTTCGCGCCTTCGCGCGCAAACCACGCGCGAGTGCGGATGCTGCTTACACGTTTTCCAATTTTTTAAATTATTGTGAATTGTCTTAAGACAAGTAAAGTTAACAAAACTAATCAAAAAAGTAAGTATGATAAAGTCAAGTTAAGCCAAGTTCATCACTCGTACAGGGTATTACTTAGTATAAGTAGGTACAATACTTAAAACAATTGACGCGCGAAAATCTGTGCCCCTCCCCTTCAAAAGACGGGATAGAAGGTGCTCCGATACTGAGTGGGTGAGTGGGGCGCGCGCGGGGCGGTCGGCGCGGGCGCGCGCGACTCGTCCTAAACATTTGTGCCTGGCGGTTCCTTTGAAACAACATGCGGTCACGTGTCGCCTGGTCGAAGTACTTTTGTCACGTAATTGTGAGCAAGCGTTTAGTATTACCTTATAATTTTTTTTTTAAAAAAAGAGTAAAAAATAGAAAAAAAAAATTTCATGATGGAACCTCTGGTTTTAAGGAGAACGCTGTTCACGCTAACACCCTGTATTTAAGTTTCTCAAATAAGACGCATATGTAAAACTATAAAAAGGAGAACCCTAAAACACAGCCAAGGCTTGTTTTTTTACGGACGGAATCAATAAGTAACTGTTGTGTCAAAAAAAAAATGTTTTTTCTTATTTTTATAATATCGAAGAGAAACACACATTTGATATAAAAGTAGTTGAAGAAGTCTTTTCACAACACTTAGCAGAAAATTAGAGAGGTAAAACTGTTATAAGCCCTCACCTTGCTAAGAAGATAAACGAAACTAACTCTGAAACGAGCGATAATGACTTCGTTGATAAATCTTTGTTGTTGAATGAAGAAATTCATACGGATACAGAATCCGAATGAATTTCTTCATTCAACAAGAATTCAAAGAATTTTTGATGATGAAGCAATTATGATTGCTTGAATAAAATTGTTGATAGGTACAGTTTGCAGAGATTGTGATAATTTTTATAATAACGTGTGCAAAGAAAATATTACTGAAATTATGGAACAAATTGATCAAGAAAACTTAGATAGATCAAATGTTAAAGATGTTACTATACCAAAACCAGCACCAAAATCGAAAAACATTGTACTGAAATACAAGCTTGTCAAGAGAGCCAAACCAGGATCTCCCATTCATTTTCCATTTCAAAACAAAAGTGAAGCGGTTCAACACAACAATGAACAAAAGATGTCCACTATCATCGAAGAGAAAGAAGAAGAAATGAACCCAGAACCAGAAGATAAACATGTTGAAGTTATGAAAATAACAAGTCCTGCAATAACTGAAACACCCAAAATTAAAAATAAACTAATTCGAGTTACAAGATTGAAGAGAAAACTATTTTCACATAAAGATATTGCAATAGAAGAAAGTATAGTACAGCATGATGAAGAGAAAACAAGTGATGATGTCACACCCGCTAAAATAAAAAAGATTAATAGTTCTAAGGATCGAGCAAGCGCGACGTTCTACAAAGAGATAGAAAAAGAACGCAAAAAATACATTAGACTTCCAAGAATCCGCAGATATAAAGGTAAATTCCCTGAACCGTCTTCGCCACGCACCGCCAAAAATAACACGGCGTTCGACAAACTAAAAGAAACAACCGAAAATAATGAAAATATCATGCTAATAAATGCTGCAAATAAATGCTATATTACTTATAATTTATCAAGCGAAAGCGAAGAAGAAGATAAAATAAAAAATCGGTCAAGCGTTGAACCAAAAGCAAAAAGCAGGAATACCCGCCGAGGAAAAGGATCTGATACTTCTTACGTGGATAATAAAACTAAGCCCGTAAAACGTAAACCCGTTACCAAAAGAACTGCTAAGCAGAAGGCTGTAGAGAAAGTTGCAGTTGCTGACTTAATAAATAATGATTTTGTCGATGAAAAAATGAGGGAAACCGTCAGGGATCAATTAAATACATCTATTGTAGTTGAACCTCCTACAAACCTGGAATCTGTGGAGCTTGGACCTATTTTACATCAAGCTCCTCAAATGGAACACATTCGAGAAAGCGAGTCTAATGAGACCTTCCTGCCACGACAGAACACGGACTTTAGTCAAGCTATGAAATACAAGCTTTTCAAGAAAGCCAAACCACGATTTCCCATTCATTTTCCATTTCAAATCATAAGTGAAGTGGTTCAACACACCAATGAACAAAAAATGTCCACTATCATCGAAGAGAAAGAAGAAGAAATGAACCCAGAACCAGAAGATAAACATGTTGAAGTTATGAAAATAACAAGTCCTGCAATAACTGAAACACCCAAAATTAAAAATAAACTAATTCGAGCTACAAGATTGAAGAGAAAACTATTTTCACATAAAGATATTGCAATAGAAGAAAGTATAGTACATCATGATGAAGAGAAAACTAGTGATGATATGACACCCGCTAAAATAAAAAAGAAGGCTGTAGAGAAAGTTGCAGTTGCTGATTTAATAAATAATAATTTTGTCGATGAAAAAGTGAGGGAAACCGTCAGGGATCAATTAAATACATCTATTGTAGTTGAACCTCCTACAAACCTAGCCAAACCACGATTTCCCATTCATTTTCCATTTCAAAACATAAGTGAAGCGGTTCAACACAACAATGAACAAAAGATGTCCACTATCATCGAAGAGAAAGAAGAAGAAATGAACCCAGAACCAGAAGATAAACATGTTGAAGTTATGAAAATAACAAGTCCTGCAATAACTGAAACACCCAAAATTAAAAATAAACTAATTCGAGCTACAAGATTGAAGAGAAAACTATTTTCACATAAAGATATTGCAATAGAAGAAAGTATAGTACAGCATGATGAAGAGAAAACAAGTGATGATGTCACACCCGCTAAAATAAAAAAGATTAATAGTTCTAAGGATCGAGCAAGCGCGACGTTCTACAAAGAGATAGAAAAAGAACGCAAAAAATACATTAGACTTCCAAGAATCCGCAGATATAAAGGTAAATTCCCTGAACCGTCTTCGCCACGCACCGCCAAAAATAACACGGCGTTCGACAAACTAAAAGAAACAACCGAAAATAATGAAAATATCATGCTAATAAATGCTGCAAATAAATGCTATATTACTTATAATTTATCAAGCGAAAGCGAAGAAGAAGATAAAATAAAAAATCGGTCAAGCGTTGAACCAAAAGCAAAAAGCAGGAATACCCGCCGAGGAAAAGGATCTGATACTTCTTACGTGGATAATAAAACTAAGCCCGTAAAACGTAAACCCATTACCAAATGAACTGCTAAGCAGAAGGCTGTAGATAAAGTTGCAGTTGCTGATTTAATAAATAATGATTTTGTCGATGAAAAAGTGAGGGAAACCGTCAGGGATCAATTTAATACATCTATTGTAGTTGAACCTCCTACAAACCTAGCCAAACCACGATTTCCCATTCATTTTCCATTTCAAAACATAAGTGAAGCGGTTCAACACAACAATGAACAAAAGATGCCCACTATCATCGAAGAAAAAGAAGAAGAAATGAACCCAGAACCAGAAGATAAACATGTTGAAGTTATGAAAATAACAAGTCCTGCAATAACTGAAACACCCAAAATTAAAAATAAACTAATTCGAGCTACAAGATTGAAGAGAAAACTATTTTCACATAAAGATATTGCAATAGAAGAAAGTATAGTACAGCATGATGAAGAGAAAACAAGTGATGATGTCACACCCGCTAAAATAAAAAAGATTAATAGTTCTAAGGATCGAGCAAGCGCGACGTTCTACAAAGAGATAGAAAAAGAACGCAAAAAAATACATTAGACTTCCAAGAATCCGCAGATATAAAGGTAAATTCCCTGGACCGCCTTCGCCACGCACCGCCAAAAATAACACGGCGTTCGACAAACTAAAAGAAACAACCGAAAATAATGAAACTATCATGCTAATAAATGCTGCAAATAAATGCTATATTACTTATAATTTATCAAGCGAAAGCGAAGAAGAAGATAAAAAAAAATCGGTCAAGCGTTGAACCAAAAGCAAAAAGCAGGAATACCCGCCGAGGAAAAGGATCTGATACTTCTTACGTGGATAATAAAACTAAGCCCGTAAAACGTAAACCCATTACCAAATGAACTGCTAAGCAGAAGGCTGTAGATAAAGTTGCAGTTGCTGATTTAATAAATAATGATTTTGTCGATGAAAAAGTGAGGGAAACCGTCAGGGATCAATTAAATACATCTATTGTAGTTGAACCTCCTACAAACCTGGAATCTGTGGAGCTTGGACCTATTTTACATCAAGCTCCTCAAATGGAACACATTCGAGAAAGCGAGTCTAATGAGACCTTCCTGCCACGACAGAACACGGACTTTAGTCAAGCAATGAAATACAAGCTTGTCAAGAAAGCCAAACCACGATTTCCCATTCATTTTCCATTTCAAAACATAAGTGAAGCGGTTCAACACAACAATGAACAAAAGATGTCCACTATCATCGAAGAGAAAGAAGAAGAAATGAACCCAGAACCAGAAGATAAACATGTTGAAGTTATGAAAATAACAAGTCCTGCAATAACTGAAACACCCAAAATTAAAAATAAACTAATTCGAGTTACAAGATTGAAGAGAAAACTATTTTCACATAAAGATATTGCAATAGAAGAAAGTATAGTACAGCATGATGAAGAGAAAACAAGTGATGATGTCACACCCGCTAAAATAAAAAAGATTAATAGTTCTAAGGATCGAGCAAGCGCGACGTTCTACAAAGAGATAGAAAAAGAACGCAAAAAATACATTAGACTTCCAAGAACCCGCAGATATAAAGGTAAATTCCCTGAACCGCCTTCGCCACGCACCGCCAAAAATAACACGGCGTTCGACAAACTAAAAGAAACAACCGAAAATAATGAAACTATCATGCTAATAAATGCTGCAAATAAATGCTATATTACTTATAATTTATCAAGCGAAAGCGAAGAAGAAGATAAAAAAAAAAATCGGTCAAGCGTTGAACCAAAAGCAAAAAGCAGGAATACCCGCCGAGGAAAAGGATCTGATACTTCTTACGTGGATAATAAAACTAAGCCCGTAAAACGTAAACCCGTTACCAAAAGAACTGCTAAGCAGAAGGCTGTAGAGAAAGTTGCAGTAGCTGACTTAATAAATAATGATTTTGTCGATGAAAAAATGAGGGAAACCGTCAGGGATCAATTAAATACATCTATTGTAGTTGAACCTCCTACAAACCTGGAATCTGTGGAGCTTGGACCTATTTTACATCAAGCTCCTCAAATGGAACACATTCGAGAAAGCGAGTCTAATGAGACCTTCCTGCCACGACAGAACACGGACTTTAGTCAAGCTATGAAATACAAGCTTGTCAAGAAAGCCAAACCACGATTTCCCATTCATTTTCCATTTCAAAACATAAGTGAAGCGGTTCAACACACCAATGAACAAAAGATGTCCACTATCATCGAAGAGAAAGAAGAAGAAATGAACCCAGAACCAGAAGATAAACATGTTGAAGTTATGAAAATAACAAGTCCTGCAATAACTGAAACACCCAAAATTAAAAATAAACTAATTCGAGCTACAAGATGAAAACTATTTTCACATAAAGATATTGCAATAGAAGAAAGTATAGTACATCATGATGAAGAGAAAACTAGTGATGATATGACACCCGCTAAAATAAAAAAGAAGGCTGTAGAGAAAGTTGCAGTTGCTGATTTAATAAATAATAATTTTGTCGATGAAAAAGTGAGGGAAACCGTCAGGGATCAATTAAATACATCTATTGTAGTTGAACCTCCTACAAACCTAGCCAAACCACGATTTCCCATTCATTTTCCATTTCAAAACATAAGTGAAGCGGTTCAACACAACAATGAACAAAAGATGTCCACTATCATCGAAGAGAAAGAAGAAGAAATGAACCCAGAACCAGAAGATAAACATGTTGAAGTTATGAAAATAACAAGTCCTGCAATAACTGAAACACCCAAAATTAAAAATAAACTAATTCGAGCTACAAGATTGAAGAGAAAACTATTTTCACATAAAGATATTGCAATAGAAGAAAGTATAGTACAGCATGATGAAGAGAAAACAAGTGATGATGTCACACCCGCTAAAATAAAAAAGATTAATAGTTCTAAGGATCGAGCAAGCGCGACGTTCTACAAAGAGATAGAAAAAGAACGCAAAAAATACATTAGACTTCCAAGAATCCGCAGATATAAAGGTAAATTCCCTGAACCGTCTTCGCCACGCACCGCCAAAAATAACACGGCGTTCGACAAACTAAAAGAAACAACCGAAAATAATGAAAATATCATGCTAATAAATGCTGCAAATAAATGCTATATTACTTATAATTTATCAAGCGAAAGCGAAGAAGAAGATAAAATAAAAAATCGGTCAAGCGTTGAACCAAAAGCAAAAAGCAGGAATACCCGCCGAGGAAAAGGATCTGATACTTCTTACGTGGATAATAAAACTAAGCCCGTAAAACGTAAACCCATTACCAAATGAACTGCTAAGCAGAAGGCTGTAGATAAAGTTGCAGTTGCTGATTTAATAAATAATGATTTTGTCGATGAAAAAGTGAGGGAAACCGTCAGGGATCAATTTAATACATCTATTGTAGTTGAACCTCCTACAAACCTAGCCAAACCACGATTTCCCATTCATTTTCCATTTCAAAACATAAGTGAAGCGGTTCAACACAACAATGAACAAAAGATGCCCACTATCATCGAAGAAAAAGAAGAAGAAATGAACCCAGAACCAGAAGATAAACATGTTGAAGTTATGAAAATAACAAGTCCTGCAATAACTGAAACACCCAAAATTAAAAATAAACTAATTCGAGCTACAAGATTGAAGAGAAAACTATTTTCACATAAAGATATTGCAATAGAAGAAAGTATAGTACAGCATGATGAAGAGAAAACAAGTGATGATGTCACACCCGCTAAAATAAAAAAGATTAATAGTTCTAAGGATCGAGCAAGCGCGACGTTCTACAAAGAGAGAAAAAGAACGCAAAAAATACATTAGACTTCCAAGAATCCGCAGATATAAAGGTAAATTCCCTGAACCGTCTTCGCCACGCACCGCCAAAAATAACACGGCGTTCGACAAACTAAAAGAAACAACCGAAAATAATGAAAATATCATGCTAATAAATGCTGCAAATAAATGCTATATTACTTAAAATTTATCAAGCGAAAGCGAAGAAGAAGATAAAAAAAAATCGGTCAAGCGTTGAACCAAAAGCAAAAAGCAGGAATACCCGCCGAGGAAAAGGATCTGATACTTCTTACGTGGATAATAAAACTAAGCCCGTAAAACGTAAACCCATTACCAAATGAACTGCTAAGCAGAAGGCTGTAGATAAAGTTGCAGTTGCTGATTTAATAAATAATGATTTTGTCGATGAAAAAGTGAGGGAAACCGTCAGGGATCAATTAAATACATCTATTGTAGTTGAACCTCCTACAAACCTAGCCAAACCACGATTTCCCATTCATTTTCCATTTCAAAACATAAGTGAAGCGGTTCAACACAACAATGAACAAAAGATGTCCACTATCATCGAAGAGAAAGAAGAAGAAATGAACCCAGAACCAGAAGATAAACATGTTGAAGTTATGAAAATAACAAGTCCTGCAATAACTGAAACACCCAAAATTAAAAATAAACTAATTCGAGCTACAAGATTGAAGAGAAAACTATTTTCACATAAAGATATTGCAATAGAAGAAAGTATAGTACAGCATGATGAAGAGAAAACAAGTGATGATGTCACACCCGCTAAAATAAAAAAGATTAATAGTTCTAAGGATCGAGCAAGCGCGACGTTCTACAAAGAGATAGAAAAAGAACGCAAAAAATACATTAGACTTCCAAGAATCCGCAGATATAAAGGTAAATTCCCTGAACCGTCTTCGCCACGCACCGCCAAAAATAACACGGCGTTCGACAAACTAAAAGAAACAACCGAAAATAATGAAAATATCATGCTAATAAATGCTGCAAATAAATGCTATATTACTTATAATTTATCAAGCGAAAGCGAAGAAGAAGATAAAATAAAAAATCGGTCAAGCGTTGAACCAAAAGCAAAAAGCAGGAATACCCGCCGAGGAAAAGGATCTGATACTTCTTACGTGGATAATAAAACTAAGCCCGTAAAACGTAAACCCATTACCAAATGAACTGCTAAGCAGAAGGCTGTAGATAAAGTTGCAGTTGCTGATTTAATAAATAATGATTTTGTCGATGAAAAAGTGAGGGAAACCGTCAGGGATCAATTAAATACATCTATTGTAGTTGAACCTCCTACAAACCTAGCCAAACCACGATTTCCCATTCATTTTCCATTTCAAAACATAAGTGAAGCGGTTCAACACAACAATGAACAAAAGATGCCCACTATCATCGAAGAAAAAGAAGAAGAAATGAACCCAGAACCAGAAGATAAACATGTTGAAGTTATGAAAATAACAAGTCCTGCAATAACTGAAACACCCAAAATTAAAAATAAACTAATTCGAGCTACAAGATTGAAGAGAAAACTATTTTCACATAAAGATATTGCAATAGAAGAAAGTATAGTACAGCAAGATGAAGAGAAAACAAGTGATGATGTCACACCCGCTAAAATAAAAAAGATTAATAGTTCTAAGGATCGAGCAAGCGCGACGTTCTACAAAGAGATAGAAAAAGAACGCAAAAAATACATTAGACTTCCAAGAATCCGCAGATATAAAGGTAAATTCCCTGAACCGTCTTCGCCACGCACCGCCAAAAATAACACGGCGTTCGACAAACTAAAAGAAACAACCGAAAATAATGAAAATATCATGCTAATAAATGCTGCAAATAAATGCTATATTACTTAAAATTTATCAAGCGAAAGCGAAGAAGAAGATAAAAAAAAATCGGTCAAGCGTTGAACCAAAAGCAAAAAGCAGGAATACCCGCCGAGGAAAAGGATCTGATACTTCTTACGTGGATAATAAAACTAAGCCCGTAAAACGTAAACCCATTACCAAATGAACTGCTAAGCAGAAGGCTGTAGATAAAGTTGCAGTTGCTGATTTAATAAATAATGATTTTGTCGATGAAAAAGTGAGGGAAACCGTCAGGGATCAATTAAATACATCTATTGTAGTTGAACCTCCTACAAACCTAGCCAAACCACGATTTCCCATTCATTTTCCATTTCAAAACATAAGTGAAGCGGTTCAACACAACAATGAACAAAAGATGTCCACTATCATCGAAGAGAAAGAAGAAGAAATGAACCCAGAACCAGAAGATAAACATGTTGAAGTTATGAAAATAACAAGTCCTGCAATAACTGAAACACCCAAAATTAAAAATAAACTAATTCGAGCTACAAGATTGAAGAGAAAACTATTTTCACATAAAGATATTGCAATAGAAGAAAGTATAGTACAGCATGATGAAGAGAAAACAAGTGATGATGTCACACCCGCTAAAATAAAAAAGATTAATAGTTCTAAGGATCGAGCAAGCGCGACGTTCTACAAAGAGATAGAAAAAGAACGCAAAAAATACATTAGACTTCCAAGAATCCGCAGATATAAAGGTAAATTCCCTGAACCGTCTTCGCCACGCACCGCCAAAAATAACACGGCGTTCGACAAACTAAAAGAAACAACCGAAAATAATGAAAATATCATGCTAATAAATGCTGCAAATAAATGCTATATTACTTATAATTTATCAAGCGAAAGCGAAGAAGAAGATAAAAAAAAAATCGGTCAAGCGTTGAACCAAAAGCAAAAAGCAGGAATACCCGCCGAGGAAAAGGATCTGATACTTCTTACGTGGATAATAAAACTAAGCCCGTAAAACGTAAACCCATTACCAAATGAACTGTTAAGCAGAAGGCTGTAGATAAAGTTGCAGTTGCTGATTTAATAAATAATGATTTTGTCGATGAAAAAGTGAGGGAAACCGTCAGGGATCAATTAAATACATCTATTGTAGTTGAACCTCCTACAAACCTAGCCAAACCACGATTTCCCATTCATTTTCCATTTCAAAACATAAGTGAAGCGGTTCAACACAACAATGAACAAAAGATGTCCACTATCATCGAAGAGAAAGAAGAAGAAATGAACCCAGAACCAGAAGATAAACATGTTGAAGTTATGAAAATAACAAGTCCTGCAATAACTGAAACACCCAAAATTAAAAATAAACTAATTCGAGCTACAAGATTGAAGAGAAAACTATTTTCACATAAAGATATTGCAATAGAAGAAAGTATAGTACAGCAAGATGAAGAGAAAACAAGTGATGATGTCACACCCGCTAAAATAAAAAAGATTAATAGTTCTAAGGATCGAGCAAGCGCGACGTTCTACAAAGAGATAGAAAAAGAACGCAAAAAATACATTAGACTTCCAAGAACCCGCAGATATAAAGGTAAATTCCCTGAACCGCCTTCGCCACGCACCGCCAAAAATAACACGGCGTTCGACAAACTAAAAGAAACAACCGAAAATAATGAAACTATCATGCTAATAAATGCTGCAAATAAATGCTATATTACTTATAATTTATCAAGCGAAAGCGAAGAAGAAGATAAAAAAAAAATCGGTCAAGCGTTGAACCAAAAGCAAAAAGCAGGAATACCCGCCGAGGAAAAGGATCTGATACTTCTTACGTGGATAATAAAACTAAGCCCGTAAAACGTAAACCCATTACCAAATGAACTGCTAAGCAGAAGGCTGTAGATAAAGTTGCAGTTGCTGATTTAATAAATAATGATTTTGTCGATGAAAAAATACAATTAAAAACAATCTAAATACAATCTATTTCAAGTTGATTCTATATTAAGTGTCGTCGAGAAAGCGAGTCTAATGAAACTGTGGCTGTCTCATCATGCGACAGACAGTCTGATAAATCTATAACCACCAGTATCACAGCACATTTGGACGAGGACAAAGTGCCGCTAGCTACTGAATCAAATGTCGAGACTTTCCTACCACGAGAGATTACAGACTTGAGTCAAGCATTGAAACAATGTTTCACACAACTTAC